>BSQZ01000016.1:8129030-8364030 GCA_033239005.1 Lamellibrachia satsuma | reverse complement strand
TAATTACTGAGTTGGCTGGAATGAGGTTTATTACATTTTTGTAATTTGCGTGCATTAAAAACAGTTATGAAGTAACTGCAATGATCTGTATCACATCCTGACATTTGTACATACAAACTTTTTGTGGCTGCACCTGTGGAATTTTCCATTCACTGTCAGTCACAATTACAATACACACCTTGGTATCATGGATTTTTATAGTGTGGCATTTGGGGTTAAAAAAGAGACCTAGTCCTTGGGGTGGCCAGATTAGGTTTGGGGTTAACCTTTCGTTTTTCTATGTTAATTCCTGGATTTATCTACAAAACTTAGGTTAAATCCAAGTTAACAGACTACGTTATAATAAACCAACTTGTTTTGTTTACCCAGGTGATGTTTCTAGTTTTTATTACAAGCTTAGAGTGCTTCATTCACACACCCTGGTTCGTGTGGAACTCTACTCTGGGGATGTCTGCTTCAATGATTCATTTACTTTTTCACGACTCTACTCGGCTATCGGCTATCGTTGCATTGTTGGCAGATCGAATGTCTATGTATGCCGCATGGATGGATGCATGGATCTGCAGTGCATTTGCATTTCAAATAATTTACTCCAGATGCAGTGATTTTAATAAAAAAGTAGAACTGATTTAGTTCAACATCATTAAAACCAAGTATAATGTAAAACATCTCAACTGTTAACCTTTCAGAGCATGAACAATTACTCAAAGCTAGTTATAACACAGTATGTAATTTTATTGTTCTTATTTGTGTTACAAAAGCAGTCCTTAAGACCATAACGAAAATCTTGATTTATTAATGGACATGTTGGGGATGAAATCAGCCAGCTTCAGTTACAGAGGCTACAAAATAAAAGTTCCAGTTACATATGACACAGAACTCCAACTTTCTTACATATGACCTTTTTGATATGCTCCAGTGTACTGGATCAGACAGTGTCTGCTGCTGATTGGTTGTGGTTGTGGGGGGTCACCCTATGTGCAACGGTGACTCTTCAGATGTTGGGTCAACAACCCCCAAGTCTTCATATTATGAATGGTAACCAAATGCCGGTATTGAACCAGAAGAACTGCCTTCAAGCTGTGGGCCAGTTGTCAGAAGTCGTGTTCTGAAGCTATATTTACTTGAGATTACAGGAAAGATCTGAGTGTAGTTTAGTAAAAAGTTGATGGTTTTAATCATCATTTCCTTTCTGATCTCACAAGTCTACGCCCTGAATTATGTTGGGGTGTGACATAGTGCATACATTTTGTTTTAGGATCTTTTAATGAAAAACCAAACCTAAGACATGATAGCATGTTTGTACCAAACCTAAGACATGATAGCATGTTTGTACCAAACCTAAGATATGGTAGCATGTTTGTACCAAACCTTTTCTGCACAGCTATTTGTTTACTATTAGAAATTCTCAATTGCTTCGTAGTACTCGCATATCAGACATGTTTGATTAATGCTAGTGATAGCTGGCATCACATGTATTGGAGGCTAATCAAATGTTTCTAAACCACTAATCATTCACTTCGATTCATATGCTTGCTTTAGCATGCATTTTCTAGTATATTAAGCAGACATGATATCCGGCTATCAAATATTGATTGAACATGTGATGTGACCCATATTTCTATTGGTAAGCAAGGAAAACAATTGGTTATGGTTATGTGATTTGGATGTAGTCCAGTCAGTGGTTATGGTTATATTATGATGATCTTATGAAATTTTCTTCAGTACTGTACCTAAGTAACCAATTTTTGCCTGTCAACCTATTTCTCCATGCAAATGATTTAAACAATTGCCAATTATTAATGATTCATTTGTGTACAGCTGTGAATTGACAAAACATGGGTTGATCTGGTGCTTTGTAACAGAAGCTATAAAACAGGTCACGCACAGCTGAACAATGATTGCCTTCTTTTCAGGTAAATCCTGAGGGCATGGGGGGGGTGTATGTGTGTGGGCTTAGCCCACTGGGCTGTGGGGACAAGGCAGGTCTGTTAGCAGGCAGTGGAGGTGTAATTCCCGTAGGTGTAAATCTACTAACTACATGTAAAAACCACTAACAAGGTTCAGAGAGTTGGCTGTCTTCCAAGGAGTTGGTGAACTTAGACCTGTATATTTCTAGGTTCTGTTAACCGAGAGCATATTAGTTAACATCTTATCTAATATGTATAACTAATATATATATATATATATATATATATATATATATATATATATATATATATATATATATATATATATATATATATTAACTAAGATGTTAACTAATATATATATATATATATACATCTTGGCTAATTTGTATAAGTTAACATCTAACTGTGAGGGAGGGGGTGGGGAGGATTGGAACCAGTCTGAAAGAATGTTGATAAGAAGCAGTAATGTTGAACTTTATCAAACACTTTTGAATAGTCATGGATATTGGTTGCTTGTAAATGATCAAACATTATCACAAAATGTTTATATTTGATTATAAATTGTAACTGAGTGTTAACTTTGGGCCAACACAATGCAACACAATCATGAAGATGTCAAAAACATGAAGATGACAAACACATGAAGATGACAAAAACATGATGATGTCAAAAACATGAAGATGACCAAAACATGAAGATGACCAAAACATGATGATGACAAAAACATAACAATGACAAAAACATGACAATGACAAAAACATAACGATGACAAAAACATGAAGATGAAAAAAAATCCCACTGTTCTGACAATATTGATTCAGAATATACCAATGCCTCAAGTGTTATGCTGAATTAAAATGTAGCAAGTAAACTACAATTATAGGAACCGCCTTGTAATAATGTATCAGAGCACACAGCATGAAACCACACAGCTCCTTAGATTACAAGTGAAGAAATTATCCATAGTTATAATGCCCATGTGAAGGTATTCAGTTAACTTATAATTGCACATTCAATGGTAGAGTTTTGGTGCAGTAAGGTAGACTTTTGTAAGTCACATAATGCTTCGTATTTGTTACCTCAGTGTCTGTAAGTAATCTATCTCATAAGGTCACAGCTAAACAGATAATTATATGTCTGACTTCAGTGATTTAGTCTGTATGGAGTGGTCAGAGTATGTAGGTACAGCTAGTATAGCTATCAACACTGACAGGCTAATTGGTGATCTCAAAACCGCTTTGTATGACTATGGCAGCATTCACAATGCTGTATAGCTAACTGTAACACATTTAATGGATTCTGTATGACTATGGCAGCATTCACAATGCTGTATAGCTAACTGTAACACATTTAATGGATTCTGTATGACTATGGCAGCATTCACAATGCTGTATAGCTAACTGTAACACATTTAATGGATTCTGTATGACTATGGCAGCATTCACAATGCTGTATAGCTAACTGTAACACATTTAATGGATTCTGTCACAACGTGATTTTCATAGGATAATTGAACAAGTCATTTGATGTCATCAATCATATTGTGATGTTCTGGAAGCTTCCCTTTTTTTCCAACTGGTGGGGGGTGGGAATCATGGAGATAGGGTTCTTGTTTATCCGTGTCATAGTTAGTGGTACTCATGGAATGAAGTTCACACAACTTGATAAAGTTGGCTTATATAACAATGGTGGTTGGCTTTAGAGTGAGAAATACAACAGATTAAGGTTGAGCGTCATAACATCGGCACAAATTACAGTCCATTATTTGTTTTATTATTTCATAAAAATAAAGTAAATCGATGTTTGATTTTTTTACGAAATGATTCTAGAATGAGACTAGCGAAACAATTAAATTGAGTTGATGAGGAACCTTTAATTAAACAATATTGTGTTATGCTGCAGCCTTAATAAACTTTTGTTGAATGGATCCTATTTGATGTTTTGGTTAGTGCCCCAGATGATTTACAAAATATTTGTGTTGTTTGTGAAAATTAGTTCTGACATACCCAGAATACCACATGGAAAATACCCAATTAGACTTTTTGTGACCACCTTTATATTAAAACACCTCAGAAATGTGACCAAGTTTCCCAATCTCAACAATATTGACATTAGCATTTAACTCCAGACAGAAAGTTCAGAGTAAAGTGGATCTCAAAAGTTAGACCACTTTTTACTAATACCATCTGTGGTCACATTTTTGAGGTTCAATAGGCATTGTTTTAGGAATTCGTAAAAAAATAATTTGAGGAATTCTGGTTATAGAACTGGTAATTGACCTGGGAGAATGCAATTAGTGTGAATTCATACCTCAGTAGTAAGTTGTGTGGTTTGTGGTTTGCATGATATACACATTGATAAGATAAAAGTGAATGTGAAGTAGATATGTACCCGCTATAAAAGGGGAATAATGAGTGCTGGAAATAAAACCGAGTGAGAAGTGTAGACCTCCGCTATAAAAGGCGTGATGAGTCAGTTGATATGCCCCCCACTCCCTGAGGTGACTGTGGAAATTTCCACGGGCCAGGAGAATACCTACATGAACCAGTTAATTTAATTTGTTTTTATGAATGATTTTTATTAGATGAGAGCCCAGATGCTTCACTGTTGGTCCTGTAATGATTCTTGCTATCACAAAGCAGATGTGTGTTTGCTGTCTTGGTTGGTGACCAATGTACCACAAAGCATCAAAATAGAAGACTGCCTTTAATTTATATACAAAAGCAGTTGCTGCTGCAAGTAGCTTGTGCAGCTGACACAGGTGGCGCTAGTATCTCTGTTCGGTGCATGATGGGACAGTTCTATCAACAAGCCACACCAATTTGGAATGAAAGAAAACAAACTTGAGAAGTAGGTAGACTGTACATTAATGTTTTATTGGCTGTGTTAATGTGCACACTCAGAAACCGTGTTCATGCCCAAACATTTATTTGGACAACAATGGCCAATGTTACATGTGTGAATTGTTGAAAGATCACTTTTTTATGAACCATGAACAAAATGTTAAGGCAACCCCAAATAACCCATAAGAATATAATATAATTAATTAAATATTATTAGATGATCATATCTGTTGTCTAGATATTTTGATAAAAACTACTACGTTCACTTCATGCAACAAAAGATCCAAATTACTGGATGCCATTCGTAGACTCTCCCTATTTATGTTGTGTTTTTTTATTATCTAATACTAGATCTGATATAGAAGCATTTTCAGTTACTCGGATTCTTCAGCCTTCCTTTTCATACCACAATAAATGCATGCCATAACTACTGTTGCACAATGTAGTGATTATTAGACTGCCACTTGTAATGTGTAAAATAATCCATTTGATTTGTGTCAAGGAGTCAGAACAGTTGGTAAAATGGTGATCTATAAAATAACAATTGTCTGCGCTTGTTGTTTCTTTATAGCACTGTTAGTCTCCTGGTTGTCTGCTTCAAGTGAGTACACAAAGGGCAGGTTGCCTCATTAACTAGACAAAGAAACCATCATCTTATCGTGAGTCAAATGAATTTTCATGTGTTGCACGTCCAGATATTTGTCAATTTTGTTTCTGTACATTTATATTCATTCACATCACACAGCATGAACTATGCACTCATTACAAGTCAAAATATTTTTGGACATCTAAATTCAAGACATACATACTAGTTCCACGTAAATGGGTCATGAATAGTTAATGGCATATTTAAAAAATTTTAGATAAGTTGATAGCATACATGATTAACATGAATAATAATCACAGTGTGACTTTGTAAATTAAAATGCCTAGTCATGATGACAGTTAAGAAAAACGAAAAACATGTAATTTAACAGTCAATTTGTTATCGTCTCTCAGAATATTTGGGCCAAATATTTTGGCTTTCAGTGGTGGACTGATCCATATGGATATGTCACATGACTTCACAACGATGTCAGTCTACTGGTGTAGGCCGAGCAATTTGGCTGAAATATCTAGAAAGAAAATGACAAGCTTCTTATGTTCAATTATTGCTATTGTTACCAATACCAAAATGGCGACAGAGGTTTTCATAAAAGCAGACTTATCTGCAGCAAAAAGATCTAGCTACTGTAGTTGTTTAGTTGTCTGGATAAACAGTTGTTTTATTCTCATCTCAGTACAGTACATAGTTGTATGTAGTTACATTTTTTAATGAAATTTGAATTGAGTCCTTTGAAATGTTGAACATTTCTAACCTATTCAACCCTAATTCCAACAACGTCAAGGTGACTTTGCACCACCTTTCATGTGCGTCTTACAATGATTTTGTATTCTGACCATGCTTGACTGGACAGAAGCTTTTCAGAGTTTCACACCTAATTGAATCTATTACAGAGCGATTTCGCAACGGATTGAAAATACAAATAAACTAGTGTTGTATTCTTCCATGTCAGTGAATTGTGTAGGTCTTGATGCCCCTCTGTAAACCTTTTACCAGACAGAACCAGTTGGAACCAGAGCATGCACTATTTTTTTGCTCTCTTTGTTCCTGAAGTCTGGGGTGAGGCTGGCAGTGAACCTAGCTGTTCCTCGACTTTTGTTTTTCTTCTTCATCCATCACTGATCCCGTTTCACTGCTGTCTCCACTCCCGCATCCCTCGTTCTCATTCTCCACTACCCTTCCTGGGCCTCCCAATCATCCCTGGAACTCTCTTTCACACTAACCTCCTCCCTCAGTTCCTGCATTATTCACTTGTCTAATCTTTTCACTCCCTCAATTCTTCTCACCCATTTATTTTTACGAACTGACTTTCTCCCAAGTTGTTATTCCGTCATCACTATGGTATCTATATAAGCATTCACTACACGTATTGGTTATTCATGAAGGTTCCTGCGTTTTTCGCTGTCTAAGTTTTGTATAGCTCTATCAATATCTAATGGTGTGTGCAATAACTTACATTTTTCTTTTATCGTGGAAATTGTTTTATTTGAAAATACATCGTCATGATAACAAATCATCTTAATTTAACTATGTTGATTGGTGCATATATATTTGTCATTGTTTTGCTGATTGAAAAAAAATTGACAGCTATCTGATCAGGACAGGCCACACAGAGATGAAACTCTCGATAAGCTAATGGCTTCCTTGTCCACTTGTCATCTGGAGGTACATACAAATAAATTAGTGTTGTATTCTTCCGTTTGAGTGATTTGCATAACACCACCTATAGTCACGATACCCCTGTTAGAGAGAGGTTATCAAACAGAACTTTTGGAAACCAGAGCACACACTGAATATTAGTTATAGCTGTGTTTGTATGAGTTTGATGTGCTGGAGTTAGTTATTCTGAAATATTTTTGTTGGACCTACGTGTCATGAAACATATTGCACAGAGACAAAATGAACATTTGGAAGACAGCCTCTATGTATCTGCATGCGTGTACCAACTTATTTAAAGTGGAAAATGGCATTGCTTAGAAATTGTACTGTGTGGACGTGATACATAATTTATGTTCAACCAACCAGTCTGCGTGTGTCTCCTTGAGTGGCCAATCAGCTTACAGTAATTATGCCACACCTGATCAGATGCATCAGGTGTAAAGACGTCTTTAGCCCATTGACAGGTGTGCCACCTATTAGCGGTGACGTGCGTTACATGAGGCATGAGAAGAATAATAAAATGAAATGATTTGTGAAATCTAAAAACTTTATTTTGCATGTGTGTATGCATGTGTGTGTCTGTCTGTCCTTCTCTCCCTCCTCCATCCCTTCCTTCTTCTCCCTCTCCATTTTTCTTCCTCTTTCCCTCCCTCCCCTCCCCTCCCTATCTATCTCCCTTACTGTCCCCCAATACATTTCTTCCTCTCTTCTTGCATGTCCATCTCATATTCTCTTTCCCTTTATCTCCCTCTCCCTCTCTCCCTACCACTCTTTCCCTCTCCCTCCCTCCTGTCTTTCTCCCCCTCCTTCCCTCCTACCTCCCACCACTCTCTATAAATTCATCAAATGAATGACTCCATACTAATATTACACAATCGTAGAACATTTCCATTGCAAAGCTTGCCTTTAAACAAAGGCATTGCTCGTTCTATTTGCAGCCAGTTAGGTTTGGCACAGCCAGCCCCGGCATGTGCATGTTGTAAGAATTACACACATTTACACACATTTACACACATTTACACACATGTAATCACAGTAACACTAAGACAAAAGGCAAATAGTTATAAATTACAAAGTTACAGCACTTTATTTACAAACATCACAACATCATGATACAGTATCCTCTGACTCAAACGCAGGACAGACATTCCTCCATTTAATAAAGCAACTTTATCCCTTTTGCTTGGGTGGCATGTTGCCTAGCAACAACATGATGGGATTCTGTAACTGCTGTAAATAACATGATCAAAGCCCATATTGGGAACTCGTGAGTCTGATAAACAAGCAATTTCTTTGAGTAGTATAAATTTGTCTCGATATATTTATTATATGTCAATAGAATGTCACTCTAAGCTTGACAGATTTGCTATCATTGTTTAAATGTTTCTATGAAAATAAAAAAGAATAAAAAAAATATCAGTTCTCATTACTCAATGCATATTTGTAAAGTTCTAACTATGTAATCAAAGCCATAAACGTTTTAAGAGTGATTTTATAAAGCTAATTTCTAAATTACTATTGTCACTGTACTTATTCAACTTGTATTAATTTAATGATGAAGTGATTGTGAATTTAATTTTGTGTTTTATTTCAAAATGGACATAAGACCTTTGTAAGTCAGAAGACTTCAGCTATGCTGCACTATTGTACGTATGTTGCATAATATGTTGAATTAACTTACACACCTAAAGTACACAGCTAAATAAACTACTGGCCATTAAATTTTTATTATTTTGTGGATATTACAACCATTGAGAAAGCCCCACAGGTGGCAGCAGTGCTGGGAAATTTTAGTTTTTATTATCGTTGCTACTGGCAACCGATCTCTATTGACCGTGTGTTGTCTGTAGTTTTGGCAGCTGGATGCCAACGTGTGATTGCAGACATCAGGATATAGATGGGGTCGATGTGCCAGCCAATTCCTGAGCTGCTCTCTTTCGCCTCCTGTTGTCAGGGACTGATTCAAAAATCCTGTAACAATAAAAATAAAATTTATGTAAATCCATTTAACACTATCAATTTGAGCTTGAGTCTATTATGGACATTTAGTTACATTAGTATATATGTCAACTTAGAACGAAAAAAATCCTAGAAATTGAATTTGTTTTGTTATGGCCCCTTAGAACCTGTGATGACATTTAATTATGGTTGTCATCCTGGGGTGGGTTGCAATGGGGTTATTTAAACTGTGAATGGTGGTAATGGGGTGATGTAAAAATACTTTTTTTAATATATATATGTACATAACTTGGTAAAAAGCATCTCATCTGATGTAGATCATTGGGCTGTGAAGATTATTCCTTTCATACCTGTTATTACTAGATGATCTGATTGGAAAACTCCACACGAAAGATGCTCATAAATCTATGTTTTTTCCCATGTAACTGTGGCCAAAACCAGCCATGGCCACATTGAAACTAGTTCTAACTGGATGGTATGTGAAGTCTAATTACGGATTCCTTCCACTGCCAAGAACTCGCACTGACTAAATCAGTGCAGCATATGTGAAATAGGTGCATGTTTTGTGCTTGATAATAATTATAATTATTATAAGATTCTGCGAGACAAGACTCATTGTAAGACTAATAATCCGTAAGTGTTTGATAATAATTATAATTATTATGGTTTTTGTGTAGGTGTTTGTTGGTAATAACAATGAAATGCAGATTATAGTAGTCATGGATGCAATTTTAGCTGGTATTGTTTGTGAAAAGGTTTGTTTTGGCTGGAATTCAGCTAAAAATAAAAACTGTTGTGCAAGCTTGATAATTTTTTGTCTGCCTGTTTTTTCTGTTAGGGGCCACATAGTTCCAATCTGAATACTCATGGTATGCACATGAAGCATTGGTTTTTATTCTGACCTAAGTAATGTAATTAAATTGGTAAGTGTACAAACTAATAACTTGTCTTTATTGAGAATGAACCATTTGTAATTACCTCCAGATTAGGTTAAGTAGATCACAGTGCTGTGTAACTAATTAGTATCATTAGGATAATTGAGAGGTTAGAGATGTGGGCTCTAGGATGAAACTGGTTGGTTTGTTGTTGTCTGGGAGTGTCCTGATTAAGTACTGTTAGACTCCAGTATTGATCTGGTTCTCTGGTGGTGGTTTAGGTCCAGTACGGTCAACAGACACTCCATGTCAATTTCCATGGACTGCTGTGCAGGTAGGTGGGTGGGTGGGCCAGCCAGACATGCTGACAGACACACAGACAGACGTAATTCATGGGGGCCAGTTCAGTTGTTGGTTGGACATCATTGTTTATGGTTATACTTACTTATATCATCCATGTAATGCAGTGACATGATGGTTTTCCTTTCAGTGGTTTTGGTTCTTCATTGCAATGAATTGTGGTTACATCATGGTTATATCATATTATTATTATAGCTCGGAGGACGTGACATTCATAGCAACCAGACTGTTTACAAACCACATAGCAACCAGACTGTTTACAAACCACATAGCGTAACATTAATGAGTAGGGTAGATAAAGTGAGCAGTTAAAAAAAACATATACATAGTGCATGATACCAGTCATTTGGCTGTGCTCCAAATGTTCAGGGATGATGTATATTATAAAATAACACAATAATATAATCATGTTATAGAAGCCAACCTTGCTGATAATAAATAAGTATTTATACAGAGTAACACAGTTTCGTTGAAAGCCAAATGCACTTGATATCAAATGCATGACAAAAATAGACATGTATAGGAAATATGTATAAAACTATGTTAAAACTAATAAAATTAATTTATAGGTAAACTAATTAAGGCAATTATAATATATTTTTGTTGTGTGATTAATGATAATTGCTAAGATAATTTTATAGAAACAATTAAATTGTTGTTCGATCATTTATGTGATTTGCTTCTTTCTAGATAAAAATGTGCAGTTTCTTGAAGGTTATTTCTATAGGTTGAAGGAGCTGAATTCATTATAACAAAATGTAACATGATATGTTCAGAGTTTCATATATTTTTGATGGAATATATAAAGTTGAACACTTGTCAGTTTGTGATCTTCATGCACTTAGTTTGAGACTTAGGAAAACAAAATAAATAAATATTTAAATAAATTTTTCTGCCCATATAATTACTGTGGTTCGTATTGAAACTGGATTTAATGCTTCATAATTCAGAATGAAATTTGATTAATAAATACAGTGTAATATAAGTAATAATATAAATTCCCCGTAGATAGACATTGACAAATCTACACCATTTCCCCAATGGAATCCATTTTATTCAGCTCTGTTATTTATTCACTAGAGTGAGCTGGCAAGCTATATTGAGTGCAGCTCAGACATCAGAATATCGTCATTGACTTTGACATTGACCTACTTAGAACTTGGCTGCAAGCCAGTCACCTAGATAGTTTCCAGTTGAAGCATTCAGGCTAATCTGCAGTGCCTCTACACAGATGTAATAATTATCTAAGGTAGATTAGAAGGCAGCCCTACCAGCTTATTACAGGAATTGACATGTGCAGAAGTGACTAGTAAAGATATGTCTCTGTGTAGACAAACAATGTGCCATTATGCATTTGTTTCTGTACAAATATAATATTGTTCAGGTTATAACACAATGGATATAATTTTTCTGTGTCTGTACTTGTGAGGTCACATGCGTGCACTGTAAGACAAGTAATTTATGAACTCTGCTTCATAAATAATTACGTGTCACTTCGCAGGTTCTGTTATACATTCTTGCATGCACATGTGCATGCACACACACGCACGCACGCAAGCACGCACGCACACATATATTATATATGGTATTGCACAATCACAGTGCAATTAAGCCAGTAAACTTGTCGGACTGTACTAATTCATGTGGGCAATATATTTTCTTCCACTATAAATGTGACATTTTTATGACCCCTATGAGGACAGTTAATCTGTCTAGCTGAATTACAGAGGTTTGATTCTCATAAACAGCTCACATTCTCACTGATGGGATCTCTACTGTTTCTAGTTGGCTGACATAGAGCCAAGTGCTATTGACTGGTTGTATCTAGCTTTTTAGTGTGTAATTCCAAGAAGTGGGAACGATACTATATACCCAGAAATCCTTATTTGCGTGCAAGCAAATGTGTGGTCATGCATACATTCATTTATGTATGTACTATGTTCTTGCGTACATATCAGTCTGTACATATCAGTCTGTACATATCAGTCAGTACATATCTAGGTATCACTAGGCAAGAAACCGCATTCTTGTCATAGTGATCATGTTTTAGCTGTTAGGGCATGCTTTATTTAGGAGAACATATGTAGTAAATATGGAGTAAATATGTAGGTGTACATATTTATACCAAAAGAGACATGTCGGCGAATGGTGGAAAAAGAGCGAGACGCGTTTTGGGTGGAAATCATGGGCAGAGGCGGTACAAGGTGGCTGACGGGCGGAATGGCTGACTCTTGTACATGCCCTAAGTGACACATGGTGCCCAAGGGATCCGTAAGCCATAAGCGTAAGTACATACTTATATATGGCAATATGTATTAATATGTATGTTGTAATTATTTAGCTGAAATATGCCAATATATATTAATATTTATGGTGTAATTAATTAGGAATTTTTTTATAAGTTTGTTCAGCAAAAGCAAATGTGTTATTGCCTTTTATGTGTAAATATTAATGCGTACCGTGATTACTAAAACAAATGGAAATATGAAATCACTGTAAATGTATACACGTATGACAGGTCACACACTAGACAAGCAGTTGTTTTTTCAAGAGACCCACCCTTATTTTTTTCATTCAATTATATTTGCATTTAGTATATATGTTTGGTAATAAAGTATTAGTATTAGTGTCCGAGTTTTATTTCAATATTAATAAAAAATATCCTTAACAAAAATTATTGTTTTTTTACTTCTAACTAAGGTCAGGTCATTTTAGTAACTGACTTTGACGACTCAGCACTTTGTGATTACCCGGAGCATCTACAGTGCAGCTGCAGATGAACTAATCAATACCTCGGCCTCAATACCAAGTCTCATTGAATTATTTATGAACATTTTAGATAAACATTTTCTTCAAATGTGTTTGTATGTGTGTGTGAGTGCGTGCGTGCGTGCATGCGTGCGTGCGTGTGTGTATATATGTATATACGTGTGCACACACTCACACATGCACACATGCATACACGTATTTGTGCATCCATGCATGCACATAAACATGTAAGTACATATTTTAGAAATGTATAAAACATTAAACACAATAAAGCACAATATTAACACAGTATAAACGTTAATATCATATATGCTAAAGTTAGACAATGGCCATAGCCAAGGAGACAATGGCCTACCTGACAGGGGACAGTCACTGCATGACCCAAGGACAGCGGACACTAACTGACACACTGAGTGACACAATGACTGACCCATTGAGTGACACAATGACCGACCCACTGACACATTGACAAATAGTTATCTTATCTCTATCAACTGAAAGCTCTTTGAAAGTTATCTTGGCAGTCAATTGGTCCCAACTTTCGTACTGGACCCACTGACCCAGTTAAGGTGGTCTCACCTTACTGACTCACTCTGAAGGAATTAAAATTTTTTGTGAGGTGCAATAGTGTAGTGGCTAGAACATTGGACCCTCCATCAACAGAATCCGGGTTTGAATCCTCTTGCTGCCGTGTTGGAACTTAGGGCAATTTCATTCACTCTACATTGCCTTAGTTCAGTCAGCTGCAGAAATGAGTACCTGGCTACAGACAGTTCACTCAGCTGCAGAAATGAGTACCTGGCTACAGACAGTTCACTCAGCTGCAGAAATGAGTACCTGGCTATAGACAGTTCACTCAGCTGCAGAAATGAGTACCTGGCTATAGACAGTTCACTCAGCTGCAGAAATGAGTACCTGGCTATAGACAGTTCACTCAGCTGCAGAAATGAGTACCTGGCTACAGACAGTTCACTCAGCTGCAGAAATGAGTACCTGGCTATAGACAGTTCACTCAGCTGCAGAAATGAGTACCTGGCTACAGACAGTTCACTCAGCTGCAGAAATGAGTACCTGGCTACAGACAGTTCACTCAGCTGCAGAAATGAGTACCTGGCTATAGACAGTTCACTCAGCTGCAGAAATGAGTACCTGGCTACAGACAGTTCACTCAGCTGCAGAAATGAGTACCTGGCTACAGACAGTTCACTCAGCTGCAGAAATGAGTACCTGGCTACAGACAGTTCACTCAGCTGCAGAAATGAGTACCTGGCTATAGACAGCGGTGGATATTATTATATGAATATATAGTTTCTGCACAATTATTGCATCATGGCTGAATGCTTCCCAGAAAAGTCCTCTTAGTTATGAGAAATATATCTGCCTTGAAGAGGACAGTGGACAACTACTAAAACATGTGACGTGTGGTATGTATCATGTTGAACCTTGTAGATGACCCAATAAAAGCAATTACTGTAATATTTAATTTATATGTGTATATGCAATCTGACCTGAATGACATCAGTGGCTATTATACTTGGAAATTATGCAGTTACAAATGACACCTCATTTTATGTGTTATGTTGAGAAATAGGTTAACACATATGCAAAACAAATTGTATTGTTGAAGGGTATAGATAATAGTCAGACGTGATGCAAACATTCCTGCTCACACAAACATTGTTTTTTTTTTCATTTTAAAGCTGCTTCCTCAAATGATTCAGCCTATCACAAATGATTCAGCCTATCACAAATGATTCAGCCTATCACAAATGATTCAGCCTATCACAAGGTTTGGTTTTTCGCAAGGTTATTTTGAAAAAATCTAATTCAGGAGGCACCTATAATAAGGTAAAATATTCAGTTAAATTTTTTCCCGGAGAGAATATCACTTTGTTGAGATGTACATACATACAATAAATAAAGGCTACTAGGGTTAAACCATAGATGATGATGAAAGAATTTGTGTCCATTGTGGCTCACCTTTGCACTATAAAATATGAATGAAGTTAACATTGGAAGCAAGTTTAGACAAAGTTTGAATTAGTTGTTTCATTTGACTCATTGGTGAGTTTTTAGTGCTATTTTCGTGTGTATTAGAACAGGTTTCTGGGATTCTCTGACCTTCCTATTTGTGAACTAATTTAGGTAACTCAGCACTGGTTCACTAGTGCACTAAGCTTGTGTCCACTTGTGCACTAAGCTTGTGTTCACTAGTGCACTAAGCTTGTGTTCACTAGTGCACTAAGCTTGTGTTCACTGATGCCCTAAGCTTGTGTTCACTAGTGCACTAAGCTTGTGTTCACTAGTGCACTAAGCTTGTGTTCACTGATGCCCTAACCATGTTATCTATATAAGAATTATGATACCCCTGGGTAGGTAGCATGCCCCAGATAGGTAGTAGGCCATGTTATGAAGCAAGTCACCTTCGTTGCATAATATGCCACAGTCCACTGACCTGAAAAACTTCTCATGTTACAGCTGAAAAGATTGTTATACCTGCTGATAGTGGATTGGTCCTTCTATTTGTGGACGTTTATTTGTCTGGCTCAACATCCCTGTCATCATGATCTGACCCCATTACAAACTAACGACCTAGCGGTTCTGTTCTGATTCGTTGAAAGAACCTTACGTAAAACTACTGATAAGTCTACTCAGTTGTGCGGCATTAATTTAGCCAGAAAACAGTGGTAAACAAATTGAAATAATGTTCAGTGTTTAATGGGAATAGACTAAGGGAATGGTTAATAATAATACATTAACTATATAATTGTGTCCTGAGGTAGATGCTATGTGCATGAGGTTTGACGGAAACCTTTGATATGCATGTGATTGATTTGTAGATAACAGCTAACGGTAGATTCAGCTATATAATATATTATAAGACATGATCAAAAGAATACGACAAATGCTTGCCAGAAGTATACAGAAGAGAACAGCTCAGATTACAAGCATTCATCAGCGTGCAACAAATCGACATGACCAGGAGCAATGTTGTAGTGCAAATTAAAATATGTCATTATTTGATTTCTGCTTTGTGGTCTAGTTTCCATGCACATGGTGCGATATTAATAGGATGCTTGACAGTAACCTTCGCAGAACCATGACGTGGCAACTGTGCACTCTCCCTGATGCTGCTTACGTCATTGAAAATACATCTTACCACCTGAGACATCGATACATCAGTGATGCGGTGTTTTTATTGCTGCTGTACATGTGTTTGTTTTGTGGCTGTCTGTGTGTTTGTGTGGCTGTCTGTGTGTTTGTGTGGCTGTCTGTGTGTTTGTGTGACTGTCAGTGTGTTTGTGTGGCTGTCTGTGTGTTTGTGTGACTGTCAGTGTGTTTCTGTGGCTGTCTTGTGTGTTTGTGCGGCTGTTAGTGTTTTATGTGGCTGTGTCTGTGTTTATGTGGCTGATAGTATGTGTTTGTGTGGCAGTTAGTGGGCTTATTAGGGTGTTTGTGTGTGTGTTTGTATTTGTGCAGCTGTCTGTGTTTTTATGTTGGCTGCCAAAAGCCTCACTACAGGTATTAGTATCATGACCCAGCATTGACAGACAAAACATTCATAAAGAGGAACACTCTTCCATGGTTGTTAATATTTGCTGGGAAATGGTAATCTATGACCTACTTCTAATATTAATAAACACAATGACAATTACAAATAAAAATCAGTCAGTCACATAGTCTTTGCATGTATTCACGTGTACTGTACTCATGTGTATTCAATCACGTCAATTCACACGTGGAACTGGGGAAACTCATATGGTTCTAGCTGTTTGTGTATTATGTATTCATGTGTTTATGTGATTTCCCGTGATTTATGTGAAACAGTAATACACCTGTCTGGACACGTTTTCATTGGAACAGGTGTCAACAGACTATCGTGAATTCGTTTACAGAAACACATGAATCCATCCAGTTGAAACACCTGAATTCACCTTCAGATCATGTGAAATCATGTGTCATTGTTACTTGGGAGACACTGGCAGTTATCAAGCATATATATATATATATATATATATATATAATTATGTGTATAGCTAAACGAGGTTAGTGTGTCGGTGCTTGGCAGTGTGTCAACCCATGGTTCTATGGGTCAGTGTGTCCTTCCATGGTCCACTCTGTCAAAGTACCCATGGTCATTGCCCCACTTCTTATATAACACCCACTAAGCAATAAATTTTAATAGTCCCACTAGCGCCTATTTTCAACCTATTGATTCTACGCTGAAATTAAACACCGGTCTGAACCTAATTCACCAAGCTTAATAGCCCAGCCACTGCTGTAACAATGCTGTTGCCGTGGAAACCCAATAAATGACCGAAAAAGCGTACATTATTTCTGAGTGACGCCATCCTGCTATGCCTAGAAATTGAGCCAATGTTTGTTTCGTGGTGTCTGCGTCGATATCTGTGTTGGTCTCTTGTAAACATTGAAGGTCAGCGACACCACAGCTGAGTCTGCGGACTGTGGCTGGCCCGCTGCCAATGACGCTGGCTCCCATCAGCAGGCGTACGTGACCAATCCGTCGGAGGCGGCATTGATTTTTGGAACAGTGTTCAGCGAGATAATGGCGGCGACCTGTGCCGGCAAATAACTTAGCATATTTTTGTGTCCTGTTGGCTGGATCAGCGAATTATACTTTTTTTCCACCAAGAATTCTATTTTAATTGAGGCGCGTTGCGAGGTTGTCGATAGAAAACTGCAGTTACACAAGGGTGTATGTATTGGGAGTCGCACAGGTGGATCATGGCATTCAGCAGCATCACATTCTGAAATTATGTGTGGTGTTTACGTGGCTGTCGTGGGAGTGAATTTGTCTTGATATATGTGGAGACGTGCTGACAGGAGGAGCTCATACTGGCGCTCTCTGGTGTGTGATTGCCAAACTATCTGTAATGGAACAAGCCGTTGAAATATTGGTTTTATGCAGGTTTATTTCTGTGTTCATGACATATCAAGGGCCAGTGATTTCAAGAAGATACCCCCATTTGGCAATTTTTTTGTTCCTTGGAAAATAATTTTTTAACAGGAATGTGGCTATGTTTGATGACTATGACTCTTATATTGTGTGCAGTTTCCAGTCAAAAAATAATGTAATAGTTTGTCTGTTGATTTAACTGAAACAAAATAACAAATTTGTGCAAACCAGCTCGCATGTCGTCTTGGATACCAGATAGGTTAATTTTTTTGCGATATGAGTTGGAAACGAGACGAAAAAAATCTAATTGATAGGCGACTTTAATACTACTGTCCAGGAGGCCTATAAGTTGTCTGAGGCCATCAGCCACTTTGTTCTCTCAGCACTTAGCCTCTATGAGATGTTTTCATATAATAAATTGATTTTTATTCCACATTTACTTCAGGCATCTACACTGCCTGTTCAGCATGTCCACCAGACCATGACTGAGTATTGATCATTTGGAAATGACAGCATTATGTTACATAGTGAAAGTAGGCCACAGTGTCTGGTTTATTATTGGAGTATGTTTATAAAATATTGGTTTTGCAACAATGAATAATAAGACATAAAGAAGACAGTTTTGTACAGGCAGAGGGAGGGAGAGAGAGAGGGGGGAAAGGGGTAGAGGGGGGAGAGAGAGGGCGGGGAGAGAGAAAGAGAGATAGAGGATGGGAGAGAGAGAGGGCGGGAGAAAGGGGTAGAGGGGAGAGAGAGAGGTCGGGGAGAGAGAAAGAGAGAAGATGAGAGAGAGGAGAAAGGGAGATGGAGGGAGATAGGAGGAGAGCAAGGGACGGAGAGGGGGGAAAGAGGGAATAAGGGAGAGAGGGAGAGAAAGGGAGGGAGAGAGAGCGGGAGTGAGGGGGAGAGAGAGTGAGGGAGGTTGTGGGAGACAGAGATAGAGAGACAACACCACTGATATCCCCATCATGAGTGTCTAACATTGAGGTTTGTTTAGACCAAAAACTTTTGTGGCCTGATCTGCTGTCTAATCATGATCATCATCTTGTTCCAGGAAGGAAAATGTGCGTACGGGATCATTTTAATGGCTGTGTTCTGGATGACGGAGACCATCCCCATGGCTGTCACCGCCCTCCTCCCAATTGTCATCATGCCCTGGCTCGGTGTGGTCGGATCAAAGAAACTCTGCAAGAATTACCTGAAGGTGAGAGTTGAATTGAATAAAAAATAATTTTCAGATCTTGACTAGGATAACATGTCAGAGAATTTAATATGTTGTTTTTAATTGTATATTTCATCTTAAGTTAAATCACAGTGGATGTAAGAGTGTGTATGATCGACACAGTCATGCCATGAATGTGACATGAAAATGTCCTTGTCCTTCGTGCTGTAACCATGACATACCACATGGAAATAAATACACATTGTACATACATTGTAACAAAATGTAATTTATGTTCTCCCCTTTCATCTTTTTTGAAGAAATACATCAGTGTATGATGCCAAACAATTTAATGTAGTATCAAACTATATTGTTTTGATATGGTCCCTTTCCTGTGAATACTAGAGAGTCATAGATGCAGAACAGATATAACAGCATGTCTCTGAATGGGGATGATCATGTCTCTGAATGGGGATGATCATGTCTCCGAATGGGGATGATCATGTCTCTGAATGGGGATGATCATGTCTCTGAATGGGGATGATCATGTCTCTCTTGACTAATATGTTTCAGCCAAAATTATGTCAAGATTATGTTAAGATTATGTGTGAAATATAACTTTGTCAGACATCTGATATGAGAAAGACATAAGAAAGTGGAAGAAGACCCCCCTACTTATACATTTTAAAAATACATTAATTCTTAAATTAAGCTGCAACAGTACTGGAAATCAGCTGCAACAGTACTGGAAATCAAATTAAGCTGCAGCAGTACTGGAAATCAATTCAATTGGATGTGAATTATGTGCATCTAATCTTACAAAAATACTACATGCCGTACATTCAGTAGAATCAAATTCTTTCATCGTATTTTCAGTGTAGGTTTAACAGTATATTTTGTAAATTGAATGTAGAAATTTTTTAATGTTGGAATGTAAATAAATTTGTGAACTTGTGTACTAATGAAGTTTTTTATATCAACCATTTTGCTGCCATTTCCACCACCTGTCTCCACTTGCCCTACCTCTCTCTTTCCTGTTCTCTACTCCCGTCCCGCTCAGTCCATCTGCTGTCAGTTTGGTCCACGTGTTCAGCCCACTTCAGTCGACTGCTCACCAGCTTCCTCCTTAAACTCTCTTTCAGTCCAACCATATAGCAGTACTAAAACCATTTGAGTAAACATATTAAATGCTGTGATTTCAGGACACGAACATGCTGTTTCTTGGTGGCCTCCTGGTGGCCGTTGCCGTGGAGAAATGCAATCTACATCGGCGGATTGCATTGCGGGTCCTCTCAATGGTCGGCTCAAAACCCAAATGGCAAGTGACACTGTTCACACTAGGGGGCGCTACAACCATCCTTACATTATTGGACCTTCCCATGAAGTTTCTTGTAATTGTACCTGTAGCTTATTGAAATGAGTTAATTATGAATTAAAAATTCATATTATGAATTATACATTCATTCCTGCTGTTATTGCTTCATAATATTGTTTCTCCCAGAAAAGACTGAAATCGTTGTATCGTCTGCTGTGAATTTGCATAAATTGAAACAGGAATAGCATATGCTTTCCCGGGCTCATAATCTAAACATAATCGAGCTAGCGTATGTTTGTATGTTAACGTTTTCCTCCTAAATGGCTGGCACCTCGGTCGCCAAACTTTGAGGGATCAATCTACGACCCCATGAATGAAACGTAATTCCATTAATTTTTGTGTTTAATGTGCGCTATGTAAAATGTTAACTTCAAACAAACGCAGAAACCACACGCATGCAGCGAATACTTCAGTATGTTTGAGAGTACATAGCGCCATCTGGGCAGTTTATATTACGTAAACTTCCAACAATCACAGAAATCACGCATGTGCGCGATGAATACTTTCTCTAGCCATATTCATAAAAGTGATCACCTATTTGCTAAACATTGCTCTCATGACTGTCACGTATGAACTACCTGTGGGGAGCGGTGGTCTAATGGTTAGAGCACCCACCTGTCGATCGAGAGGACGGTGGTTCAATTCCTCCTCCGCCGTTTCAAAGCTTGGGCAATTTGGTTCACCCCACTTTGCCCGTGTCTTTCGGAAGAGACACTAAAAGCCGTTGGTCAAGCTCAAGATTGGGCTGTTTGAAGTATAACTACTTGTGACTTGAGACCAAGTTATCCTGTTCTGGGGATGGGCATTTTTGATATTAATAATAATAATAATATGAGAACTTCTATTGCACCTAAATCATCAGAAACCCGGGCTCAGAGGCACATCGTAGAAAGTGGTGTGGAATGTTGGTGTTGTCAACAAATGGATGAATGTGCTGGAAGCTAAGTAAGGAAAGCACATTTATAAAGATAACTCGTCTTCAGATGACGGCAAAATTATATTATAATACTGAGAGGGAGTGAGTTCCAAAGAGTTGGTGCAGCAACTGATAAAGACCTGGTTCCAATGTTTGTTTCAACTCTGGGAACATAGAGTAGATCAGAACTTGAAGACCGAAGCTGTCAGTAGGCTTTCTTGCAGGAGTGAACAGTGAAAGCAGATATTTAAGAAATGGCACTGGGTGAGAGAAACTACCAAACATTGATGATGAGTTGCTTTTGTTCTTTTAGGCTTATGATGGGCTTCATGTCGGTGACAGCATTCCTGTCAATGTGGATCAGCAACACGGCCACGACTGCCATGATGATTCCCATCGTTCATGCCATTCTTGTCCAGCTGAGGGAGAATCGTGAGACCGTCTTCATTGACGTCGAGGATGGCCCGAACAGTATGGAACTTGGTATGTGACATTGTTGAACTGCTGGGGTCATCAAGTGATGGTCTTTGTCGTGGCTTTGTCACTTTTGCTGACCCTTCCGATGGAAATAAACCTTATTAAGCGTAATTACCTCTCAAGAAACTTAGTGTTCATTCTGTATATTTCAACTGCATCTCGCAGTCTTCTTCAGCAGACTAAAGTTACAGATGTGTCACATGACCAGTGTCATGTGACACAAGCTGGAGTAGGACTGGTGGGAGCTCCTGGCCAACGTCTCGGTTCAGCGTGGGTTTCTCTCTGTGGATGTTAATCGCCTCCTTTATTTTTCTCCTGTGCAAGTTCTAGGTCTAGTCCTACTCCAGCTTGTGTCACATGACATTGGTCATGTGACACATCCGTAGCTTCAGTCTGCTGAAGGAGACTGTGAGATGCAGTTGAAATATACAGAATGAACACTAAGTTTCTTGAGAGGTAATTATGCTTGATATTAATAACCAAGAAACCGAATCATCTATCCATTCAAGGAAATAAACCTTGTTTGTAATTCTATCAAGGAAACCAGATTTTCTTATTTCTTCGTTGAATGAGGATTAAGTAAACTGTGCATTGAGGTAATTTTAACAGGACTATTGAAATACAGGAATATTTATTTCAATTATTAGTAATACCTCATGTATTCTTATTGTCTTGTGTTGATATACCAACAAAGGTTACTATTGTAAATTGTGTTCTAGTTTGCCTAAGAGAATGTGGTTTAATAACATGAAAGAAAATTAGATTAATAGAAGATCAAATATAAGTTTTTAATATATTAAATGGTTATGAAAATATTGATAACATTATTTTTCTCACTTGGGAAAGATAGAACAACTAGAGGACATGAATTAACATTAGTGAAGGATCAGAGTAGCTTGGATATCAGAAAGTATTCATTCTCACAGAGGACAATAAATGATTGGAACAAAGTATCTATTGATTGTGTAAACGCAAATAATCACCGTCACTCTCCTAATAGCAACGATCATTGGAACATGTCAACGGGTATCTCGATCAAATCTCAAAATTAAACCAAAATATTATGCCCTAACTTTGAAACCCCGAATTAAATTCCCACCCAAAATCAAATTCAAATCAGACATTGTTACACATCTGTACCTCAGCAGACTGATAGCACTCTCAGGCGACATCCATCCGAACCCTGGCCCATATGGGCGCCCAATTCCAAATATTACCACTTCTCCATCTAGAAATGAGCAATCCATTTCTACCAACACCCTGTCTGACAGCTCCACGCTTAGTACCCCAACACTCCACACATCACAAAATGCAGGCTTAATTTTCGCCTCAAACCCCCAAAACACTTCAACCCCCGAACGTCACAAGAAAACCCAAGGAAACACACTTAAAGGAATTTTGATAAACACCAACAGCGTTAATAGCATAGAAAAAGCAACCCAACTGATATTCATATTTCTAGTTGAAACTAAATTAGATGCAAACTATGACACATACTCTTTCCTACCACCCAACTATAAGGCCATCAGAAAGGACAGGAATGTCCATGGTGGTGGAGTCCTTATAGCCTTCCGTGACAACATTGTAGCTGAACCCCTCAAAAATTTAAACTCAAATTGTGAAATAATTTGGACTTATTATCAACCCCCCAAATGACCACCTCCAATCCCTTGAAGCTCTCCACGGCTCCCTAACTAAACTATATAGATCACAAAAAACTCCCCCTAACGTAGTCATAGCTGGAGATTTTAACCTCCCTGATATCAACTGGACAAATCACCAGACCACTAATAACAGCACTGCCAGCAAGCATAACAAACTACTAGAAATAACTAACGACTTTGGGCTGCAGAACATGGTAAACGACCCCACACGTATCGCTTCTGGCAACATTCTTGACCTCATACTCATCTCAAATCCCTCCATTATCATCAACACACACACCACTCCTGGTATGAGCGATCACAAATCCGTGACCTTCAATGTCAACTTAAACCCACTTCGCAACAAGAAACCCCCCCACCAAGTTTATAGTTATAAATCAGCAGACTGGGACCAACTCAAAGACGACATAGACAAACTAAATCTTGAGTACTTCGACATCGACCCCAACTCACAGGATATAGACATAAACTGGACCTTTTTCCGCGAACATCTGACTACCTTGATTAACAATAACATACTTAGATGATACACAAAAGCTAAAACCCACCTCCCCTGGATAACACCTGAACTAATTAGAATGCAGAGAAGACGAAACAAAAGCCACAAAAAGGCAAAGCAAACTGGACTAAACAGTGACTGGGAAAAATTTAAGGAACTCCGAAAGCAAGCTACTAAAGCATTAGCAAAATCCTACAAAGACTATGTTAACAACCACATTGAAGACAGCCTGAAAACTAATCCAAAACGATTCTGGTCATTTATTAAGGCAAACAAACGAGAAAACATTGGCATCCCCACACTTTGAGTAAACGACCAACCAATAATTAATGATCGAGATAAAGCAAATGCCCTAAACAACCAATTTAGCTCTGTATTTACCAAAGAAAAGCACCCCATCCCCCAAATAGCCCCCTCTACTTACCCCAACATCCCCCTTCTCGAAATTGGCATAGATGGCGTAATAAAGCAGCTAGAAAATCTAAACCAGAACAAAGCTACAGGCCCAGATGAACTCCCAGTCAGAGTCCTTAAAGAAACTGCAAAGCAGATAGCTCCCATCATCACCCAAATTTTCCAACAGTCATACAACACAGGTAAACTTCTTAATGACTGGCTACAAGCATTAGTAACTCCTATACACAAAAAGAGCCATAAATCTGACCCGGCTAACTACAGACCCATATCACTAACCTGCATCCTCTGTAAAGTAATGGAACATATCCTAAGCAACATGTGGAAATTCCTGCACATGCATAACATCATTCTCCACATCCAACACGGATTCCAGTCGGGACTGTCTTGTGAATCTCAACTCATTGAGACAGTCCACGACTGGATGACTGCTATGGACAACAAGACCCAAATTGATGCAATCCTGCTTGACCTTGCCAAAGCCTTCGACAAAGTACCTCACCTACATCTTCTATCAAAATTGACCTCCTACAGAATCACTGGAAACACTCAAAATTGGATCAAATCTTTTCTATCCAACCGCAAACAGAGTCTCAGTTAACGGTGCCCTGTCAGACATCACAGATGTCACATCTGGTGTCCCACAGGACCTGTCCTCTTCTTACTCTACATAAATGACATAAATGGGAACATCAAATCTTCTATACGCCTTTTTGCAGATGATAGTATCATATATCATAAAATTTCTTCCAAAACTGACCACGAAATTCTCCAAACTGACCTAAGCCAACTCCAAACATGGTCAGACAAGTGGCAAATGGAATTTAATGTATCTAAATGTGTCCACCTTCCAATAACAAACAAAACTAAACCCAGCACACACAAGTACTCGCTTTCTGGCCAGCCATTAACCACCGTATCCAGCCACTCATACCTCGGAGTAAAATTGGATTCCAAATTAACCTGGACAAATCACGTCACTGACATAACTGATTAAACAAACTCTTCGCCCATGTAAACCCGAAGTTAAACAAACAGCCTACAACATGCTAATCCGGCCAAAATTTGAGTATTCTTCACCCATATGGAATCCCCACACCTTTTCACAAGTTAAAAGCCTTGAAAGAGTGCAACACTCTGCTGCCAGATTTGTTAAAAATGATTACAGACGGAACACAAATCCAGCAGATCTAATTACTGCCCTTGGATGGCCAACCCTCGAACGAAGGCACATTATCAAACAAGCCACAACCTTCTACAAAATTCTAAACAACATTATTGAGATCACCCCCCCTCCAGGCCTACTAACCCGCTCTCGAACCCGTGGACAATACATAGCCCCCAAGTGTCGTATAAATGCAATGGTCTTTTCATTTTATCCCAGAGCCATTCGCATATGGAATATGATTCCACCAAAAATTACCAACATAAAAAACCCAAAATCATTTCAAGAAGCTATTACGGAACTCTCTTTCACCACACCTCCTCACCTAAACTGCCTTTAAAACACAGTGCTCAGCGTAAACTTATCCATGGTGTGGGTATGGAGACTGTCTATGTGTGCATGTGGCAAGGCAGCGACAGTATCCATACACATAACCAACCTATTACAAATTTTCGTTAAACATCCTATACATAAAATAAATAAAACTATCAGATAAAAACCATTTCAGCAACATTAATGATACTAGTCTTTTAATCGAATGTACCACCCACAGCGCATGCGCACAGTCAACCACAAACTCCTGTGTTAGCCCAAGTTTGGGCTGTTTGGAGTAAACCACTTGAGAGTTAAGGCAAACATCATACAAGGGCGGGCTACACACAGATGAAAAATTGTTGGACAGTCGATAAGCCAATGGCTTCCTTTTCCACTTGCCATCTGCGGTTTTTTGCTTTGGATAACAATCTTGTTAATTTCTCTTGACACAGAAGCATGTAAGACACCAGACAATGAGGACTTTGACATGCCAGATGAACAGAGCATGATGCAGAACCACGTCACGCACACGGACGACATGAACAGCACACACTGCAATGGCGACAACGCATACTTGAAGAAGAGGTGCGTCAATCAACTTGTGTGTCGGGGGGGGGGGACCATTCTATCACATCATTTGTAGAAACAACGATGTGTAACCAAAGCATACATTAGGCCGTTGACGTCCCCATGCCATGGCCATGCAGTCTCTCTAGCCACTTCGAGTCCGCCATCCGTCCAATGCTTGATGTAAATCCAGCCAATTTTTCTTCTACAGCTTCAGTTTTATCGTGCTAGTTCTTCTATGGTGCTAGGTACTAGACTCTCGGGTCTTCTTTTCCAATGGTCGTGCTTTGCCAGCTTTCTTCTCTTAACCATTTTAGTACAACAGGCGGTGTGTGACGCTACAGTACGACACGCTTTTACTCACAATTATCCACTAAGTGGAGCCACTTGTTATATACGATTGTCATGGCGAATGAATTAATTATTCGGTAGTGGCAATCGTTTATTATCGCTCAATATAATTTTACGGATATTTTCGCGTATTTTAATGATGGATTATCCAAATCTGATATGGCTGCAATGGCGGACGGCATTACTTCAACTGACGATTTATCGCCGTATGTTTTGGACGGATTATTTGATAGTTTTAGCGACGAATCTTTGTCGATATTGACGATCGAAACAACGATGTTGGCGAACTTAGCGACCAAGCCGGAGGCAAAACGGATACTGACAGCAGGAGTATTTTCGATGGCTACTCGGACGTTGGTGATGATGAATGTGACAGTGTAAACGCTGAGGATGAGCTGCGCACTGTACTATCAATGCTGGATGATGCGTGGTTTAATTTTTGTTAGAAGAAAAAGGTGTCAGTGAATCCGTCAACATACAAAGTTTGATTGGAATCTGTCCAGTACTGTAGCGATGAACGTGTTAGCAAATATATACAAATGAACACTTCTGTCATATATGTTGTTTTTCACTTTCTTATACTCCACAAAACGTACTTTATATTGTATTTTATATCATAGTACACTCATGTAGCATGATCAACATGAGTAGTTTACATTAAATATGTACATTGGCATACAACTGCGCTCAACAACTGCAAAAAACGTTGAAATCGTGGCAGCCATCTTAGATTGCTGGTTACCATGACGACGAAATGTAAAATGATAAGGCTCGCTTTACTCGTTGATTATCGTACTTTAAGAATATATTTAATATTCCAACATTGCAACATGGTTGAATACTTCCCAGAAAAGTCAAGTTGGTGTTTGAATGAACAGCACTGCCACTGCCAGGGTGTGAAGTGTAATGTGCTTTGAGCAGTCCTAATACAGAGCTATATAAGAACTTACCATATTCGACCTATAAAGCATACATGCCCTAATTAGCGTACACCCACTTTTTAATCAACAGGATCTATAATTATTGTAATTTGACTAATGTGGAACAACTGAAAAGTGTCACCATCTAATGTTAAACAGTTGGCACCACTTTTCAGTCATTCTACACTAGTCACCAAATGACACCACTAGTGTTAAAAAGTGACCTTATTGTCTAGAGAAATTTTTTTTATGTACACTTATAAGAACAGATTCCCTGACATTTTTCCATGGCCCAAT
The DNA here is from genome assembly GCA_033239005.1 of Lamellibrachia satsuma. NCBI lineage: Eukaryota > Metazoa > Annelida > Polychaeta > Sabellida > Siboglinidae > Lamellibrachia > Lamellibrachia satsuma. The sequence goes on along the minus strand of BSQZ01000016.1, from coordinate 8,336,008 downwards.
TATTTTTAAAGTGTACTGTATATGCTTATTAGGTCGAATACAGTACCTTTATTTGTAACATATGTTTGTAGACGGAGAAGAATGAGCGTGAAGTCGGAGGGGAAGTTTGTCTACATGAGCAAGGCACTGCGACTGTCCGTTTGCTTCTCGGCCAATATCGGCGGAACGGCGACGCTGACGGGAACTGCACCGAACCTTGTCCTCAAGGGAATTGTTGACACGTACGTTTGGTTTCATTCCACTGCCAGAGACAGGATCATGTCAACCAATGGAATGCTTCCAAAAGCATTTAAATGGTTTGTCATAGAGTTGTGGTTGGAGCTGCACATATTATATTTATTATGTGAAATAACTAATAATAATAATATACTTTATTTATGCAGTATCAAATCCGGGACTAGTGCCCCGTTTACTGGTAATTTCAAAATCAGCAAACTTCTAAGAAACATAAAGATGCTTTTAAGAGAAATAAATAAATAGTAAAAAGTAAAATTAGGAAACAATATGCTATGTATACATGTATGCATGTATATATATATATATATATATATATATATATATATATATATATATATATATATATATATATATATATATATATATATATATATATATATATATATATATATATATATATATATATATATATTATATATATATATAAAGAAACCTATGTGTAGTAAGATTACAGGTAAGTGCAATTATAAAGCAAATGATTTGCAAAAGTGCTGAACAACTGATCATATTGGATAATAAATAATAAAAGCCCTAGATTATATTAAATATGTTAAAAGTTACTAAAAAGATAAATAAACCTAAGATAAATAAAACTATATATATTAATAAAAACTGTATGTATAAATAATACCATGGTTAAATGAGGTCTGATTAAATTAGTTTAAGAACAAAAATGTCTTCAATAATTTTCCAAACTGCCTGGTGTTCTGGATCGCGCGTAGTTCCAGTGGCAGAGAGTTCCACAATGTCGGCCCAACACAAGCAAATGCCCTGCGACCATAACGTTCTAGGTTTACGCGTGGAACATCAAGAAGTAAACCACCACCAGAGCGTAGGGTCCTGCGTGGCGAGTGACGATGTAGCAGTGACGCAAGATACACTGGCGTGCCTGCATACAGTGCCGTGTGTACAACCATAAGTAATTTAATAATAAAAGCAATACTGCCTAATAATTTGAATTTTCATAGACTTTCTCACTGTGTCCTGTATGTTTCTCTTAATGGTGTAAATATGTTTAGAAACAAAATATACAAATATCTCAGAGTTACACATAGATAAAAAGTTTGTTAAGCCAATGACTTCTTTCCATTGGTTGCTTTGGATGATTCTTTAAAAATCTTGTTGATAAAAGTCATTCTTAACTGAAAACCGTAATCAGCACTAATAATTGTTTTCTAAGTAGAATTGTTTCCTTTGGCTTTCAGATTGTATGGGGCCGAAACAGGAATCACATTCAGCTCATGGTTCGTTCTTGCGTTTCCAAACATGTTGATCATGCTGGTGATGGCGTGGGCATGGCTCGTGATTCTCTACATGGGCGTCAGGTAGGTGACTCGTAAAACTCCATCCTCAATTGATTTAGCTCATTGCAAAAGAGGATCATTGGTGTTCATATCTGTAGTATGAGAGGATCATTGGTGTTCATATATGTAGTATGTAGTATGAAAGGATCATTGGTGTTCATATCTGTAGTATGTAGTATGAGAGGATCATTGGTCTTCATATCTGTAGTATGTAGTATGAGACAGTATATCAGATAACCCGCAAAACTGCGAATAACCATATTTACTTAGAGATGGAGCAACTTTTGCCATTAGCATGTCATAGTGGATACTAGATAAGTTTGCTTCTTCGTGAAATGATTCTGAAATAACGAGCGAAAAAGTTGAATTGACAGTGGATCTTGAAAGGTAAAAAATGTCATAATTTTTATTCTGAAATTTGAGGAGTGGACATTTTTCATTTGATCAACACAAATAAAAGGAAACCAATAGACACTGACATCATAAATGATTGGCCATCAATTGGATGACCTTGGGTGGTCGAGACAAAACCACTGTATTCATCGCATCCATCTGATGGATAGGTTCCATAGAACCGATGAAACTCCCCGGAACATCATTGGAAAGTGCGCCACCGACTTGCTGAATGATGTCTTTAAAAGATGCCTTGTAAAAACTCATGTTAAACTAGTCACGGTTCGTTTGTTGCTCGGTATGTTTGAGAGAACAGTGTGGTGTTGCAGTGAGTTTTGGAGCACGGACTCAGAGGTGGAGAATGAGAGGACAAAGGTAGCCGCACAGGTGATCAGTGACGAGTACCAGAAGATAGGACCACTGAGGTACAGCTGTTTACGCTGTACACATGCACACATACATGCTGTACACAATGATGTGCATGCACTGTGTGTACATGTACATGTACATGCATACATTGTGTCTGTGTGCATGCATAGACTGTGTGTACATATACATGCATACAGTGTGTGTACAGGAGCATGCACATACTGTACAAGTGCTTGCATACAATGTGTACATGTGCATGCATACACTGTGTGTGCATACACATGTACACTTACACTGTTTGTGCATGTACACATGTATACTGTGTAGATATGCACAGTCACTGCACACACTGTTCACTGTTGTATGACATACCTTTATACTTTGCACATAGACACAGCTAAATTACAACACACATACACATCAATTATCATCTAGTGAAAAAGTCTTTAAATTTTCTATTTATTATTAATAGACTTATGTTAATATGACCATAAACGTAAAGCACTACACAGATTGTAGTGCTATTTAGCCTTTTATGCCATTTAGAAAGGTCCGATAATCTACTTTTTGTATATTTATATATATTTGTATTTTAACTTGTTTTACATGTACTTTTATTGCACGACGTGTGTCAATTTTATATATTTTCTATTCTTTCTACATGTACTGTTAATGCACAACATGTGTGTATATTTGCATATATTTTTACTTGTATTGTATGTACATACATATGGACTTTTTGTCTGAAACAAACATTATTATGTATAACTGATTTCTTGGCTGTGTTTCAGCTTTGCTGAAAAGGCGGTGGCAGGACACTTCATTATTCTCGCAATCCTCTGGCTCACAAGGGACCCTCAAGTCATACCGGGATGGTCGAACTTACTCGGGGAGGAGACAAAAAAGTCAGCAAAATTTGTTTTCTCTTTCAACCATTTGTTTAAACAACGAGCATAAGAAACTTGTTAACAATTCTAAAATAATAATATTAATAACACTTCTATAATACCAAAATCCTCAGGAACACAAGCGTGCAACAAACTAACAATTTGAAATGTTAATATTAAATTATCTGTTGCTTTAGAAAATTTTGCAGCTTTAGAAAATTTTGCAGTGGTAGAAATAATACATTTGTATGCAGTTTGTATAAATAAAACATGCTTTTTTAGTAATTATCAATATAAATTTGTCCTAAGCAACTTTTTACCTGGTCACCATTTAATCTTCTCCTTTTGTTGTAGATTTGTGACAGATGCGTGTGTTGGAATCACCATAGCCGCATCTCTCTTCATGTTTCCTTCACGCAAACCAAACTTCTTTCCTTTCCGCAGCAAAGATGGTATGTCTTTCAGTCTCCAACACTTAAAGGTTCCTTCTCAGTTTGATTTTTTGTCTTGTCTTGTTTCATTTCACACAAAAACTGAACCTATCATGTATCGACTACAAAATGCTAGCTTGTTTGTGCAAATATATTACTGAATTTGACAGAATTATCGGACAAACTATAAACTATTTTTGACCAGATCCGGCCAAAATTCTGCATAAAAATGGCCAAAGTGGTGCGGCTCTAAATATGGCTATTCACACTTTTGTAAGTTACCAGATCTTACGATCGAAGTCAATTTTTTCGATCATTTTTACAAAAGTATGCAGTCTTCTTTTAAACTGACTTGAATATTACTTAAGCTATTCATACACATTTGAACATCAACAAACCTGATTCACGAAGGGCTAAATGAACTGAGGAGAAAGTTTTAATGCGATAGTTAAAATGTAGGAAAACCATTTTTTTATTGATCCACAGAAATGTTATAATGGCCGCCAGTGGAAAACTAATTGTGATCTGACCTCTCTAGATGATTCGGAGCCAAGTCCAGCTCCTGCATTGCTTGACTGGACGACTGTTCATCAGAAGATGCAGTGGAATGTTCTGCTTATACTCGGAGGAGGGTTTGCCTTGGCAGAGTCATGCAAGGTATGCACAGAAAACTCAACTTAGACTTGTTGCATCAACTGTGTCACTGTGGTTGTAGTAATCATTGTGCTCGGGAGGGCATGGAGATGGTTCGTATATTAAGAAATTTCACTATTCCCAGGGGTGGGGATATTTCGAAGGAACCTGTGTGGACATTTGACGTAGATTACGATTGTTGCGTGATATCTATGTCAAACATCCGCATACAAAAGCTTCATTAAACCGGCAGTTGTACATCATTTTTTGGGCATGAAGTTGTCATTGCCGTGGGATCACCCTACCAAAATTTTATTGGGTATTGCAAAGAGTCACAAGATCTCGCAGTGGTTGCCTTTTTGTCTGATGCATAGCCAGGCAACTCGGCTAGTAATACATGTAACTAATCCATGATATAATGTAAATGTTTCATTGTTGTGTATATTAAATTTTATGTGTGTGTGTCTGTCTGTGTATGTATGCATACACATACATACATATGTTTCCATAGGTGCTCACACACACACCCACCCACCCACCCACCCACCCACCCACCCACCCACCCACCCACCCACACACACACACAGACACACACACACACCCACACACACACACAGTGAAGTTGAAATACCAATAGAAATATATAACTTCTATGGTCGATCATTGATTGATCTTCGTTCTGTTATATAAACCAATGATCTATCATGAACAATTTACCAATTCTGATATTCACACACTGCAGATTTGAGCATCAACATACGTGAATCACATATTTCACTATGGTCGTCTGCTGCTTCCAGGAGTCGGGCTTGTCGGAGGACATTGGTTACATGCTGAGAGGATTCGGAAGCTTACCGTCTTACCTGATCATCTTCTTCCTCTGTCTCATCACGTCTCTATTCACCCAAGTAACGACCAACACTGGCACCATCACCATCTTCCTGCCAATTCTAGCAGAGATGGTACGTATAACCTGCATCACCTCTGGGACGCTCCACATGCAATCTGCAATTTTAACTCACACAGTGTGCCTCGATGCAGAACTGCAAGATTTAAGAACTCTTATACCTAATGGGCTTTACAACTTGAAATCATGAACTCATTAGATATTTTTCTGTGTTTACCTGTAAATAACCAAGTGGTAGTGATAAGTTTTATATATTGTAATTATACAATTTCAGCCATAAGAAGATTTTATAATTTCAATCATGTAATCATGTTTTGTAGATGATGACGTGTGTATTAACAACAGATGGTTTGATATGACTCATGCCATTCATATTTAAAATGTATCTTAGTATGAATAACAATATTTTATAACAATTCTGATAACATGTATTTCATGAATTCGTGTTAGTCTTTTATAAAACCATTAACATACATCCTCACTTGTTTATGTATTCACAAAAGACACAGCAAAACCTGGTCTTTTCTTCAGTTTTGCTGTCATGCGTAATAGTACGAACATATTACAAGCCATAGCAATTGTACACGACCCTAGCCATACCCAGAATGCAATGTGTCTTCAGGCTCGCACCCTGTGTGTAAACCCTCTCTACATGATGGTACCAACAACTCTCGCCTCGTCCTTTGCCTTCATGCTTCCGGTTGCCACTCCGCCGAACACCATTGTGTTTGCTTATGGCAATCTCAAGATCAAGGACATGGTCAGTGCAGTTGCATATGTTTGTTGTATAAAATCTACCATAATTAGTTTGTTGTTGTTTGAAAAAAAATAATTAGGCATTCTAATTAGTTCAATGATTATTCAACTGTATGAATGAAAGCTTTGTATCTATGACTCTGGTAAAATCCTTTATTGATAATAATTATCATATCTGGTTGAATTGTGAAACCATAATGACTAATGTCGGGATACGTCAGACACTAAAATGTGAAATTGGCTTTTGGAACTTCTGTTTTTGCTTCTTGAAATTGTTAGAGCAATATTTAACTTCTTTTTGGCCTTTGACATTTTTAAGAACGGCCATGTGGAATTAGATTTATGGTAAAAAAATGACATGTCCACCATTTCCAGCCATTTGGAATTTGTCTGTTAAAATTGAAAAGCGCTCACATGAAACTTCTTTTGGCCAGTGAAGTTGCAAGAACTTGTATCTGGGCGGCAGGAAATAATAAGTTCAGCTGTAATGCAATGCATTGCATTGTCCAAATACCAATTCCTTGCTTGGCGAGGGTTTGCTATTCCTGCATATTCTGTTTTTAGGTGATATCTGGCGCCGTTATGAACATCCTGTGCCTAGTGGTACTGCAACTATGCGTTAACACGTGGACTTATGCATATCTCGAATTTGGAACTTACCCATCTTGGGCACCAAGCGGTAACTGCACTGCGAACATCAACACCACAGCCATACCATATGAGGTGCAGGCCCTAAATGTTACTCTCATCCCATACTCGAACTGAACATGTTCACAGGTTTGATGATGGTCAGTGTTTTGGTGCTTGTAAATCTTCTGGTGGGACATGGGTTATCTACTTTCTCAAATTCTGAACCCCGCGGAAGGAAGAAGAATCATGCACCATTGTATCTGTAGCATCACCTAGTAGGACGTGGTTGTGTGCTGCTTCAGAAGTCTTAGGCGATCAACTTTCTCTCTTTCTAAACATCATGGAAAGAAGAATGTATCATGCACCATTGACTCTGCACAATTGACATGGTCGTATAATGCTTCAAGTCTTAGGCGATTAACTTTCTCAAATTCTGAACACCATGGAAAGAAGAAGACTGTCTCAAGCATCATTGTCTCTGCACAATTGACATGGTCGTATGATGCTTCAAAAGTCTTAGTCGATCAATTAAGAAGAAGACTGTCTCGTGTACCATTGCATCTGTGCAATTGTTGGCGGATACAGAGAAGACAAATTATCAAATGGTTGACATTGTTACTGCTGCTTTGTTAAGATATATTTGAGTTTGATGTAGCCTACCAGTGACTATTAGCCGAAGATTAAACATATTTCACAACTCCTAAATGTAGAATGTTATAGTTTTATTTTTGTCTACTGTATTCTTGCCACAATGTTGTTAAAATGGTGGAAAGTAATCTCATTTTAAACAAGCATGTATGTAAGGTATGACTTATGATGAAACATGTTACCGGTGATATTTATATTTTCTGAGTTCTGATCTTGCCATAATACTGTTTGTTTTTCATGAGAAATGTTTGTAGAATCTGCTGAATGGACATATTAACTTTTGCCAGTTGCTGTGATATATTGAAGATAGAATGTCTCGTTAATGTAAATAGCATAGTGGCTTATATGCCAACGATAATGCAATTTCTCGTGATCTGATTGCTTGTGGTATTTATATTCTTCAAGAAATCTTGTTTCTTGCTGAATCATTTTATGGCATGTTAAAAATTGGACAATTGTGTCTTTTCTCACAATCTACAAATTGACTATGTAGATCAGCTCTGTTTTCTTAATGCAGCTAATGTTGTGCAGATTTCGTTTGCAACGTTCCTGAAATAATGAATGTCGGTGTCTGTTTAAAATTTTCAAAGTGGTGAAACCTGAATTGTGGTGCCACAGTAGACAAAGTCTACTTTCCCATGGACATTCAGAGGTTTGTGCAGCACAGTATCTGATTCAACCAACTATTGCACTCGTTAGAGGACTGTCTCTGTTACAATCTTAGTGGCATCAGATGTCAGTTAAAAATACATTGTTAAAAATATAATCTGATTGGAGGGGGAAATCATGTTTCTGGATTCTGCAAAAGAACAGCTAATAGAAATCCACCAATTGGCAATCCAACAATACAAATACATTAGTGAAGGTATGATTAGTGATTTTTTATGATTAATGTTGGTACGAAGGTGCTCCACGCTCCACCATATTGAACATTTTACTTCAGTTTATAAAGGAGTGGTACAGCACATGCAAGTACAGCTAGCTAGTATTCTGGTGTGCCATGCTGTAGATATAGTTTGAGAACTTGTACAGTTGAACAAATGTTCACAAAGGTAAACATGTGTATACATATAATGCATATACGAATGGTTATATAATTATTTCAAGTGATAATGTATTATGTCGTAGTGCACAACGTAAACAATGTAACATGGCATGGTTGAACAGAGCGACAAGCGTATCCACACCATGAATTATCGTTGAACGGTTCGAGCGGTAGCCTATTTACCTGTTCTATATCTTCACCGGCGGTCATTCAGAAATTACACGCTTGGTGGCGACACATAAATGTTCTAAATAGCAGAAGTAAAAATAAACGAGGAAAGGTAATGCCTAATATAAAATAAAACGAATTACTATTGTTGTTTTAAGTAGTGAACGATCAAATAAATATACAATGGCATTCTTCACACATTAAGCCAACTCTTCTGATCTATTTAAATAATTGTTTTATTTAAATATTCTAAATGGTGAAGATAAAAAGAAAGGTAATTCCTAAGATAAAAAAAATAATAGCTAGGGTTGTTTTAAATAATGAACTATCAAACAAACGCATACTCCACTCTATGTGGCGTTCGTCACAGATGGCTGAACAAGCCAACTCTTCTGTGCTGTCACGTCGTTTTTTCCTATTTGGGCATTTTATTATACGATCAGTTAACCAATGGCAATTGTTATGCATCTCTATAACATGACTACCAAGAGGATGCACAATTGAGATTGTGAACGAGTTTATCCTGATTCCAGTGTTACATAATGTCGGCAAATATGGGCACGTTACCCGGGTACGGAGGCTGGCTGGTTCGTTGCCTCTCCGCTAAGCTCAGCAACATGGGCGCTTCGTTTCTGATTGGCCGTGGTTCTTACTTCTGTGTTCTTGTAAGTATTCTACGTTGCTCCATTCTACCATTATCCAAATATCGGGGCTTTCTGGTGTTCAAATTCTTCTAAATATCCATGGGGGAAGAAATGACCAGCCAGACAGTTGCCATTGCCGGCTACATACACTGTACATACTATTATCGTAGCTTTGCACAGTTATACTATCTACGATGTTGTGTGCGTGTGTGTGTGTGTGTGTGTGTGTGTGTGTGTGTGTGTGTGTGTGTGTGTGTGTGTGTGTGTGTGTGTGTGTGTGTGTGTGTGTGTGTGTGTGTGTGTGTGTGTGTGTGTGTGTGTGTGTGTGTGTGTGTGTGTGTGTGTGTGTGTGTGTGTGTGTGTGTGTGTGTGTGTGTGTGTGTGTGTGTGTGTGTGTGTGTGTGTGTGTGTGTGTGTGTGTGTGTGTGTGTGTGTGTGTGTGTGTGTGTGTGTGTGTGTGTGTGTGTGTGTGTGTGTGTGTGTGTGTGTGTGTGTGTGTGTGTGTGTGTGTGTGTGTGTGTGTGTGTGTGTGTGTGTGTGTGTGTGTGTGTGTGTGTGTGTGTGTGTGTGTGTGTGTGTGTGTGTGTGTGTGTGTGTGTGTGTGTGTGTGTGTGTGTGTGTGTGTGTGTGTGTGTGTGTGTGTGTGTGTGTGTGTGTGTGTGTGTGTGTGTGTGTGTGTGTGTGTGTGTGTGTGTGTGTGTGTGTGTGTGTGTGTGTGTGTGTGTGTGTGTGTGTGTGTGTGTGTGTGTGTGTGTGTGTGTGTGTGTGTGTGTGTGTGTGTGTGTGTGTGTGTGTGTGTGTGTGTGTGTGTGTGTGTGTGTGTGTGTGTGTGTGTGTGTGTGTGTGTGTGTGTGTGTGTGTGTGTGTGTGTGTGTGTGTGTGTGTGTGTGTGTGTGTGTGTGTGTGTGTGTGTGTGTGTGTGTGTGTGTGTGTGTGTGTGTGTGTGTGTGTGTGTGTGTGTGTGTGTGTGTGTGTGTGTGTGTGTGTGTGTGTGTGTGTGTGTGTGTGTGTGTGTGTGTGTGTGTGTGTGTGTGTGTGTGTGTGTGTGTGTGTGTGTTGTTGTGTGTGCGTGCGTGCGTGCGTGCGTGTGTTTGTTTGTTAATAACTATGAAAACGTGGGAGAAAAGAAGTAAAACGTATGTATATATAATATGCAGTGTATTTGATGTATTTAACGCGGAGTGAACGCAACATGCAGTTATATTTCGAAAGAGTGTGTGTGTGGGGGGAAAAATCTTTACGAAATTGTTCGCGGGAAACGGTGTCGCATGTTAACCGTAAGCGTACGTGTTATGAAAACGTAAACTCAGGTGTGTGAGCGATCATCCGCCGCAGTCACTAACTTCGTGAGACGGTTGGAACGAAAGCTTGGTCGCGTTCTCCACGTTATCTCGTGGACGTGTCTGTCGCAAAAAATGAGAGCTTCCTAAATTAAGTAGTAAGCCTGCTGGTACAGTAGTATTTTTGTATCTAAAATCTTCGCAAATTGCCTTGTGTCTGATTAAGTATTAGTAGACGTGTTCTTGGGGAACTCACACAAGTTGAATGAAATGGTACGTAAACCATGGTGTGCAGTGTCGTATCGAATTGTACAGTTCGCAGTCCGCAGGAATTACGGATCTTCGTCATGGCTCTGAGAAATTCGTAAACTTTTTAATACAAGCCTTCATGTTTGACAATTTAAGCGTCTAGATAATCCGCTCATTTATTTACACGAACAAAAACTAAATAATCTTTCCAAAAGGTTTCCTTGGCGACTATGAATCGCACTGCTTGGTCCAGGAATTATACTTTAAATAGTATAACTCGACTTTTAGGATTATAATTATTATTTTGAGCAACATAGAGTTGTCTTACATGTTGATGATGGACATAGGTTAGTCACGGATTTCCTAATGTTCCCAGAACTGAAAACATGTTCTCTTCAGTATTGAAATTTCACTGATTAACATGTGGATGAGTTTACCTTAAAACTATCAGACTTTGTACCATTGAGATATGGCGTAACTAGTCAATCCCAGATTTATTTTACAAAGCTAACGGTTGCTGTTCGTTTAATGACATTTGTGGTCGTTGGTTTGTTACGCATTGGTTACTCCTTGGTCACACTTTGGTTACACTGATCGCTAGAATCAAAGTTTTGTCGTCATGCTGTTTAGCTTTGGTACTGGAACTAGCATTGTTACGTTTCACTTTGAAAATGAATTCGCTGGTATTGCCATTGACTAGAATAGCAGGGTCGAAACATAGTAGAAGCACGCGAGCTTTCCTCATTTATCAGTTGAGATATACTATAACAGTTTTTTATGTTGATGGATTGCGGATAAAAATGTATTAACGTAATGTACTAGATAAAATGTCATTCTGATGATGTAATCATTATAAAATTTATTTCGATGAAAATTACCAGGAAAGCAAGCATCCCTAATCTCGCTTCGAGCCAAAAGCGAGACATAGACAGTGATGCCACCTTCTGGTTAATGTGGAGAGACGCCACCTAATGAAGCGACTAGGCGCGCAATGGTTGCTGTCTCGCTGACCCCGGTATCGCAGGACAAATTGCGATACATATCAATCTCGCCGGGGTTCTTTATGTGAAACGAATATTAGTAAGACACCGCAGATAAACTGAAGCTGTGGCCAGATGCTCTCTCGTAATCTTGCCGTGTTGTGTAACTAAATTGACGCTGTGATTCATGGAGTTGAACACTTCTGTATACGGGCACGAAATGATAATTGTTTGTCGAATCTCGGTAATCGTTTACAAACTTCGCCGAAGGTATTACGGCTTTATATGTCACCCCAAAACATGCATTTCATAACACTACATATTACGTTTTGAGACACTGGTCCAAATAACGCTCAGAAATGAGCGATAATAAAGGAGACTGGTGCAATTTGGACAGCTATAAGTGTCCTAATAAACAAACTTTGTTTACATCAAATGATGTGAAGTGACGGAATAAACGTTTTGGGATAGAAAATAGGTAAGATTGACATATAAAGCAGTAATAATTTCGTCCAGATTTGTAAAGGATTACTTTGATTCTCGTCTGAGCGATCGAGTGCACGTCATCGGAGTACTATTTTAAGCAGTGGAAAGTTTGCAATCCACATTAAACATGTACCTATGGACAATATAGACCGTGTATGCAATAATGTATTTGTTTGCCAAAACCGGATCCATTTTGTGTTTCCGGATAGAACAAATACTCGACCAACTGGAACGTACGTCGCGAAGCAGATTGCGTTCATACTGCATGCAGCGACGGCTGTTGACAAACAGCAGCGAGGTATCAAATTAAGACTATAAATAGTTATAATGATCATGCATGTGCAAGTTCGGTTGCCGATTTTCTGAACATTCTAGTGTACCATAATCTATTAATGGCATGTTCTGCTCAACGTTTTAATATTCTCTGTGTAAAATGCCTACCTAGTGTCTGCAATGTTTATTTCGGTGGACTGAACGTTTTCCGTATGTTTGTTGTCTTGTCGGAAATTATGCAAACGATTATGTATATAGTTACACCGAAACGTTCCTGACAACTTAATAAATCATCGCTACGCGGAAATGCATAAATGCAGCTATTCTGGGATGTGCCACGCATGCAATTTTGTAATAATTATCAGTGCTGCTGTTATCGGGCCACCAATTATTAATGTTATAATAATAGTAACACATATGGATGCCTTTATGAATAATCGAAAACAGTGTAGTATGAACCCTGGATGTGTTCGAGTCAACTAATATTAGAAGTGTACTTTGGTCTACATTTTGGGATTTCTGTATTTTTAGGAGTGTTGAATGCGAGTATTTTGGTATATTGACTAAACAGTCTGTATCAACATGATGGAAACATTGAGATATTCAGAGGAGACTGATATTTAACTATTTTTAGCCGTTAGACATGTCCTGTGTTCCTACGTTGGAGTAATGTCAGTGTCAAAACGAGGCTTGAAACAACTGTGCAATACATCAGTGAAATGATGTGAAAATAAAGAAAGCTGCCCATTAAGGATGTTCATCGCCTGGCTTCTAAGTGTGTGCCTCTATCAGTTCGGCTTACTACAGGACACTGTCGTCTGTGAGTATGATTGTGTAGGCATCTCATCAACCCATCTACTGTTGTCAGTGTTCGTAAAACGGTTAATGCAAAGGAATAAAGATTTAACAAGATTTGCCATCCAAGCCAAAGGCCCAGATGGCAAGTAGACAAGGAAGCCATTGGCTTATCGAGAGTCCAACAATGTTCATCTACTTATAACCCGCCCTCCTGAGATATGTGTCAACCTTGTTTTTAAACATATTCACGCTGCTAGCAGTTACACAATTTGTAGACAATTTGTTCCATTCATTTATTGTCCTCTGTGAGAACGAGTGCTTCCTGATGTCCAATCTACATTGATCCTTTACTAATTTTACCTCATGTCCTCTAGTTCTGCTATCCTTCTTGAGTGAGAAAAACATATTTCTATGAATATTTTCATACCCATTCAATATCTTAAAAACTTCAATCTGATCTCCTCTTAACCTCCTTGTCTCTAGAGTTGTTAAACCACATTCTTTCAGGCGTTCTTCATAACTAAGGTCTCTCAGTTCTGGAATCCTTTTAGTTGCTCTCCTTTGTATGCGTTCAAGCATATCTATATCCTTCTTACGGTATGGTCTCCATGCTTGTATACAGTATTCTAAATGAGGTCTAACTATTGGATTATAAAGAGGTATAATTAACTTTTTTCCCTTGTATGTTATGTTTCTTCTAATCAATCCAAGAATTTGATTACCCTTTGAAGCTGCAATACCACACTGCTCTGAAACTTTCATATCAGCGCTTATTGTAACTCCTAAGTCCTTTTCTTTTACAGTAGTACCCAGAACAGTATCTCCCATTTTATAGTTTACATTCAAGTTCCCATGTCCTGTATGTAGGCATTTACATTTCCTAAAATTGAACAACATCTGCCATTTCTCAGACCATTTCACTAATCTGTCTAGATCGTTTTGTAAATGTTGTTTATCACCATCAGTATTAACTTTTCTAAACAGTTTTGTGCCGTCCGCAAATATCAGTACATTACTTGTTATACTGTCGTCCAAGTCATTGATATATATTAAGAATAATATAGGTCCTAATACTGATCCTTGAGGTACCCCACTCAAAACCGATTTCCAAGTTGAAACTTCTCCATCTACTACAACTCGTTGTCTTCTGTCAGTCAGCCATTGTTCTATCCAGTCAGTTATGCTATCCCCGATACCATGGGCTTTTAATTTAAGTAGTAATCTTTGATGTGGCACTTTGTCAAAAGCTTTCTGAAAATCTAAGTAGATAATATCTACTGGCGATCCCACGTCTATCCACTTAGTGATTTCTTCCAAAAAACATAACATATTTGTTAAGCATGACCTCGCTTTAAGGAATCCATGTTGAGATTAATTTAATAATTTATGCTTAACGAGGAAGTCCACCATATGGTCTTTAATTAACCTTTCTAATAATTTACAAATCACTGACGTTAAACTCACTGGTCTGTAATTCTCCGACTTATTTCTCGAACCATTTTTTAATAATGGTATGATGTTTGCTTCTTTCCATTCAAACGGAACAACTCCCTCTTTTAATGACAAGTTGAATACTCTTGCAAGTGGTATACTGATTTGTTCTACTGTTTCCATTAGTAATTTTGGAGGAATCCCATCCACTCCCGGTGATTTGTTATCCTTCATTGCCTTTATTTTCTTAGCTACCAATTCTGGAGTTACAACTAACGGACCTAAATAGTAAGATTTAGCCCCCTGAAATTTAACATCAGCAATTGGTAATGAACTAATGTCTTCTTTGGTAAACACTGAACTGAAGTAACCATTTAGGTCTTCCGCCATTAAAAACCCCTGTGATATTATATTTCCAGCATTGTCTTCTAGAGGACCAACCTTGTCTTGTACGTTTTGTTTACTCCTGACATATGCATAAAAACTCTTGCTGTCATTTTTTATGTTACATGCTAGTTTTGCTTCTTTTAGATTTCAGTTGTAGTTGCATTAAGTGCCTCTTTGTATTTGCATAGTCTTCTTCCTTTCTGGTACGCCTATAAACCCTCCACATAGTTTGTTTTAGCATTATTTTTCTAATAGCCTCTTTTGACAAGTGTTTCTTTCTACTCCGTTTTCCTTGTTTTTGGAAGGGAACAAATTTATCGATGATACTCTCAATTTCATATTTTAGTATATTCCAACATTCATTTGCGGTCTTATTTATCAGCATGTTATTCCAATCTAGCTTTGCTAAGTATTTTCGCATATCTTTGTAGTTACCTTTGTGGAAGTTTCTCTTGTACGTTTTCTTATTTTTACTTTCTGATTTTACATTGATGTCAAAATGTATTTGATTATGGTCACTATTACCCAATGTTTCAAATATTTTTACATTGTCCACTAATTCATTTTGTGATGACAAAACTATATCTAATACATTTTCTCCCCTGGTTGGTTCTAGTACGTGCTGAGTAAGAAAGCTATCCTGGATTAAAAATAAAAATTGTTGGTCCTCAATCCCTGTGCTCTCTAGAGAATTCCATTGTATGTGTCCATGGTTAAAATCTCTCGTTATGATACATTCCCCTTTACTAACTTCCTTTATAACGTTTTTATTTTTGTGTTGTCCTCTTCGTTTATGTTTGGACTTCCGTAAACTAATCCAATAGTTAATTTTGAATTTCCTGAAACAATTTTGCACCAAACAGCTTCATCGCAATCTGCTTCCCTTTCTAGTTTTATTTCATAAGCCTGAATAGATTCTTTAACATATAAAATAACTCCCCCGCCCCTTCTTCCTATTCGATCTTTCCTAAACATTACATATCCTGTCAGTCCTAATTCAGCATCTGTTATATCTATGTTGGCCCATGATTCAGTTATACCAATTATGTGAGGGTCAATATCTTCTACCATAATGTTTAATTCGTTTTTCTTATTTACTATGCATTTAAACATACGCATCTATAACCTTTTTCAGAGATGTTTTTCGGATGATTTGATATTGGTTTATCTGTGCTAGTGGCCTCTTGTTCTGCTTGAGACACCTCTAGGTAACTCCCCCTGCACTTCTAGTTTAAAGAATGTTTACTTCCAAAAATATTTGTCACTGTATAACAAAGGAGACTGGTGCAATTTGGACAGCTATAAGTGTCCTAATAAACAAACTTTGTTTACGTCAAATGATGTGAAGTGACGGAATAAACGTTTTGGGATAGAAAATAGGTAAGATTGACATATAAAGCAGTAATAATTTCGTCCAGATTTGTAAAGGATTACTTTGATTCTCGTCTGAGCGATCGAGTGCACGTCATCGGAGTACTATTTTAAGCAGTGGAAAGTATGCAATCCACATTAAACATGTACCTATGGACAATATAGACCGTGTATGCAATAATGTATTTGTTTGCCAAAACCGGATCCATTTTATGTTTCTGGATAGAACAAATACTCGACCAACTGGAACACACGTCGCGAATCAGATTGCGTCAGATTAGTTCATACTGCATGCTGCGACGGCTGTTGACAAACAGCAGCGAGGTATCAAATTAAGACTATAGATAGTTATAATGATCATGCATGTGCAAGTTCGTTTGCCGATTTTCTGAACATTCTACAGTGTACCATAATCTATTAATGACATGTTCTGCTCAACGTTTTAATATTTCTCTGTGTAAAATGCCTACCTAGTGTCTGCAATGTTTATTTCGGTGGACTGAACGTTTTCCGTATGTTTGTTGTCTTGTCGGAAATTATGCAAACGATTATGTACATAGTTACACCGAAACGTCCCTGACAACTTAATAAATCATCGCTACGCGAAAATGCATAAATGCAGCTATTCTGGGATGTGCCTCGCATGCAATTTTGTAATAATTATCAGTGCTGCTGTTATCGGGCCACGAATTATTAATGTTATGATAATAGTAACACATATGGATGCCTTTATGAATAATCGAAAACAGTGTAGTATGAACCCTGGATGTGTTCGAGTCAACTAATATTAGAAGTGTACTTTGGTCTACATTTTGGGATTTCTGTATTTTTAGGAGTGTGTTGAATGCGAGTATTTTGGTATATTGACTAAACAGTCTGTATCAACATGATGGAAACATTGAGATATTCAGAGGAGACTGATATTTTAACTATTTTTAGCCGTTAGACATGTCCTGTGTTCCTACGTTGGAGTAATGTCACTGTGTCAAAACGAGGCTTGAAATTACTGTGCAATACATCAGTGAAATGATGTGAAAATAAAGAAAGCTGCCCATTAAGGATGCTCATCGCCTGGCTTCTAAGTGTGTGCCTCTATTAGTTCGGCTTAGTACAGGACACTGTCGTCTGTGAGTATGATTGTGTAGGCATCTCATCAACCCATCTTCTGTTGTCAGTGTTCGTAAAACGGTTAATGCAAAGGAATAAAGAGAACAAAGTAATACGTAACAAGGACATTGCGTACATAAATTGTTGTATGACAACACAATATGAGTCAGTATTTACAATATGAATACAATATCAAACACACCTGGTCTATGCCGACTCCATCTGGCTATTACAAAATTCTTATTTTCAAGCAAAATTGCTAGATAAGAGGATGGGGCGTTTCGCCCAACATGGCCGCTTTCCCCCTAACTCAAGGTCAAGTTATTGGATGGTAAATGATTAATGGTTAACGGTCGATCCTCAATTAGTGGTTAACGGTCGATCCTCAATTAGTGGTTAACGGTCGATCCTCAATTCAGTATTTCACTCGTCTCATTTCAGACTCAATTCGCGAGACAGAAAACCTACCCAGTATCCATTGCGACACGCTGGCTCTTGTGCAAATATAAATTATTTTGTTTTAATGAAATCGTCACATACTATGACATAGGTTATTCAGTTTCGTAAGTTACCCGATCTAATGTTCAAAGTCAATTATTTCGATGATTTTACCGAAAGTACGCGCTCCTGTCTGCAGTGAGAAAGGCAACAGAAACAGAGGCAGGCATCGAGAGAATTGGACGGATGACGTCAAAGACGGGACAGGTCTCTATTTCTGTGAAACGCAAATGGCACTAATGGAATGGACTGGCAATGGTGGAGACTTATTGTCAAATTATCCTCATCAGAGGTGCTCCAACAACCAGTCACGGTTATAGGTGACGTGAGACGCACTCTTGTTCCACCGACTGCGCATATTGACCCAGTGACAAACTATTGTTATGCATCAACGTAAGAAATTTTCTATGCAGACGGGCGTATTGTTTAATACTGATGTGACATTGCGCCAGTCAGACCGTGAATAATAAAACTACTACACGTACAATCGCTACGTCACGTACAACTGGATCACGTACGGACAATCAGACAACAGCTGCAACGTCACGCATAACGTTTATGTTTAAAAACAAGGTTGGCAGATATCTCCGGAGGGCGGTTACACATAAATTAAAAATGTTGGACTCTCGATAAGCCAATCGACTAATCCACTTGCCAGCTGGGCCTTTGCCTTGGATGGCAATCTTGTTAAATAATAAATATTCCACGTATGTACTCATTCCAAAAATAGAAACATTCACATTTCTTTAAGTTTTTATTGCAGCATAATATTATGTTTGACGCAGGCAGAGAATCCGTCACGTGACCATAAGTACGTTAAACATTTAGTCCAATATATATATATATATATGACAAATTAGTTCCAAATGTCCAAACCGTGTTTATATGAAACAGAAAAATAGTACAGGATAAGTGCGCGATGATATAGGTGCTTCACACACATCTTGCACGGAGACCCCGACTACTGTAGATAGGGCTTACGTAGTCGAACTCGTGTTCGGAGCCCATGCCGGGTAGACGTTGAGGTCGAACACAGGAATTATCCACGTGTTTACGCCAACTTGTGTGATGAGCATACATATGACGGCCAGACCAATGCCACTGAACATCTGAAAGAGACCGTTGCTTTTTACGTAGGAATGGCACAGATGAATACGATGAATAAATGCTACCTGATATAATAACTGTAGTTTTGATAGCGAAATGGCGAATACCCCTGAAAGGGGGGGGGGTGAAGCACTCGAACTACCATAGCCCAAGTATAATAACATGCCATTTACAGTATATATCACCCTTATATGATGGGCGCAACGCCACGGTAATTTTGTAATATCCTTTTTAACTTTGCCATTATCTGCGCTGGGCGGCGCCATTGCTCTGCGGGGGGGGGGCTCAGCGGCAGAGTGGTCTGAGTACGAGCTCCTGGCACCGCGTTCACACAGTAAATCAATATGAGCGACGACGCATTACCTCTCGGAAAAACGGCCGAAACGCATGGAAAATCGAAAAAACAAAACTTGTGTGCACTGGACGGCTCCAGGATATATCAACTAGTACAACACATGCAAGGAGAAAACTTTTTATCGACTTCCGACGAAGAATTTGCAGCGGAAAAGGTGGTTGCAAATGCGGAAATTGGCGTGTCCGCCAGCCACGGGCTCTGCGAGAGACCACTTTTCCGATGCAGATTACAAGACAAAAGACAAATGTGATGAGGATGGATAGACGGTGAGCATCATGATGTCATTCTTGGTCAAAGACACCGTTCCATCATAGATCTTTTTTCCGCATATGACCATTCGTGTACAGACTATTCTTCGACCAGGAAACGGCAGATATCAGAGGGCAGAGCGATGCGTAGGAAGCGACGAGCCGAAACCAGGTTAGTTAATGTGGCCGTACTCAAAACAGTAACAATAACTCAGTAAGTGCTACAGGATATACAGCAGCCTTATAACATGGGCCATGGCGTATGTACTAGGCAAAATTAGTCAAGAAAATAATTTGATATTATTTATTGACAGTCATAATAAGTCTCAGACTGGTGTGTCCTAAATGAAACACCTTCTGAGTCTGAGACCAGGGGGGTACATGGGGAGAAACACGACCAAAAGACAGTATAGACTATAGTGCAACAGAAGCCTGCTGTTGCTGTTTACATTTCAAATTCTTTATGGAAATATTTAAATATACAAATACTTTCATTGTGATTAAGTGCAAATGCAGTTACAAAAACTTTTTAGAAGCATTTAAATATTTAAGTAAAATGTATTTCACCCAATGTCTAGCTGGAAAGGAAACTAACTAAGACATCATCATCTACCCAGTTGAACACTGTCAGATTACATGTCTGCTTTCATTAATGACACTTTACAATTTCTGTCTTGTGACTCGACAATAAGACAACATTATATAAAATTAATTTGTTTTATTGATCAGATTAAACCCCACATGTAATAACCGGAAGTTCATAAAGAGTTGTATTAATTACATTTTATTCTAAGTCGACTGATAACACTGTAATGAATATCGTGGGGGAGGGGGCAACTGTCGGCAACTCACAATAATATTAGTGCAAGCTATACATATGAAGGAAGTATATCAGGCATGGGATCAATTCTGTTTTGTCAATTCCAAAAAAAAAACAGTTCTAATTCTGCCTTGCAAAAAAATCAATTCCAATTTATCAATTCCAACTTTTAAAATCCTAGCCTATGGAAAAATTCAAATCCACTTCGTTTTAACACAGTTTTATTTGTCACGTGTGCACAATCATATTTAATCAAATATGATTAAAAAATTAACTATTGTTAGTTAAATGCATATGGCAAGTGACAAAGGGGCAAATGTCCGGGAGGGGAGCAAATGACCTGGACCCGATACAAACAGGGGAAACTGTTCAAGACTAAGATTAACGACCCAACTGTCCAGGGCTGTCTAAAATGTTTGGTTTTGTTAGCAAACAGCGTCGATCCTGATCATGCAAGGGTGCTGTGGTCAATGATCTGATCTCCAGATCCAGAATGTGATCAACAAGACTCCCTGCAACCATGATGGTGACACGGCACATATAGAAGGTCCGTGAGGAACTGAAAACTAAGGCAGCTAATACCAGGGGCACTCCAAACCAGCTGATCTCTGACTCGTTACTATCCACCACTGTTCGTGGAAGCATCACTCCAAGAACCCATCTTCCACCACTGATCTGACCATCAATGATACCTGGAAGACAACTGGTGACAAGAACATCGCGCTTTGACTGTCAACTATTCCTGAATAGGTAATGTGATGGGGTGATCCTGTGGAAACTGCGTCGCGATGTCTACGCACGTCTACGTTTAGTCATCATGCTGCGCCGAGGAAGCTGCTAGGCTATGGCTATGCAGCACCGTGTGCCCGACCGCGTTGGTGCTTGCATCACCGTACGAAGGCGAAGACGATGATTTTGTAGTGACATGCACAAACACTGAAACAGAGCGGTGCTAGATGTTGGTCTGCTGTCATTGCATGATTTGCGTGCCGACTCATTGATTCGCCCTATAGCTAGCAGGTCAGTAATTCAATTGTTATCGAATCATTGCCATTTTAATAATCGTAGTAGCAGTGATGGCACTAAAGTTGACATCCGTAATGTCAAGATTGACGGCATCATCCCTAACGCTGGATGCTTCAAAACTAGTAGGGGAGAGTTGCAGGGATTGGCCCAGTTCCTCAATTAGACCAGTGCTATATATTCCATATTACTGTACACCGTGGCATCCTCTATCGATTATATCATTAATCAGTGGCATTTCGGATGACACGGTAAGTTTCGACGAAATAGCAGTACTTTTTAAATATTTATCACCGAAAGTATGTTTTCTATGTTCCCGACATAATAATCAGGCCGTGCTCAGTCATGAGTGCAGCACCGTTGGTCATATTTACAGGCGAAAATGTGTGTCCATCAAGAGTATAGGAGCCCAACGTATGTGGCGATAATAAGAATTTTAAAATTGATGTCGTCTGCTTGTGATGCAATATTTTTAACACGTGAAAGTCCACGATTGGACCACTGCAGTTGTCACAATTGGACCAGTGACTCACATAAGGGTTTGCCATCATTAGATGTGTGTAATTATTCCAACACAGTTTATTGATTACCATAAAGTAATATTAGACAAGGGAGCACAAATTTAGTGCCAATGGTCATATATAAACGGAAGAAGATGAAACTAGAGTTGACAAATGTTGGAGCTCCGGGGGCAAAGGCTGGATGTCCAATGAGGGGTTTGTTACTTGGCTTTGACATTTCGTCGATTTTGTTAAACCAACTGTTGTGCTCATACTCGATAGCCACGTGACCCACACAAAGATTTTGGTTGCAACTGATATGGCTCGGGAAGGTGGAGTGGTCATATGGTCTCACTTCCGCCACACATGACTCACCGATTCCAGACTTTGGACGAGGCCTTTTTCGGACCGTTTGGAAATGATGCGTTGAGGATATGGATGAGAGAACATGTAGGCAGACCAGTGACAATGTGGCAAGTCGCCGAAATTCTTAATGTGGCGTACAGAAAAGCGGCATCCGTCCAGAATGCTGTTAGTGGCTTCAGGAAGGCAGGTCTGTGGTCATTGACCATATACGTATTCCAAGACTCCGACTTTGCTGCTGCTATGGTAACTAATGTAATCACGGAAGCTGCAGAAGAGCACAACCCTACGCCACCTCTGACACCAGTTGTTGCAGCTCCAGCACTGACAGATGTTGCCACGGAAGCTGTTCCAGAGCTATGCCCACCGAAGAAAGAAACTAGCTAAACAAAGCAAAGTCGGACCGAAGATAGCTACGCCTACTAGGCCTACACCCACCCAAGAGCCCATTACTTCTAAGACCACTGCAACTCAATCGAGAGCGCACAACAGTTCTGATCCACCCAAACCTAATCGATTGCAGCTCATCAAGGACATCAAATGCTGCAGAACTGGTCAATGGTGCACCATTTTGTACAATGGTAAAATCTACCCAAAAATAATGCGAAGAGCCATGGATGTGGCGAAAGAAACTGTGGCGGTTCAGTGCGTGTAAATTGTGGGATAGAACAGGTTCCGATGGCCTCTGAAGGATGACACAGCAGTATACGAATTGCAGTTGACAATATGCAGGCATATTGCAACGAGTAGTGGATGTGATGAAATACCCTGTGGTGCCAGTGCATGCAATTGCGAGATAGAACATCTCGTGGTTGGCTCTAAAGGATGTCGATCATTTCCGCTGGCCTATTCCGGAGCCATTGACATAACACTATGAACATCAGGCCCAGTTAACATTTCATATGACTATTGATTAATTTATGTTTCTAACAAACACTGAATCTGAATAACCCACTGCAGTTGTTGTATGTGGGTGCATCACAGAAGCCGATCACGGCTATTAATGTGACGTTTGGGGTGTATGCAGCGCATTCGGATGAATATAATATACAATAAAATACTTCATAAAACATAGTTAAAAGAATAAAAACATGGAGAAGGTTGCTAGACATTTAATGCAACCCTCTGCCTCCCAACTGCAGACGAAAAGGCGTTGGTATTTTGAAGCAACGGCTGTTGTTGTTTGCTTGACTTTTTAGAATGTTGTGAGTTTCGTACGTAAGTGGTGGCCGGGTCGGATCCTCGTAGGTGGTGGCCGGGTCGGATTCTCGTAGGTGGTGGCCGGGTCGGATCCTACGTCTGTTTATGTTGGCTGCTGTGAGGAAGGCGTTAGCAGGTAGGGCTGGGACCAGGCATTTTGCTATCTTGTACAGCATTGTCAGCCTAAGTTGCCTGCGTCGTTCTTTCAAGGGCGGGAGGTCGAGGACGCCAAGCATCCTGCCAATGCATCCAGGTTCCCGAGATCTGTAATCTCTAGTGATGAAGCGTGCAGCCTGACGTTGAATGCGTTCAAGCTTTTCCGTATCTTGTTTGAGGTAGGGGTCCCACACTACCTCCCCATATTCCAGAGTGGATCTAACGAGAACGATGTACGCAAGGCGTCGACACTCCTGAGGGCAGTAACGGAGATTCCGGCGTAGGAAGCCCAGCGTTGATCCAGCTTTCTTGCCCAGACCGGTGATGTGTGTTGACCACTTCAGGTCGGCAGAGATCTCAATGCCTATGTAAGAGTTTTGCTCTACATGTTTGAGAATGGTGCCCCCAAGTCTATAGTAGAAGTGTGATCTGGGTTTGGTGGAGAGGACGTAGCACTTCTGCGCGTTGAAGCGCATCCCCCACCGGGCTGCCCATTCCTCGAGGCTCTTGAGGTCGGACTGCAGGGTGAGGTGATCTAGAAAGGAGCGGACCTCCCGATAGAGCAGGCAGTCATCCGCGAAGAGTCGTACTGTGGACTTCACGGTGTCCGGCAGATCATTTTACTCACGTATTAATTCAAAGTTTGGTCTACATAATTTGTTTGTTTGTCCAGTCGAAGAAGACATGGAACATTGTGTAGGGTGGATGGAACCACAACTATTATAAACACTGGTATTTATTAGTATATTGTATTTAACAAATGATAACTGTTATTGTTATAATGAACACTATATGTTACTTATGTATCAATTCATAATTATGCTTAGTCCTATATATAATAATTTTACTTTTGGTCCAATCGAAGACATTAGGTGGTCCAATCAAGGAAACCGTCGCCACGATTGGACCATTTTGTAATTTTTTTTTATTAATGTTTTTCAAAATTCATCAATGATTTTCTTGTGATTAATAGCTTGTTGTTGAAAATAAAATATAAACTCTATGTTAGTATATTGTTTACATCAATTCCATTTGTTTTCGCGTCTATATTCAAGTTTATCGTTAGGGGTCCCAATCCCAGCAACTCTCCCCTAATAGTTGGCACCTCTATATTCTGAGTGAACCATCGGTGGGTTATTTTTATTTTAGTTGCACATGGTTAGTTTTTATTATATCTTTTAGGTGCATTGCCCTAAAACAATTACTTTTGTTTCACTTTAAAATTTGACGAAACACATTTTAAGACCAAAACTCAACAACTCTCAGATCCATAACGTGTTCAAAATGCATCAATGAGTTTTTTTGTGATTAATATCTTGTTGTTGAAAATAAAATATAAACTCTATATTAGTAAATTGACAAAAATACATCAATTCCATTAGTTTTCGCGTCTATATTCAAGTTTATCGTTAGGGGTCCCAATCCCAGCAACTCTCCCCTACCTGTACTTGTACGAACCAATGGTGAATCCTTCATCTGAAAAGATTACACATACAGTGACTTGAGCATTTTACAAAATTCATCTTTTGCATAATAAAAATTAATCAAAATATGAGAAACTTTCTGTTGTATATATTATTTTTAGAATATAAGAGTGCCAGTGTCATATAGAATATATAAAGTAAACGACCACAGGAAAAACATTTTCCCTGTGGAGCCATGTTAATTCAACCAATGGGTGTTGCACTGATCTCTTAATGTTTTTAATTAATCTGTTTGGTCAGTTTGACGAATGCCACTGGTAAGATAACCAAACGCATGTAACCAAAATTGTAGCATCCTAGCTCCAAAGTGCATTATATCATCTAATCAACATTGCACTGTTTTCAATGGGCCAGGGAGGTCAAAATTCTATAAGGGGTCCAAATTCCATAACAAAATATGGACCCATAGGTACAATTTCTATAGGGTTCCTTATTTTATATCTGACACCCGATTTAGATAATATAATGCATGAATATTGTTATTGGACCAAATGCAGATCTATGCTTGTGACATCTTTACCTTATAAATGCTGCACGCACACACACATACCTGCCCACCTGCCCACACGTGTAAATATATATATAATTATTAGGTATTATACTGAAAGCATCTGCTAGATAGTATGGTGCATGGACAAAAGCCCCTTCCGACAAAAGCCCCACAGACATAAGCTTGTTTCAATTCAATTATACTGTTCATGACTGTTGCTGTAGTACACAGAGATAAGATATTGTCATGAATATACTTCAGCCATGTGATCAATTCCATTCCGGAATTGAAATTGACCCTCAATTCCAGTTCTGGAATTGGAATTGATTTTCAAAAACTAGTTGGAATTGGAATTGATTTTTGTCTGGAATTGATTTTTTGGGAATTGGAATTGATTTTTTTGGAATTATTGACTTGATACTGTTAATCTTTACCCTTATATTTACTTATATTACTTTTAAAATCATATTTGTCTGCTATTAGCATGTCACCCTGAAACTGGTAACAGCCAGGAAGCTATCAACATTACAGCATAGACACTGTCTACTCTGTTGTTGAAACATTGTGAACAAGAACAATATAATCGAGCATTTGCATCAAAAAGAAATACTAAGTTACTGTAACAGACAGTAAAACCAAAATCAGACCATTCAGGCCTCATTTTCTTTCTCGGTGGACAAGGTTTATTTACAGAGATTGCCAATTAAGGGCACCTGCCTGCTCATTCCCTTTGTGTGGGAGAGGAAGCCTGCCCCACTTGAATGCAGCCCCTCGTTTATCCAAGCCTAATGTTCAGCCCACAATTTTTCCCAAACTAAACATGTCACTGGTCATCTGTACAATGCTGTTACATGTGGCTGTAGGGTTTGCCCTTTGAAGTAATTAAAAATGTCCCCATACATGTTGGAGTTTAGGATGTTGAAGATTCAAACTTTACAATAAATTTGATGAAATATCAATGATACCACAACTGATGGTGATATAAATGGGTTGCGGTCACATGCCCCCCTAGACATTTGCCCCTAGGACACTTGCCCCCCCGGACATCTGCCTCCTAGTATATTTGCCCCCCGCCCGGACATCTGCCCCTTTTTTCTATGATAGTTGACAACTCAAAATCAGTTTGCAGTTTTATCATTATTACCACAATAACTTAACATTCAATGACATGTCGAAGTCACTTTAGCCTAATGCAATGGCTTATCCCCGGGAGTGTGTATGAGATGTTCTTGTCACCAGTTGTCTTCCAGGTATCATTGATGGTCAGATCAGTGGTGGAAGATGGGTTCTTGGGGTGATGCTTCCACAAACAGTGGTGGACAGTAACGGGTCAGAGATCAGCTGGTTTGGATTGCCCCTTGTATTAGCTGCCTTAGTTTTCAGGTCCTACCGGTCCTTGGCAGCTTCTATCTGTGCCGTGTCAACATTATGGTTGCTGGTAGTCTTGTTGATCTGGAGATCAGAGCAGTGACCACAACACCCTTGCATGATCAGGATTGACGCTGGCTTCACTCCCATTGAAGAGTAATCTTGTTGGTCCCCCTTCTTGATGTAGGCATGACACTCAAAACATAGCTTCTGACCTCCTCAGATGCTAGTAGTAATTTCCATGGTGAAGTTATAAGTGAATTCTGACAACTCTGGCTTGTGCATCCAGTTTTATAGGATAATGGAGTCACTCCAACTCTCCATGGTAAACGCAATTCAAAAGAAACCTTGTTGAGATGGCTTCTTTCAAATATCCTCAATTGTAATAACATGTCCAGGTTCTAATGTCACTGGCTTCTTCCACAATTGCAATAAAGATAATCCTTTGATTACAGGATCATCTCCAACTACATAAAGTAATTTACTTGGCTGATCTGGCACAAAGAACATTAATTGCAATTAGGGTAATATATATCTTGAGTTCATGTTCAGAAATAAAAAAATAAGTTAAAACACATTTCTTAAAAAAAAACTTACAAATAATCCAGAAGATACGAACAGGGGGCAAATGTCCAGATTTTGAATAAGGCAAGGGGCTAGTGTGTCCTAGAGGCAAGTGACAAAGGGGCAAATATCCGGGAGGAGGGCAAATGACCTGGACCCAATATAAGCAGGGGTAACTGTTCAAAACTCAGATTAATGACCCAACTGTCCAGGGCTGTCCAAAACGTCTGGTTTTGTTAGCAAAAATCCAGGAGAGGCGTCGCAGCAGAAAGTACATATGAAATGGCTGAATGCCATTTTAAAGATTTTTTATGGCAAACCTGATATATATATATATTTTATATATATATATATATATATATATATATATATATATATACACACACACACACACATACATATATATGTGTGCATTTAACGAACAATAATGTTTTAATCATATCTGATTAAATATGATTGTGCACATGTGACAAATAAAACTGTGTTAAAACGAATTGGATTTGAATTTTTCTTTAGCCTAGGATTTTAAAAGTTGGAATTGGAATTGATAAATTGGAACTGATTTTTTGCAAGGCGGAATTAGAACTGATTTTTTTGGAATTGACAAAACAGAATTGACCCCATGCCTGATATACTTCCTTCATATGTATAGCTTGTACTAATACTATTGTGGGTTGCCTACTGTTGCCCCCTCCCGCCACGATATTCATTACAGTGTTTTCAATCGACTTAGAATAAAATGTAATTAATACAACTCTTTCTGAACGTTCGGTTATTACATGTGAGGTTTAATCTGATCAATAAAGCAAATTAATTTTATATAATTCTGTCTTATTGTCGAGTCACAAAAATTCAGGCAGAAATTGCAAAGTGTCATTATAGAAAGCAGACATGTAATCTGACAGTGTTCAACTGGGTAGATGACGATGTCTTAGTTTGTTAGTTAATTTCCTTTCCAGTTAGACATTGGGTGAAATACATTTTACTTAAGTATTTAAATACTTTTAAAAAGTTTTGCACTTAATCACAATGAAAGTATTTGCATATTTAAATATTTCCATAAAGAATTTGAAATGTAAACAGCAACAGCAGGCTTCTGTTGCACTATAGTCTATACTGTCTTTTGGCCGTGTTTCTCCCCAATTATTACTGAATTAAGTAAACTCCTCCCCCTTAGGCTTAGCCTTACGCTTGCCGCTTGGTCTCAGACTCGGAAGGTGTTTCATTTAGAACACAGGAGTCTGAGACTTATTATGACTGTCAATAAATAATATCAAATTATTTTCTTTAAATACTTTTTCCTAGTACACACGCCATGGCCCATGTTATAAGGCTGCTTTATATCCTGTAGTACTTACTGAATTATTGTTATTGTTTTGAGTACGGCCACGTACATTATGTCTGATCACGTCGAAAATAAATCGGCGGATTGGAAAACACTCGTAATTATATCAAACTATTAACACTTACTCGCACTTTATTGTATTCATACATTTCGATTTATTATGCTGACGTTGAAGCACAGCTGTGCTTACTGTGGTGGAACTATATTGTAATCGTAGTGATAAGTCACAATGGTAACGGTAATCCAATTTACTAACCTGGTTTCGGCTCGTCGCTTCCTAGGCATCGCTATGCCGTTTCCTGGCCGAAGAATAGCCTGTAGATGCATGGTCATATGCGGAAAAAGAGATCTAAGATGGAACAATGTCTTTGACCAAGAATGACATCTTGATGCTCACCGTCTGTCCATGCTCATCACATACGTCTTTTGTCTTGTAATCTGCATCGGAAAAGTGGTCTCTCGCAGAGCCTGCGGCTGGCGGATACGCCAATTTCCGCATTTGCAACCACCTTTTCCGCTACAAATTCTTCCTCGGAAGTCGACAAAAAGTTTTTTCCTTGCATTTGTAGTACTAGTTAATATATCCAGGAGACGTCCAGTGCACACCAGTTTTATTTTTATTCGATTTTCCATGTGTTTCGGCCGTTTTTCCGAGAGGTAATGCGTCGTCGCTCATATTGATTTACTGTGTGAACGCGGTGCCAGGAGCTCGTACTCAAACCACTCTGCCGCTGAGCCCCCCCCCGCAGAGCAATGGCGCCGCCCAGCGTAGATAATGGCAAAGTTAAAAAGGATATTACAAAATTACCGTGGCGTTGCGCCCATCATATAAGGGTGATATATACTGTAAATGGTATGTTATTATGTTTGGGCTATGGTTGTTCGAGTGCTTTACCCCCCCCCGTTTAATGCCAGACATCCTGGGATCATTGTCAACAAGGCATTCGTGACGTTGACATTGAAGGTACACCTTACTTGACCCATGATAAAACAAAGATTATGTTCGGACAGAAAAAAATTAGAAAAAAATGCGACTTAATATTTATATGCCGTATTTCTGGGCGGGATGAAGGGTAGATAATGAAGAAGAGACATAGAGGTGGTAGATTGGGAAGAAGGGGATACATGTGGGGACATCGAGGGAGGAATGGGTAGAGATGGGGTGGGGATGAAGAAATGGGTGCATAAAGGAAAGAAGGATGAATAGAAGGAGGTAGCGATGGAAGAAATGAGATAGATAGTGAGGAGGAGAGGGAGGTCGGGGTAGAGATGGAAGAACTTACCATGTCCCTCAGCTCGAGGCGTCCGAAAGCGAGGACGATGGCGTTGGGGGGTGTGCTGACGGGCAGCATGTAGGAGAAGGACGCACACAAGGTGACGGGAACCATAAAGCAGAGCGGGTTGACTGAGATGCGTTCTGCCTGCAACCATTTAGGGCAGGGTAATTTTATTATAATCCACCGTAAGTATGTTTGTATGTGTGTATGTATGTCCGTACGTCATGCAACTCCTCCTTGACGCTTTGCATTTCGGGCTGGGTCGTCTCAGTTTAATTATTTTCGAAATACACCGTATTATTACACTTTCTACGGACAACCGAAATACCCTTTGTAGTTGTTGTGTACAACTGTCCGCAACGCTGTGCGAACAGTTCCTAACAATCGTGGACAACGTCATGCGTGTTTTCTTCGATTGTCCAAAGTTACGTCATACAAGGGCAAGGCGCCGTTAGACGTTAGTGTAAGTGTTATTATTACGTAGGCATTTTTGAACTTTGGATCTATGGAAACTCATCTGCCGGCAACATATCATACCGTATTGTATGTTCTATAATCTATTGAAATGTTGCATACAATTACATTCAAACAAATGACGACGTACCAACGAGGCGACGATCGGAAGGAAGATGGTGGTAGTACTGATGTTACTCGTGATCTGCGTCACCATGATGGTGACCGTGGACACAAGCAAGGCAATAATTGGACGTGGCATGTTGCCGAATGTCGACAGGAACTTGCCGATCTCGTCCGACAGCCCAGACACCTGCATATATAGAAACTCCTTCATCTGTGGTTACCAAATGAGGCCATAATACGGCTATCATCGGGCCAGTACCGAGGCAATACGAATATGAACAATTAATAACATATATTATTGTTATTCTGGGTGTGATAAGTCGTATTCGAAAGTATTAACCGTTAAAGGGAACATGCAACAACTGTCAACTGTTAAGGGACATTCCAACACTGAATGTGCAGTAAAAACGCGAAAATGTGTACAATTACGTCCAACGTGTCATCAGGCGTTTTTCAAAACTTAGTCGTTTGACTGACCCTTGTGTTTACCTACCTAAGACATTACATTTTTTATATCTGGTAAGCATGTTTTGTGAGATATATTTAAATAGCTAAAATTGCACTCTTACTTGTATCTGTTGCAACTCTTACTAGTATCTGTTGCAACTCTTGCCCAAGAAAACCATAAGATAAGACAGTAGTAAAAACAATATTTCGATATGTTAGCATAACGTTGGGTTAAATATGAAAGAATTCTTATGTAACTTTCAAACTGTTGATACTATTATTATTTTTATAATGTGTTCTGCCATTTGTGTAGGTAGAGAAGAATACAGTAAATACAACACTCAAAACCTTATTTGGCTAGCATAATTACTTCCAGATATATCCTTCTTCCAAATGTGAACAGATACAGAAAGTATAATATTAACTGAAATTCATAAAATACCCAACATAATAAGACACAAATGAAATGTCAAACAAAATGATATGTTCTGGCATTTATTATACATATATGCTCTGCACTAAATTATATCGTGATATTTGGTTGTAGTTCCAGCTCGTCTAAGGTTTCTGTATCCTTTTCTACTGAAGACTGCCCACACAAATTGGTCCCACTATTCAATGTATGACATAACATAATAAAATAAAATAAAAGATGAGTATAGCGATATTTTGCCACCGTATCCTCCAATATGCCTTCTAACCACATGCCAAGTTTGAAATTAATTAAGGAAGGTTAGTTTTTCAATAAACTGAAACCAAAATTGTACACTTTTTGTTGTTTTTACTGTGTAATAGTATTTATAACATCCCGGTTGGTTACAAAATAATGTCCATGCAAAACATGTTACTATCGTGATCCCTCTTCTCTTATTTTTGTTAAATAGACGATTTGGCGATGAACTAAATCACGCAAGTTTTACGACATATAAAGAGACCGCTACACGGCAATTAAAGCACGCATGTTTTACGACATACAATTAAAGACCCACCACTAAATCAAAGGTTTTTCATCGAATGATTTGGTCTGATAAATTCCCGGTTCATGCAATGTCTGACGGTAAATAATTATATACTGCAGCAATAACGATTAACGCATGAAATCTAACATTGTTAACTGAGATGTACTTTGAGAACCAACATTTAAGAGAATTTGAGCATTGTAATTATACAACTAGCTGCGTATCATTGAAACAATGAAAATGGTTGAAACGGCAAAGGAAAGTGGCGGTTTAGCTGACCGGTTACCTGGCAGGCTTCGGCAAGAGCGAACCCTCCGCCGAGGATAATGACGACATCCCAGGCGAGCTTTTTCTGTACCGTCTTCCAGTCCAACAGTGCAGGCGCAGGAGACGGTTCACTCGTGTCTGTGATCAAATGCAAGGCAACGTTCGACATAAACCCAGAGCAACAGTGGTACAAGTTGTACAATCTTGTCACGTTCCCCACAAAATCTGACTATTCACATGAAAAGTATTTCGTGGAAAGTATTTGGATATCCCTCTTTATTTACTCAGGAGAACTTGTATGGTCTCTATTTTACTCTGTATTTTCTAGTGGCATTTTTCTGGTGTGTCATTGCTTGCTATAGTTCTGGCTTTGTACGCTGTATTTTCTTGTATGCATGCATGCTTGCATGCAGTCATCGGCAACAATCTTATGCTCAAACATAGTTGAATAAACGTTAAGGTATGGAGTTACCTCCATAGTCAATACCACGCGTCTCGATCTTCGTATTTCACGCACCCAGTAAGGACCACCCGAAACAGACCCCCCACATTGTTAATCCGGAACTGCACACTTGTGCCAAGACATGCAACACTCCTTTTCCCAACACTATGAGCTTGTACTTCCATCCATGTTTTTAAAACATATTATTTTAGCAATGTCTTTGATTAAGCAGCAGTGCGCGCCAGACAACGACAACTGGGCTATTTTAGTTAAGTTATTGATATTACATATTCATCCATATTCTTCCGTAATTCACCAAATTACAAAATGTTTACTTGCATGTTTTGTATTCTGTGTATTTTACTGAATTTGTCAATATATCGTCTTATGTAATTATTTAATTTTGGCGGTACTATAGTTTCCTGTATATTTAATACTCACGACATTTAGTTAAATAAAAATATATTTTTATAAGGTTTATTGTGAATAACAACATGAATTATTAATATTATTATTATTCTCGCTAGGTGATGAGCCAGCTTGGGCCGCATAGTTCTGTTGAATGGCTGATAAACAGGCCAATGGATATTCATGTAAAGTAAATAGTTAAAGTTGTAAATAATATAAAAGAAAAAGTGTATAATTTGTTAAAAATGCACTGATTTTTTATTTTTGTTCGATTTACATAAAATAATTAATGTAATTAATCGTGTCTATCTCCAGTGTAAATGTTCAGTGTTTGTGAGCATGCGTGTGCGCGCACGTGTGTGGGCTTGTATACATGCGTGCATTCTATCATGCGAAAACATCATTGTGTTTGCATGTATGTGTGCTTTTTGTTCATGTGTGTCTGCGAATTAGTAAAAGAAAACGTGACGTTGATTGTTAACGTAAAAATGTATATTTTAACTTGTCTTTGGTTTTGTTTAAACTGTTGTTGGTATTGTTTGTAAACATCTTAATCTTGTCGCAGCGTATACAGATCTAGCGATTTAACTCAGTTCGTGGTGGGAAAGTTTTGTCAAATTCATGAGGTTGCTTTTTCTGAATGAAATATCCCCCTTGGCTTAAAATGTAGCTATCGCTATATTTTCTGTTCCTCTCCCAGTTTGACTCTTCCCCAGTTCGCCCAGCACAGGGAAGAGGATATTACATGTTAACTCACCGCCCCTCTTGCGGAAACACAGGAAGTTCGGCCGGCGAGAGGGAAACATGAACAGCAGACAGCAGATGGAAACAGCACAGCAGGCATCTGTTATGTACCTATCAGTACAGACGTGTATCAACAGGTGGCGCTGCAATAGTTCGCTAGGTGGCGTCAATCAAATATGAAAGTCAACCATCACTAACTTAACGCTGTGACATATAAAAAAGGCTAATATAATATAGCGAGTTTAGTGATTATTATGTACTTATTTATAACTGTAATTGTTTCATTTCAACTATAGTGGCGACACCTTGTGCCGCAAGTTTGCACCGGCGAGTCTAAACAGGCATATAATGTAATAACTATGATGAAGATTTTTAGCTCAGTTTCCGTAAATTTAGCGTCAAACAAACCTTTAATCTCAATTGTTCAATGCATCTAGTAAACCTGCTACATGGACGTCGAGTAGCCCGGCGAATTTTTGTTCCTGCTCCTCGGTAAATCAACGAAATTAAAATCAGTTACGCTAAGTATATCAACAGGTTGCGTTGCAATAAGCAAAGCAAAGCAAACATTACGCCGCTATTTAAAAAGGGATCGAGGAACAAGCCAGAAAATTAGAGACCAGTGAGTTTAACATCAGTTGTATGTAAATTACTCGAAACATTAATTAGAGGCCACATGGTGGAATTCCTTGTAAAACATAAATTAATAAATGCATCTCAACATGGGTTCCTAAAAGCAAGGTCATGTCTAACTAATCTCTTGTTTTTTTTTTGAAGAAATTACAAAGTGGGTAGATGACGGGTCACCAGTGGATGTTGTCTACTTAGATTTTCAGAAAGCTTTCGACAAAGTGCCACATCAAAGATTGTTACTTAAACTAAAAGCCCATGGTATAGGTAATGATGTAATCAACTGGATAGAAAAGTGGCTTACACACAGAAGACAGAGAGTAATAGTACATCGCGAGATTTCAAACTGGAAATCGGTTTTGAGTAGGGTACCACAGGGATCGGTATTAGGCCCTATACTGTTTTTAATATATATATAAATGATTTGGAAGATGATATATCTAGCAAAGCACTCAAATTTGTAAATGACACAACAGTATTCAGAAAGGTTACTAATGATACAGATAAACAAAGTTTACAAAATCATCTGGATAAATTAGTTAAATGGTCAGAAAAATGACCAATGTTATTCAATTTTGGGAAGTGTAAATGCATACACATAGGACATGGAAACATGGACGAAGAATATATAAAATGGGGGATGCTGTACTAGGTAGAACCACACAAGAAAAGGACTTAGGAGTAACACTTAGTGCTGACATGAAAGTTTCAGAACAATGCGGGCACAAATTCGTCGACTGCTGAGTCCCGACTCGTGATTAACACATACTAACGCTTACTTGCTCTTTTCGCCGTAGAGAGATGACCAGCCTTTAACGAAGCGCGGGTCACGTGACAACCAGAGGGCTCCCAGGAGGAGGAAGTGACCAGCCACGGCGACTTCGGCCCATCTGCGTATGGGCAGAGATTGCGTGACAATTTTCGCATATTTGCCACCTTTCGTAAACGATTAGCCGCGTGCGACAGAGCAGCTTAAACTTGACTTACTAATGTGTGACGCGATCGGGGCTTACCAAAAAACTAGAAAGAGAAGCAGACATCGTCTTGCTCAGCTAAAAGAAACAAGAGGAAAAACCCAAACAGCAGATTTTAAATCAGAACAAACCAGATCGTGAGCATCCCATCAAACTTGCAAATATGTACATAGCATTATTCGTAAATACGGAAAGGAAATTTTACCAATAACAATAAATTATTTTAATGCACAGTGCATTAGATTTTTTTTATACAACTTGAAGTTCTTATATCTCAGGGGGATCCAGACATTATAGCCAATACTGAAACATGGTTATCCTTTGTTATTTTTTGCTCAGCATTTACACCACCAAATTATACATGCCTTAGAGAAGACAGAAACTTCATTTTTATTCACCAGGCACCAATGGGAGCAGTAAAGATAATCTAAATCCAACAGCATTCGTACCTGGCAATACCTATGCAGAAATGCTATGGGTTATCATATCACCACACCCTAATGTTCAATGGCAAGTTTGAGTACGCTATATGCCAGAAGAAAATCAGGCACATGTGTTAAAAAAATCAATCAATACAATAGACAAATCCAATTGTCTACTTCTTGGCGATTTTAATTACAGAACAATATATTACGCCAAAGGAGAGGGTGGTAGCCAACTAAAGAAAGGTATTAGTGATATGTTAAATGCAACTTTTTGGTTCAGATGGTGGATAAACCAAAATAGAGATAACAACATACTTGAGCTTGTATACACTTCAGACCCCAGTTATATATAAAAAAAAACTAACTTGTGGTGAGCGCATGTTTTGCTCTGAGTGACCATATAATTATGATGATGTCCAGTTGTGCGAATAACATGACAAACCAGAAACGTTTACTTGTACTCAAAAGCTGATTATGAGGCAATAAACCACAACATAAACACATATTGGTCAAAAGAGTACATTAATAATTCTATGACTGAAACGTTGGAACATTTCTAGCATTATTACGCACAACTAGTGGAGAAACATGTCTCATTCAAACACATAAATCAGAAATAAAAATTAAAGCCTGCGTAAAATATGCATCTCTCCAAAAGACTGTCGTAAAGGAGGCAACATCATACTATGAAGA
Source organism: Lamellibrachia satsuma (assembly GCA_033239005.1). NCBI lineage: Eukaryota > Metazoa > Annelida > Polychaeta > Sabellida > Siboglinidae > Lamellibrachia > Lamellibrachia satsuma. The sequence continues at coordinate 8,299,228 of BSQZ01000016.1, read as the reverse complement.
AACGTTGGTCGACCACAAACATGTGAAAGATGCAAGATTCTAGAACTACACTAGACACTTTACCAAATCATCGCCAACAGTTAGTGGTTTGGCCTTTGAAGGAAAACAGGCACGCGCGCACGCACGCAAGCACGCACGCACGCACGCAAGCACACACGCACGCACGCACGCACGCATGTTACTGTAAATGCAACACCAATCTAGAAAAAGGTTCACGAAAAACTAACAATTACACACTAGTGTCACTCACCAGCCAAGTGTAACAATTACACACCAGTGTCACTCACCAGCCAAGTGTAACAATTACACACAAGTGTCACTCATCAGTGGCTAAACTACTAGAAAGAATAATACAAGACAGTTTGCTTAAACTAGCTGACATAAACAATAATATTAGTTATGACCAACATGGAAATTACAGTATGTGACATTCTAAACCCAAGCAATCACATACGATATATTACAACAAATGCAAATCAACGCATTGGACTAATTAAACGATGCTTTGAAAGTAGTTCGGAAAAGATAATAAAAACCCAGTGTGAAGTCACTATTCGACCAGTATGGAATATGCATCACCAGAATGGAACCTTCTCTTTCAAAAGAACATAAATGAATTAGAGAGCATTAAAAATAGGTATGAAACTCAGTAGAACAACTATCAAATCTGTTCCTTTGACTTGCGGCGGACCTCTGTGAGTTATATAATATATATATATATATATATATATATATATATATATATATATATATATATATATATATATATATATATATATATATATATATATATATATATATATATATGTATATATATATATATATATATATATATATATACATATATATATATGGATATATATATATATATATATATATATATATATATATATATATATATATATATGTATATATTATATATATATATATATATATATATATATATATATATATATATATATATGTATATATATATATGTGTATATATATATATATATATATATATATATATATATATATATATATATATATATATATATATATATATATGTGTCGCTACTAGAGCTTTTTCAGTTGCTGCAGCGACCGTGTGGAACTCGCTCCCTGTTAGCGTTAGGTCTGTATATATTGGATATATATATATATATATATATATATATATATATATATATATATATATATATATATATATATATATATATATAGTGACCTAAGCAGGAACAACCCATAACATTGTTTTATCAATGTAGCAACAATCTGAGTGGCTACAGTTTAAGTGGAGACACCCCACCTGAAATTACCTTTTTGGAACGAAATTCTCAAAATACTTTCCCACCATATAGTCTGGTTTGTTAAGGCAAATTTGCCGAATCGTTACTTTCCGGATAAAAGCATGAAAATTTGAACCAACATTTTACGTATGATCCGATTAGAACGGGATCCACGTCGTATGGCGTGTCCTTGACCTTGACATTCAAGGTCAAATGTCAATGATCGTGAATTTTTTATTTTTCAGTAGCACCGCTGTTTTTGTATGTATGTTGTATGTAAGCAATCATATTGGATCCAATTCAGACTGTGTGTTACTGATCTTGAATGTCAAGGTAAAATGTAATTAATTGTGAAGTTTGAAAGTAAAATGTGAACGATAATGATAATATTGTTCAGTAGCATCGCTGTTTTCGTACGCATGCATGCCGGATCCAAATGATATGTTGTGTTCTTGATCGTAATGTCAACGTCAAACGTCAACAACCTGGAAATGTCAAGGTTAAATGGCAATAATAGGGAAAATGTTATTCTTCAGCAGGGCCACTGCTTTTGTGTCTATATGCAAGCTAAGTTTAAGTGCAGGTTTATTTTGTTTTACTCCAAGGCCTACTTATATATAGGTCAAACAAATGAACGGGAATTAATAGCATTCAGATGATACTGCCCCTAGCGGACTCTAATCTTACGAGATGCCAGACGCTATCAAACGTAAATGCATAATTACACGTGTAGTTTGTGATTTTTTCATATATCCTCAGTCAAATCGATGCTAAGGTATTCATTGTGTGATGATACTACTATTATGCTATACCAACAATATGCAATAATAACGTAAATTGCGCGTGCTCGGAATCCACCTGCTCGAAATCCACCCTTTTTAATACTATTTTAATGCTATTTCATTTCAGATGGAAACACAAATATCGAAAAGGCAAATAGCTGTTCTATAAACTGGAGCGTATCCGTTATATGTCAGGAAAAATCTGAAGAAAAATTGCGGTGTCCTCTGAGGAATCTAAACGAACAATGCACAGCGGAGAATGTTTACGGAAGTTTTGTAAGCAACATTATGGGGTTCCAATATATTGGACAGCTCCCACTGCATCTGAAATGCTAATACTCAGTTGGATTGTTTATGAAGAAAAAAGGGAAGTGGTATCACACATGTTGAGACAAATTCAGCAACGCTAAACTCGAACGCGCAAGGAAGCGAAAAGGTACAACGGAAGCTGTCGGGGAAGACGGAAGACGCTCAAAACGAACAAACCGAACAAAACGTACTGAATATTCTGCAGCAAAGGGAACGAATCTGGCCAACTTCATGGCTATGGCACTCACACTGTGTTCTATGGCTGAAGAGATTACGAACTGTGTCCGAAATTTGATGGCGGCGATCTTGTTGCACTAGAGGCTAAATACCACACTTCCTCTCTTGTGAAATACAGGAACAAACACCGTTCGTTCTCTAGAGCAAAACGCAGCAGCTGCGGTGGAAGCTACTAAGTTTGCTGACTTAGCTGGTGATATCGAGTCGGCTGTTAAGCGTGGAGAGACTATGTTCAAGTTATCTACGCTGCACACTTCTTTGAGAAAAGATTGGAAGAGCTTGGTCACATCATGTCAGTCAACAACACTCGCTTAAAAGAAGAACGTTTGGAATATTTATGCAATTACGGGATGCAAGAGCAAGCCCACGGTAACATTGCGATCTAGTGTTCCCTGTGGGGATGCAGGGAATGTTGGGGGCCGCTTTTGAACAACGTAACATGCAAGATCAAGTGCTGCTGACAGCTAAGGTGGCAAAGCTGTACAGGCAAGAAATGTTTATGGCAAACATCCCGTCGTTTGCTGGAACTTTCTCTAACGATTGTCAAAACCATGGAGCTCACAATGCTTGAAACTGTTAGCATATGTGCTGTTGTATGGCAGTGGAATGAATACGGAGGTATATTGCACCCAAGAAGTTCTTAAAATCATACAGCTGATCACATTCATCAGCAAGAAAACGACGACATACAACAGTAGATGATCGGGTGACGAATGATCATGGCCGCCACACACTGTCCCGCGAACCACTTTGAAATTCAAGATCAATGACACAAAATCTGACGTGATCCAGTTCCAATAGGATTCGCCGTGAAATTTTACATACATGGTCCAATTTTCGTGCTTTTATCCGGCAAATAACGATAGTTTCCCTCAGACACCATTCTTATAGCTTTGGATGTTTACTATATATAAAGTTCTCTTTTATGACAATTACATACCCATAAATCACTTTTATTCAGTGCACCTCTATCGGGTAATCAATCCCATCATTAAATTGTTGACTGCCATTTACACGAAATCATGTTTTAGGCAACGAGAAATTTCAAATCTCGGGAAGTAAACAATATAATGCTCGTCTGGTTTGGATTGTTGTGTTCACCAGCACATTCTCCAAATTGTCTCTAAACGTTTTTTAATGTGAAATATCTCGTGAGTGGTGTATAAATATGTGTCGACAAATGGTTTACAATAATATTACTTTGAAAATTCACTAAACAAAAATATTCATGACATATAGTGTTTTTGAGAGTTCGTGTGGTTAATTAAAGCAATGGTGATTGTCAAAGCGTTATTCTACATTGTCGATTACTTTTTAAGTGTTGCAATTTTTAAAATAGGCTATAATTGCACCATGTGGTGGCCATTTTAATTGTTACCATAAAAACGGGGTCTAGCACAAACATGTTCAATATATTTTTTACTCAGTAAGACCCACTCTACAGTTTGGGCTGAATAAATTGCATTAGCTACGCAATATAAACATAAATCCTAATGAGGTGGTGTGTCTCTCCTTAGAGCTCAGGAAGACATACGCATACATGGGATCCCTAAGCACAAATCGCATCATCGATTGTTGGAACATACTTCCTGAAGAAGTCGTGTCAGCATCTACTCTGAACACCTTCAAGAATAAATTGAGGTGTCTAGTCACCAGCTGAACAAGACAGAGGATATGAGGTAACATTAGTAAAGGATCATTGTAGATTGGATGAGGAAGTACTCGTTCTCACAGAGGAAAATAAATTAATGGAGCAAATTATCTACATATTATGTAACTGCTAGCAACGTGAATATGTTTAAAAACAAGGTTGACACATATCCCAGGAGTTACACACAATAGCTTCCTTGTCCACTTGCAATCTTGGCCTTTGCCATGGATGGCAATCTTGTAAAAACAATTGCAATTTTTACTGGGAAACTTTGAGGGAGGACAAACGTACGTGATGCTACCGAGATTATTGTACTCCTGTTTGATGATGTCTGCCGCGGCCTTGGTACCCTCCGTGGCTCGACCCTTCTTGAACAACTCCCTGTGACAAAGGAGACGACTATGACATGAACATTGAGTGAGGTGAAATGCCTTAAGAAAAGTTCCACGCTTTTTTCTAGAGCCTGCATTTAAACCTCGTTTTTTTAGGGGCATGCGGATAAGTAGTGTGCGCGGTATAAAATTATTTTTCAGAAGGACTTCTCGTGGGCGCATTAATATTCAGCAGATGTTTTGACGACAGGACTTGGAAAAATGCGTCATGTAAACATTTACGAAGTGTTAGAAAACACGACGCAACTATTTCGAATGGCCAGCGCACCATGAATTAAATCTGAACGAAATAAATCACGTCTTAGCATCTACTGAGAACTTAGTACAACATTTCCATTTCAAAGAACCATTTAGCAATTTGTGTGTGTGTGTGTGTGTGTGTGTGTGCGTGCGTGTGTGCGTGTGTGTGCATGCGTTTGCGTGTGCAGCTGGATGCGGTGACTGCACCCTGACTAAGCGGCTATTTTGTTCTTTGTCTTCCTGTGTGATCAAGGGCTGGTCGTGTTCCCACCATCTCTTATATGCTCGTTTCTGATCTCGTCTCTTCTGGTGTGGCCTACAGTTTTCCTCAAGCATCTCATTTTCATGGCTCCGCATGGACCAGGTTTGACATAGGTAACACAAAGTTGATTCAAAGATTGCATACATAACTTGGCGTCTTTTTTCCATTGAGATGTTTCCACGTATGATTAGATATGCTAGTTGACAGCTGTCGGTATTGCCTTATAGATTCATGGACAAAGGTAAGACGTTAAAGGTAAGACGTTAGTGTTCTTTATGATTAGTTTTATCGGACGCCTTATTTCCCCACTATCGACCGTAACCTATATCAGCTCACGTGGGCACCTTCTGCACAACACTGACAGCCAGAAACCAGCCAGACAAAAATAAGTCAATACTTACCGTATGCCCATGAAGTAGATTATTAGGTAGAACCAGGCGACGATCAGCATGATGACAGTGTTGGGGAAGGAGGCCATGGCCCACGACCCGAAAGCCAGCGGGTGGTCCTTGTAGCGACTGGAAGAAACACGACTTAGTCAGCCATCCATGTAGGGCGACACTCAGACCACGTGATAATTATTAAACACACCTCCATTAATAGATACAATGCGTCTCATTGGATAACACCACAAACAGTATTATAATTGTTATTATTATTATTATCATTGTAATTATTAAAGCAAACTGGGGACTAACACCTGGCGACATCGCGGCACCTACTCGTCCATCTGTCCCTGAATGACGATGTTGGGTCCGGTTCCGGTCAGTGTGGCCGTGCCACCGATGTTAGCTGCTATGCACACGGCCAGGCGAAGGGCCTTGCCCATCTTCCGGTATGACAGTACTTCATGCCTTTCCTCTTCCGTCAAACTCCTGGAATAACATTGCAGCCCTGCATGTGCTTATAACAAAGTCGTTTTGTTGTGCATTATTTGTTTTATTTTATTCCCTTGAAACGTGAAGCAAATGTTGCTGTCACCTTCATGAATCACAAGAGTGGTAATTGTAATAAGTAGAAACATGTCAACTAATAATAAAAGCTGCATAACTAATTAATATTTTTTTCATCAGGAATGTTGTAAGCATTGCACACAGCTCGCGATAAACCTTTCAAAGGTTACATGTGATTAGGATACGATACTATGGCACACCTCGAATACCAGACGAGAAGATGAAGATAGAATGGGACAAATATTTTTTTTGTGAAACCATGTCGGCAACTGTCAATACGTTAATACAGGCGACAACTGAACGAGACAAACAGTACGTTTCCGTGACTTCGTGGAAACAGCGGGAGAACTTAGTTGGGCGACACGGTGGTGCATGATAGTGCATGATGTTCTGCTAAACTGTGCGTGCGTTTAAACGAGCGATGTGTCTAAACACTGCGAGTGCAGCCTATTGATCAGCACCAATCCCAACATGAGCTTTGATGAGAGGTCACGACGGGTGCACCCGTTCTCGGCAGCGGCGGTCGCCAATTGGCCACTGCTTAAAAATCGCCACTGACTGTAGGTCAAATTGGACCCAACCTCAATTCGACCCACACATTCTTAGCCACCAACTGGTCTCGCTAATCGGTTTCGCAAGGATATTTACACGACCGATTCTTGCACGGCAATATCGCACGAAATCGTGTCGGCCGACAAATCGAAAAAAAATCACTCTTGTAAACCGTAAACCGATTAAATATTATGATCGTAATCGTCGTCGCCGTTATTGTAACAAGCAGGCGTGTTCGATGTAGCTTTGTGATTTGTGTCGTTACGTTGCTCGGGTTGCACCGAACAACGTAAAGACAAAGATAATAAAATAGGTCTTCAAGTAACTGAAGACCAATTTTGTTTGTTCAAACTACTACGAGGTATATTTACTCTGCTAAAAACCGATTCACACCTTCAAGCGCCTCTACATACAAAATGATACAAATATGCAAAATTTACCATACTAATAAGAAATGTATTTAATTTAATTCAGAGAGATCATGGTGTCTCATGACCTAGTTTCAGAGAGATCATGGTGTCTCATGACCTAGTTTCGTCTTCGTCTTAGTCATCATCAACCTCCACGTTTGCGTGAAAATTTATCATATCACCCCTGTCGCAACTTACACTTACATATCACCCCTGTCGCAACTTACACTTACATATCCTTATTTCATTTGTTCAACTCCCAACGTTTGTCTCTCACTTTTAATTGCACACAATTGTAGATTAGTAGGTTATGTTGACATTTGACTAGAAACACAATTGGTCTGTAATTTTTTGGATTGTTCCTCGATCCCTTCTTAAATAGTGGCGTAATGTTTCCTTCTTTCCATTCTGAAGGAATAGTGACAAGTTAAACAATTTTGCAAGTGGTGTACTAATTTGCTAAATAATTTCCTTAAGCAGTTGTCGTGGTACCCATCATCTCCATGTGATTTATTATCTTTCATCTTCTTAATTTTGTTTGCTATAATTTCAGGAGTTACAAATAATTGCCCTAAATGTTCTGATTTATTGCCCTCAAATTTGGTAAATGGAACTGGAAGTGAGCTGATATCTTCTGTGGTAAAAACTGAGCTGAAATACTCATTCAGGACCTCTGCCATTTGAAACCCGTCTGAAATTATGTTTCCTCTGTTGTTTTCCATTGGTCCGACCTTATCTCGAACTTTCTGTTTACTCCTTACATAAACATAGAAACTCTTGCTGTCATTTTTTATATTACCTGCCAATTTTTTTTCAAAGGTTCTTTTAAATTTTCTAATTTCAGTTGTAGCTAGGTTAAGTGCCTGTTTATAATTTGCAGTCTTCATCCTTTCTAGTACGCCTATAAACCTTCCACATAGTTTGCTTAAACACTATTTTTATAATAGCTTCTTTTGACAAATGTTTCTTTCTATACCGTTTTCCTTGTTTTTTTCAAGGGAACAAATTTATCGATGATACTCTCAATTTCATATTTTAGAATATTCCAATATTCAATTGCAGTCTTATTCATCAGCATGTCATTCCAATCTAGCTTTGCTAAATATTTTCTCATATCTTTATCTTTACCTTTGTGGAAGTTTCTCCTATACGTTTTTTATTTTTACTTTCTGATTTTACAGTGATGTCAAAATGTATTTTATTGTGGTCACTGTTACCCAATGGTTCATGTATTTTTACATTGTCCACTAATTCTTTTTGTTATGATAAAACTAAATCTAATACATTTTCTCCCCTGGTTGATTCTAGCACTTGCTGAGTAAGGAAGCTCTCCTGAATTAAAAATAGAAATTGTTGGTTTCAACCCCTGTACTCTCTAGAGATTTCCATTGTATGTGTCCATGGTTAAAATCTCCCATTATGATACATTCCCCTTTACTAACATCCTATATAGCATTTAGTATTTTTGTGTTATCCTCTTCGTTTATGTTTGGACTTCGGTAAAGTAATCAAATAGTTAATTTTACATTTCCTGAAACTACTTTGCACCAAACAGCTTCATCGCAATCTGCTTCCTTTTCTAATTTTATTTCATAAGCCTGAATAGATTCTTTAACATATAAAATAACTACCCCTCCCCTTCTTCCTGTTCGATCTCTCCTAAACATTACGTATCCTGTCAATCCTAATTCAGCATCTGTTATGTCTGTGTTGGCCCATGATTCGGTAATACCAATTATGTGACGGTCAATATCTTCTACCATAATGTTAAATTCGTATTTCTTATTTACTATACTCCTAGCATTTAAACACTCGCATCTATAACCTGCTTCAAACATGTTTTTCGGACATTTTGTTATTGGTTTATCTGTACTAGTGGCTTCTTGTCCTGCTTGAAGCATCTCTAAGTAACCCCCCTGCGCTTTTAGTTTAAATAGTGCTTACAACCAACAATATTTGTTATGCTACCCATGTCACTGTCTACTGCTGCTGTGAGTCCATCCGCAAATACTGCTGCCCCTTTCCACTTAGATTAAGCCCGTCCTTAATGTACATATCAGCCCTTCCAACAAAACTTCCCTACAAATCCACAAAACCAACTTCCTCTTCCCTACATAGCTTCTCGACTAGCATGTTAACTGCCATCCCCTGGCAATTTTGATATCTATGACCCCTTCCTTCCTATTACTGGTAAAATCCCTGACAGTATTATCTGCTCAACCCGCGTCTGCTTTAGTGTTCTGACCAAATTCCTGTATTTCCTAATTATGGCAGTTGTACCCTCCTTCTCTACGTTATTTGTCCCTGCGTGTACTAAACTAGATCCACCCTTGCCCGAACCCACGATGTTTTCTACCCTCTCTTGTTTAAGACTGTGTCGTTCTTCCTAACTATTGAGTCCCCCACAAACATCGTCGCTCTCTTTCTCATCCCCTCTATCACTGCCTCGGAACAGCTCTTTAGATTGATCCCCTCCATCACATTCTGTCCTGCAGTCTTGTCACTTGGTGGCAGACTGTTATCACGCTCTCTCTCTCACTCATCAACATGTCACCTTTCCCTCCCATCTCCTGGCTAACTTGCGCTCCAGTCGCCTTCCCTCCTGACACCTTCCTTCCCGTCTCCCTCACTCCCATCGCCTTAACTATCGTTTCTTTCCTTCGCTACTGTCTCCCCCACTCCCCTTTCCTTCGGTCCATTTGTCGTCCCTCCCATTTCTTTCTTTCTCGTCTCCCTACGACCCGCCTCATAGCATCTCTCTCGTCGTCTTCCCCCACTTTATCATCTACTGTCCCCCCACAAGAACCACTGGCACAACCCACCTGCAATATCGCCTGAACCAATTTCCACATCTCACGGGGGAATTTAAACAGGTGTTATATTTCTTATTAATCAGAGGATCACGCAAGATCTGCTCAGTTCCTAACTTATATTCAATGCATTCAAGGGCGACTTGGTCGTAGCCTTGGTAGGCCTTCTCGTCATCAAAGTCAAAGGGAAGCCAACTTCAGGTAAATACTGCTGATGTCGGACGCTTTGTTTCAATGCACGTTGTACAATGCCGTTATTTAAACAAAACGACCTGCTCAACGAAACAATTCAAGAGTGTCAGGCCAATTACTACGGCCTCCGCACACTGCTAACACACACAAGTCAAAGGACAAACGAGGTGAAACAATCTGCTCAGTAAAACAAAGCAGGAGTAGTGAAGCCAATTAATATTGCCTTGAAATATTCTTAAAACACACAAACCAAAACCAACCAACATACAAGATCAGCTCAATAACACAATACAAGAGTAGGACGCCAATTACTATGACACATCAAAGGACAGTGTCATCATTTCAGGGTAATGTAACAAGTGTAGGGTAATATAAGTGTTGATAGGTGTACTATAATTATGGAGTACACTCTATAATTTATACACTTGTATACGAAGATAAACAGTTTACCTTCAATAATCTCTAGAAAGTCAAAAGGAAAACACACACGAAACATTTTATATCTTCATTAATGACATAATAATTTATTAATAATAATAATTTAATAATATATATATATATATATATATATATATATATATATATATACACACACACATCACTTCTGCAAATATACGTTGATATATGACATAGGCCTACAATATCGTGGTGATTATTGGCAGGGTTAAGGGTGATGTGTTTCAAGAATACATAGGATAACAGTTGGATTCAAAGTTAACATTTAGCAACAACAACGATAACAATTTATCATTGGGCCGAGTTATCTCAAAATCGGAGCCGAGCTGTCTCGAACTGGGCCGAGTTGTCCCAGGCCGAATTGTCCGTGGGCCGAGTAGTCTAGCAACTCTACTAACGCTCACTGACTTCCCTGTCGGAGTCCGGAACTAACTTACTCTAAAATCCTGCCTCTGACTAATAATTAACAAAAAACTGTTTCCTAATATATGTCTACAATATGTTTATGTATAATATATATGCAATAGTAATACTTATTCTATTCGATATTACACTTTTTTTTGTAAATTCTCTACACCAATTTCACGTCGCTGCTGCACCAAGATTCCTGAAGTAAAAAATTCAAATTTATACTACTTCGCCAGCCGTCCATTTTGAATTTATAATCAAGTTGTGGAATTTGCGATTTGGTGAATGGCGCCGCTGTTGGGGACGGCGTTACTGTAATCACAATCTTCATAAGAACAAATCAAATTACTAACTTGAATACCTCTTCTTCATCCATGACCATCTCTTCGTCATTGTTAGCCGCAGCCCCTGACACAACCGCTGGCGCTGCCGCCTGAGGCTTGGCCTGCTCTTGTTGTGGTTCCTCCGACTCGTCACCTACGACGTCATTGGACGTCTTGGCGATCTCGTTCTGCAGTACTACAAAGTAAGGTTGGGCCATGGGCGTCCGCGGGGGGGGGCAAGGGTCTACATCTACATTTTTATCAGACGTATATTCGTGAGCTCAAAGTATATATATATATATATATATATATATATATATATATATATATATATATATATATATATATATATATATATATATATATATATATATATATATATATATATATATATATATATATATATATATATATATATATATATATATATATATATATATATATATATATATATAGGGTGTGTGTGTTCGCATAACGTAACACTTTGTATAACAATCTGTAAACGTAAATGTTCATTGTCTAAAGGTTTGTATATAATAGTTCATAGATGCAAAGTAAGAAACCAAACATTTTATAATTCTTTAGAATGCATTATGCCACAAACAACGGAAGTAAATTGTTCTCACGTGAATCATAGTATATGAGTATCGAGGTTAAAGAAAATAAACTGTTAAACTATACACAATGAAAAATAAATGCTAAACGAAAATATACTATTACAGCCATTCACAATGAAAATGTATGTATGCATGCGCAGTATGTATGAATGTACGCACATACACGCACGCGTGCATTTTATGTATGCATATACCAATGCATAAGCGTCGGAAGCTTTTGAATATTGGCGGGACACGATTGAATGTACGTTTTGGGACATTGTCCACAGTGGGTATTCACTAAAACGCCCTGCTTGATGACTGATTTTGAAACGTTGGTGCAGAATAGCCAGTGTAATTATACGTGAGCGGCCAGCGTCTGTTCACTGCAATCACTCGAACTAATGCAGTAGTGCAGTAAACATAAACTTTACTAACGTATCCGATGTGAAAGTGCTCGGAAAAAAATCACACGCAATCCTTATTTTCCCAGGGAGTCGTTATGATGATGTCGGACGGTTCGTAGCAGTACTGTGGCCTCCATGCTGCTGATGACGCCGCCTACCTGGCTTATGGTGCACGCGGCCAATCATAGCTCCATCTTCGTCCACCACGAGGCCAATGCGAGTGTTCATAATGTCTTCCAGTTTCAGCAGCACGGCGTGCACGATCGGGATGAGCATGGCGGTCGTCGCCGTGTTGCTGATCCACATGGACAGGAAGGCCGTCACGCTCATGAATCCCATCATCAACCTGACACGGGAACGCGGCACGTTCGGTTTACACATCAAAAGGAAAGTTCGCAATTTAACAATCTTTCATGTGTGTGACATTATTTTGTAATGCAGATACTAGTATTACATTTTGCCACTATGCATTTAATAACAGTTGTATGTGTACCCTTTTATGATATGTATGCATTGTTTTGTAGTTTTTGTTTAACATTTTCTAACATAAAACGAATGCATATAATTTTAGCAATTGCATATTTTTTACTTGTTCTATTATTAAGTCTCGTGATTGCAAAAGAAAAAACTATTATTATTATTATTAAAGCAACAACAACATATTCAGATCTCACATACTTGAACCTGTAAGCACCATTCGTAGTACCAACAAATAGGAAGTGTTCATCTAGAGAGATCCAGTATTGTCCACTGATTGTTTGCATTCATATTTTCAGCAGTAAGTATTGGGCGTATCGAGAGGCAGAAGAATGATTATAAAGATCAAAAGATGCGAATACAGCTGGAACTAATGCGTGGAGGAGAGTAGAAGAGGTGATGGGAAATAGTCATATATCTCGGAAACTCAAAGTAAAGGGGTTGCTCAATTCGTGCGTCTCACTAGCCTGCCTACATATACGGCCTAGAGACTATGGCGCTGACAGAAAACAACGCGAGAAAGTCCAAGTTTGCGAAAATAACTGCCGCAATTCATCACCTTTTTCTTGCCATGGTTGATGACGTCATCCTACCAGGACGTCATTCTTAATCTTGATAATATAGGGCGAAAATCTCTACAGGTAATAACAATGTTTAGGTGTGCTGATAAAAACTGTATTATAATAAAAGCGAACTCGCCATTTCGGAGTTCCCCCGACAGTAATAAGCACACGCAGCGCTATCCTACGGTGAAGGTTCCATTTTTCGATGGCGACCGCCACAATCAGGCCGCCGACGAACAGAAAGTTGCTGTCCTGCAAGGAGATGCATAAAGAAGACTAGTGTTTATAAATAGTGAAGTGACAGGGTATCGCCGTTCTAAAACGTCTTTTTCCCGCTGTTTGGCATAGGTATGGCATTGTTTTGAACTGCCCGTGCCAATATCACTGTGCACGTGTGCATATACGTGCGTGCATGAGTGCGCGTGTGAGTATACGTGATGGTTTTTATTTCTTTTTTAAACATTGTTTACATTATTATATTTTTAGTATATTGAATGGATGTGTTTCCCTTTGAATCAAATGTAAATTTTCGCAGTCCGTAAATTTCATATCATGAACATTTTATATATCATGACTTTGTTACGAGTTTCACCTCCAAAGGATAAGCTTCCGAGATGTATTTTATATATTAGCGTCTTCGTCGGCGACAACGATGACAACGATGACAACGATGACAACGCCGACGACAATACCAACGAACACTCACCTTCATGTACTGACGACACATGACCTTCGAAGGAGCGATTCCGAGCCACGGCATCAGCATGATGGGGAAGAGGGCTGTGGCCGCCATCGGCAGCGCTTCCGTCATCCAAAACACCGCGATGATGATGATGGCGTATGCGCACATAGACGCCTGCAAACGGCGAAAGTTAAACATAAGCACAATTTTATTAGCAACTTAACTGATTTTGATTAACACAAACACTGTGTCTTCAGAACGGTGATGGCGCCTGGGGAAATACATCGATTTCGTCAAGGGAATTAGGCAGAGGTGTCCTTAATAGGATATAGATTGAAGAGATCACTAGTTCACGCGGATGGACTGTCCCGGCACAGATTGCAAGTTGCAACAAAATAGTTGATGCTACACTTGGGAAAGGGGTCACGCCGGCGGACGAACTGCAAATAACATCAAATTTAACGGACAACGCGCGAACGCGAGAGAGGACGCCGAACGTCTCATCGAGAGTGTACTAATGTAGGGATTCATGTGGATCTTGAACCATCTACACCAATATTGGTGTTATTAAATCGTAAAGTTCACGTTTTAAACATCTAAGCCATTGAACAGTAATTCTTAATAAACACAAATTAACATATCGGACCTGAATTCGTTTAACGTCACATCACGAATGCTTCCTCGGTTCCGTCTTCCCAATCTAGAGGTTTCTATGACGGAAAACTACTTACGTTTGACGGCAGCATAATTGGCAGCGGCAGTAGAATTAACGGCGTGAGTAATATTATCATTGTCTTGTTAAACTTCATTAAGACACCCATCTTGCTGGCTGATCAGTGATGCACGCCCGTCGCAAAAGTACTTTTACAATAGTTTACTATGACTGCAGAATTCAAAACCAAATACGAAGACCAAACTCCGTTATTCCTTAAACAAACATAACGTCTAACGCGAAACGTAAACCTTTCAAACGCGGCGGCGTATTCGCGGTATTGTGACGTCGCGCTAAAAATGCGGACAATAAAAAAACATGAACATTTGCAACCATTACTTGGAATTCGGAGCTGTTTAGCCAGGGCAGTAGCTATGTTAAGCCAGTAGCATTTGAGTTTGATATATAATGTATATTGTAAATGTCTCTACTGTTAATATGGTGTACACAACAAACTACAACTAGCACCCAATGACACAAGCTGCTGATCGACACAGCAGATAAGCGTGCTACCTCAATTAGCCACGCAGCCTCGCATTTTACAAGTTTAAGCGATTTGGAGGATTCCTCTGCCTTGTGGGATATCTACGCTCAGGAGAACTTGGTTGAGAGATAGGGGACGCTGAAATCGGACTGCCACCTTCCCTAACCCCAGACTGTATATCCCTGTTTACCTCTGTTGTTTCATTAGACACCGTGATTCCCTTGGAAATACCCGGCTGGTCTAACTGTGCGTTCGCTGCCTCTGACACTTCACCACCGGACCGTGCTTGAGCACTCTCAGTCCTTGTTGGGCTAAGTCCTGGTTTGGGAATGACGGGTAATGTTACATTGTCTGTTGAACGTGCATTTACACTGATCATGTGAACGACGTGCACGTAGCGACGGGCTCCCGCCACATTCATGACATATGTACGAGGTCCGCACACCTTAGTGACAATGCCCCATAATCATTTCTCCTTGTCGCCTCTGAAGCTTCTAACTCCTACCCGATCTCCACAACGAAAGATACGAGTATCTCGGGAAGCTGTTTTGTCATGTTGTTGTCGTTGCTTTTCCTGTTTGTTTTCTATGGTTTGATCCAATCCTGGTTTCAGAAGGGAAAACCTTGTCCTCAGTTGACGTTTCAAAAACAGTTCAACGACTTCTACCAGTAGTGGAACGAGGAGTACTGCGGTAGAGTAGCAGAAAGTGTGACAACCTCTTATTCAGAGAACCATGTACCCCCTCAAACACCTGTTTTCCAGACTTTGTTTCAGTATCTGCACTGAACCCTCAGCTGCTCCATTCGAGCTAGGGTAGTATGCAGGAACAAGCGTATATTTGATACCGTTAGTGTTTGCAAACTGCCTGAATTCACCTGATGTGAACTGTGGTCCGTTATCCGAGACTAGTTGTTCCGGAACACCGTAAGTAGCGAAGCATGATCTCAGACATTCAGTTGTCTTTGTAGAAGTAGTGGACGTCACTAGAAATACTTCTATCCACTTTGCGTGCGAATCAATGAGCACGAGATACATTTGTTTATCTTTGTAGTAGTGGACGTCATTGGAAATACTTCGGTCCACTTTCAGTGTGAATCAACGAGCACGAGATACATTTGTTTATCTTTGTAGAAGTAGTGGACGTCACTGGAAATACTTCTGTCCACTTTGAGTGGGAATCAACGAGCAAGATATACATTTGTTTATCTTTGTAGAAGTAGTGGACGTCATTGGAAATACTTCTGTCCACTTTGAGTGCGAACCAACGAGCAAGAGATACATTTGTTTATCTTTGTAGAAGTAGTGGACGTCACTGGAAATACTTCTATCCACTTTGAGTGCGAATCAACGAGCACGAGATACATTTGTTTATCTTTGTAGAAGTAGTGGACGTCATTGGAAATACTTCTGTCCACTTTGAGTGGGAATCAACGAGCACGAGATACATTTGCTTATCTTTGTAGAAGTAGTGGACGTCACTGGAAATACTTCTGTCCACTTTGAGTGGGAATTAACGAGCAAGAGATACATTTGTTTATCTTTGTAGAAGTAGTGGACGTCACTGGAAATACTTATGTCCACTTTTAGTGGGAATCAACGAGCACGAGATATATTTGTTTATCTTTGTAGAAGTAGTGGACGTCATTGGAAATATTTCTGTCCACTTTGAGTGCGAACCAAAGAGCAAGAGATACATTTGTTTATCTTTTTAAAAGTAGTGGACGTCATTGGAAATACTTCTGTCCACTTTGAGTGCGAATCAATGAGCACGAGATACATTTGTTTTTATGCAATAACCAACACAAGTCTGATGTAGTAGAGATTGGTCAGATAAATGACGTTTTATTGCAAAGTGGACTGCTTATCACGCAGCCACTTTGGGAAGCACATTAACAGGAATGTGAGCTCTTCAAAGCAAACCAGACAGGAACTGAACACATGTACAGACCCGTCCGGCAAGTTTCTCAGAGCCCACATTCATACAGGCATGACGATAACATATATACATCAAGAAGTCGTCATGAACATGTAATACAAAGAATATAGACATTCCACCACCAATACACAAATCTAATTACAAACAGGTGGGGCCATTTCGCCAACCTATATAAACATAAGCCAAGAATACCGATGAAGAAACAGGAAGCCTGTCTGCGCAGAAAACCCCATGAACACCAACTACTAGGGGATAAACCCCTGTGTTCATCTAGTATAAAGCGAAAAGTGGGGAAAGCGGTTTCGACATCTTCCAACTTCCTATTTCATCAACGATGTACAATCGCATTTTACACTAATTATTGAAAATAAGGAAGGAAGGTGGGGAGGAGGGCGGATTTCGAGAGACAAATTTTCTAGACACAACTTCGCGATGCAGAGACTGGAACAGGAGTGAAAGATTCCAGCTGCTGGCTCTGGTTTGAACTGGTTTCCGTTAAGCCGTGATTGGCTGAATATCGTGGAGTAATACAAATTATTTGGCCAAATAGTTCCGGTGTAGTCTCGGACACCCAGGGCAAGACTTGCCTTGGTTATCTCATAAAATCTGTTATGCAGCTGTAAGTTGCATAAATCCATTATGCAATAACCAACACAAGTCTGATGTAGTAGAGATTGAAAAGGGCCAAATAAATGACGTCTTATTGCAAAGTGGACTGCTTATCACGCAGCCACTTTGGGAAGCACATTAACAGGAATGTGAGCTCTTCAAAGCAAACCAGACAGGTTTATCTGTCTCAGCAAAATCGACATGAACACGCTGCCAGCACGTGTGGGCCACACCCAAGGATGCAGTGGTGCCTCGGGCGGCATATTGCGCATCGACTGACATGTCGTGCAGTCTCTTATGGTTTCCTCGATGTCGGCACCTAGCCCTGGCCACCACAAGTAGCATCTCGCCAACCGTTTCATCCGGATAATACCGTGATGTACGTCGTGAAGTTCATTCAGCATTCGTTCACGAAAGCGTGGTGGTATTACACCACGCATACCCCACAACAGACAGCCCTGATCTGCAGACAATTCATTTCTGCGCCTGTAGTAAGGTAGATACTTGTCGTCTGTAACTTTGTTTGGCCATCCATTTTGTGTGTATTCGACTACCTTAGAAAGGATAGTGTCCTTCCTGGTTGCCTCGCTGATATCTTTGGCCATCACAGGCAATTCGTCTGCATAATATATCAGGTTTATCGGAAAGTCATATACCTCATTACCCGGTTTAGACAATGCATCTGGCAGATATTCTATGCTGTAGTCATACGTTGACATGATGTGAAGTGAAGTGAAGTGAAAGTTTATTCAACAACAACAACAACAACATAATACAGGTGCATAGTATGGTGTGCTGCTGCTGCTGCTGAAGGGACATAGCTGAAGTCATACGACTTATAAGGTGCTATGCTCTTCTGATCAGACTCCATCGTCGCATTCTGGTAGCAGAAAGTGTTGGAATTCCTGTCTTTGCTCTGAATAACGTCATCAGAGGTATGTGGTCTGTTGCCAAGTGAAGATTTTCCATACAAATACATATGAAACTTCTTCACGCCGAAGATCAAGGACAGTGCCTCGTTTTCGATTTGTGCATAACACCCTTTCCGCCTAAGTCAAAGTGCGAGAATCCATGGCTATAGGACGTTCACTGCCATCGTCCATCACATCTGATATGACAGCCCCTATGCTGTAAGAAGCGTCATAAGCTAGTCGTATCTGCTTCCTAACATCGTAATGCGTCAAACAACTGTCCTCTGGAATGCCATTCTTGCATGCTTTATAAGCAGATTCACACTGTTTCGTCCATTTCCACGGAACATCCTTTCCCAATAAAGCATTCAGCGGGCTCACAAAACCTAAGAATGATTGCAACTCTGCCACATTAGTTGGTACAGGTGCATGCAACAGTGCCTCTACTATGCTCTGTGTAGGATGAACCCCTTCACGATCAATAGTGTGTCTAAGGTAGTCAATGCTACTCTGCAAAAAACAACATTTGTTGACGCGTGCATGAACAATGTGCTCCTGCAGACTCTGAAAGACCTGTCTGAGGATCTCATAATGATAAGCTTCCGTCTTGGAACAAATCATGATGTTATCGATGTAACACATCACACCATCAATCCCCTTGAGCATTTCATCCATAACTCTCTGGACAATCTGCGGAGCTGTTTTAATGCCAAGTGACAGTCGCTCACATGTAGCAAACCTATAATGGCTTTGACAGTGAGTAAAACTTTGGATCTTTCACTCAACTTGAGTTGTTGGAAGGCATCTGTCAAATCAATATTTGAGAAATATTTCGCACCGCTCAATTTTTTTAACAAGTCATGTGCGGACGGGAGAAGATACTGATCCCCGTCCAAAGGCTGATTTACGGTGACTTTATAATCACCACACTACCTGAAATCACCTGACTGTTTCACAACAGTAACCTGCATGTGGACTAGCCCATTCACTTGATTTCACGGGTGTAAACAAACCTTTGTCAATTCCTGCCTCTAACTGTGCCTTGATTCTGTTCCGAATCGAGAACGGAACCTGATACGCCTTCTTAAAGATAGGCTGGACATCATCCGATATGTGCACATCTGCCTCAAAACCATGAATTTCTCCAGACTCATCTGAGAAAATGTTCGTATACTCCTTTAACAACCTGTCGAGTGCAGCATTGTTTTGCACAGCGAAATTCTTTCCCCAGTCTAGCTTGATTTTGGAAAGTTTCTGCCTAGCAAAGCTGGTTTGTTGCCCCTTACTACGATGAGTGGCAATGTTATACTTTGACCAGAATATACAACCGGCACTTGAATTTCACCCAGTATGCTAATAGTCCCCCCACTGTACGACTTGAGAGAAAAAAACCGGTTGACCTTAACGGGAATTCGGAAAGCTGGGAGCGTTTGTTCGTCGACAACTGATACTGAGGCTGTTGTGTCTATTTCGAAAATAACACGCTTACCGTCGATGCTGACAGCAGCCGTGAACTGAGGCGTTGCTGGGCGAAGTAACATCCACGTGATTTATGACGTTTGCCTGCCGATAGTCGGTGGTTAGGCAAAATTGTTCGCCCCACTCTTCGTCTCTGGGGCGAAAGTCGACACCGGGTTTTACTAACTCGCCAATTTGGGCTTTCCGTAGCCAAATGGCTACGGAACTAATAACTTAAGTTTTAAAATCGATACACACTAACCGTTTCACATATGTATTCCGTGACATACAACCGACACTTAGGCGTCAATAAACTGAAGAAATGTGCTCCAAATAATTATTTATGAGTACATTTATCGGTCACACAAAAAAGATTTCATAAATAGCCGCCATACTGTGCACGTGATGTTGCCTTTGGGTCACATGATCAAACGCGATTTCGTGTAGAATGAGGCCAGAATGGGCCAGCAGCACAGACATAAATAAAACACCCGTTAGTAAGTTAGTAGTTTATAGGGGCATTATTAATGATGTAACTCTATGGCCAGCAGACGGCAATTCTTAGAGTGACTTTATATAGATCTATGGAAATCCCGTTTGCTATTCTCGCTCACAACAACATCCGGTTATATACAAACTTTGACAAGCACATGCGTTCTGACAAAAAGGTAATAATTTCACACTTTTACATGGTTATTGTCAGGTAACTTTAGTGATATACATATAAGAATGCATACAGACACGAAAGACGTGTTTATTGCTCTGTTTATGGCGTTTTTTTGTAAGGTTTCACGTTTCATGAAAATACTTACGCTTTTGATGAACGAGATCTTCGCCGCTACTTCAGCAACAGCCAGATAGAAAAAAATTGTACGGCGATTGACTTTGCCTAGTCGGCGGTCTGTTCCCGAACGCTATGCACCGAAGACTTGGTCGATTTTTTTGTTAGATTTGCGGCTCTCCACTTGGCAACTGCATCGCACCTCTTTTGTATGTGTCTGACACTTTTGTATTTGTGACACTACTTTGTCTTGAAACGACAATTGTCCGGATTATGTGTACCGCTTCCACAGCTCAAACACAATTTGCTGTTGCGCGACGTCAACTCGCCCCGTTTCGTAAACACGCGATGGATGGCTGTTCCGCCTTCCGTGCCCCCCCTGGAAAGACGAATCAATGTTCGCGCACGATGTCGCAGCTGACGATTCCGCAATGGCAATTTTCTCAGCAGCGTCAAATGTCAGAGTGCTTTCTTGCATTAGCCTACTTTGTACTTTGGGCATATTTAACCGCACCACAAATTGCATGCACAACGCCTGGTCCAAGAGTGCTTCAAACTTGCATGTGGCACTTAGTCGTTTTAAATCCACTGCGCGATCTCTTACCGAAAATGTACTGTTCGTATATCAACAATGGCTCCGGCTTAAAGTGTGTTTTAAGGAACTTGATGATGTCCTGTTACTCGACATCCGTTACATATTTTGGTAAGCACAGATTCTTCAGCGTTTCGTACGTTTTTGCAAGGCACGCAGCCAGGAACACTGTTCCATCCGTCCCACATAATATATTTTCGAACGAGTCCTTCTTTACGTTGTATTCATCAACTGTCCCCAACATCCTCGTCCCCAGTTTGTTGTGATCTCGCATTGATAACTATATGAGACACGGGTTCGATTGAAATAGATTATATCGAGGAATTACAGAATACAACTTTAGCTGAAACACGCCTTATTTTGTTACTCGTGCGCATGCACAAGATGACGCACTGTTATTACATATTCATGAGCTACGATCGAGTAGCCTCGATACACTACAGTCTGCTTTTAATAGTTCACGTTATTTAAGTAAAGGTATACTATGTGAGTTATGTTTACTGTTTGAGATATACCTAGCTGCTTGTTTTTCTGTAATTTATTAATCCTTGTGTCAATTTTGTAGCCCATATTAGTATACCATAACTTATGTGTGACATAAATAGCGAAGAGTATAATTATCATCTTTAGGATGTACACTGGTACACAGTGTTTTAATCTAGAGAGAATTCCACATATCCTAGATAATGTGTTGGCTATACAATTTTGATGAGTAGACCATGTTGAGTTGGAATCTATTATGACTCCAAGAACTTTAAATTATGTCACCCGTTCAATTGGCATATTATTGATTTTAATGCTGGAAGGTCATCAGAGCTGTGGTCACTGGTGAAAGGGTGACAACCTTGTGGTCACTGGTGAAAGGGTGACTATCTTGTGGTCACTGGTGAAAGGGTGACTACCTTGTGGTCACTGGTGAAAGGGTGACTACCTTGTGGTCACTATTGTGGTCATCGGTAAAAGGGTGACTACCTTGTGGTCACTATTGAAAGGGTGACTACCTTGTGGTCACTATTGAAAGGGTGACTATCTTGTGCTCACTGGTGAAAGGGTGACTACCTTGTGGTCACTATTGTGGTCACTGGTGAAAGGGTGACTACCTTGTGGTCACTATTGTGGTCACTGGTGAAAGGGTGACTACCTTGTGGTCACTGGTGAAAGGGTGACTACATTGTGGTCACTGGTGAAAGGGTGACTACCGTGTGGTCACTTGTGAAAGGGTGACTACCTTGTGGTCGCTGGTGAAAGGGTGACTACCTTGTGGTCACTAATGTGGTCACTGGTGAAAGGGTGACTACCTTGTGGTCATTGGTGAAAGGGTGACTACCTTGTGGTCACTGGTGAAAGGGTGACTTCCTTGTGGTCACTGTTGAAAGGGTGACTACCTTGTGGTCATTTGTGAAAGGGTGACTACCTTGTGGTCACTATTGTGGTCATCGGTGAAAGGGTGGCTACCTTGTGGTCACTGGTGAAAGGGTGACTACCTTGTGGTCACTATTGTGGTCACTGGTGAAAGGGTGACTACCTTGTGGTCACTATTGTGGTCACTGGTGAAAGGGTGACTACCTTGTGGTCACTGGTGAAAGGGTGACTACCTTGTGGTCACTATTGTGGTCACTGGTGAAAGGGTGACTACCTTGTGGTCACTGGTGAAAGGGTGACTACCTTGTGGTCACTATTGTGGTCACTGGTGAAAGGTTGACTACCTTGTGGTTACTGGTGAAAGGGTGACTACCTTGTGGTCACTATTGTGGTCACTGGTGAAAGGGTGACTACCTTGTGGTCACTGGTGAAAGGGTGACTACCTTGTGGTCACTATTGTGGTCACTGGTGAAAGGGTGACTACCTTGTGATCACTGGTGAAAGGGTGACTACCTTGTAAACTTCAAGACTTCATTTGGAATAACACGAAAATCAAACAAAAGGTAAGTCAATGTATGCATCATGTATAATCGCCAACCTTGTTAAAAGAGGGACACCGAAATAAGTTATAGCGACATCTACTGATCAACAGTAACCGAAATTATAATTCTCGCTACATTTTGATCAGCAGACGGCGCCACTACAATCACAACAACCGTGAAATGCCATCAGGGGTAGATGACATCACACCAACGATATCAAAGACATTCATTGCTTAGTCAGGCAGAACAACGTTCATATATTTTCTGCCACACTGCATATAATATTCCATCTGCGGAATGTCATCTGTGAGGTCAAATAGGTGGGGTGGTCATCCATGAAATCACCGAACTGTGTGTAGCGGCTGACGCTAATGAATTAAGTGACCATAATAGAGCCTAATAGATGTAAATTGGTTTTGAGCGACATACATTGTTCGGGTTTGTTTCATGTTGCGCGTGACCCTAATGGCTTCTCTGGCGAGGACATCCCCAGTTATAATCCGCCCTATGCAAGTATCTAGACCAAAAGAAACTTGGTCGAAATCAACCGGCGTAGTTCAGTTTGAAGCAAGTGGAGCAACAGCACGTCTACCGAGCTGATCTACTTGGATCAATTGATACAACTGCGTGACGCGCATAGCGGACGAAATAATCTGGTCTACCTAAACATCAGTCCATTCGAGACGAACATTCAAGCCACGATCGTAGCCGAGAAAGTGACGATAGATCAGTAGCCAGCAAACGACGATCTTTGGCCGCATGTGTCGTTGCACATGGCGCGTGTCTCAGTCTCTAAATACCCTGTCACACAGACGAGCTGTCTATGTCTGATTCGGGAGACTCGGACAAATGCAATCGTTCATGTCCATCACTAGACGTGTGGCGACCAAAAGGGTCGACTGCGTTACTGTGACGTTTACAAAGGAAAAACGTTACTGTGATGTTTACAAAGGAACAACGTTACTGTGATGTTTACAAAGGAACAACGTTACTGTGATGTTTACAAAGGAACAACGTTACTTTGATGTTTACAAAGGAACAACGTTACTGTGATGTTTACAAAGGAACAACGTTACTGTGATATTTACAAAGGAACAACGTTACTGTGATGTTTACAAAGGAACAACGTAACTGTGATGTTTACAAAGGAACAACGTTCCCCCGCTTGGCTGGGAATGTGACGGGCCTCAGCACGTCGGACCACCAAGTAATACGTATGGACAGTGAGCACACCCACTGGACGCAATAATGACCGTACAGTTCACATTCTGCGCTGGGTAACTGTGTTGCCATGGTCCAAAATACGTGCGGTTATTCCCATTACCCCGGGGTGTGCGCGCCCTCAGGTGATCTAGCTGACATAACTAGTATTAGTCAACAATTAACCACAACTTGCCCGTGTGAAAGGCCTTAAAAAGCACTGTATGTACGTATACATTCCTCAAAGGAATACTACTGCTACAAATAATATGTTATAATAATAATAATTCCGTAATAATACGTTTATTTTTAATTGCAATAAGTTGAACATTACACGTATATCGAACGATAAGGTATTCAACCAGTCAACGTCTCAAAAACATTCAACATTATGTAGACAACATTTCTACATTAGCGTGTCTATGAAGTGTACGTGTTCAATGCGTTGACTGGAAGCTACGGCCAACGAGGCAGTAAACAATGACGCAGACGAGGTCGTCTCTCTCGAGTATTAGCATATGACATTGTCTTTCACGCGTAGGCGTACAGCATGCGCGCACGGTCGCATGTCCCGACACGTACCATTCGTGCTGTTTACAGATAATTACTTGTGGCATTACTCAAAAACAACAACACCAAGAACAAAATATTGGTCTTGGCCAGCACGTTATCGGTAGTCTTCAAATTTATCGCGGTCTATCAACCATTGATAGCACCGACTATAATTTTATTATCAGCGGCTAAGCGTGTTCAGCCCCTGGCAAAGTCGCCACGAACAAAGTGAGCCAGAACAGAACGTCCTCAACTGACGAGTCTGTCGCAGAAATATCAGTTACCGGGCGACAGGTACAAAAGACCATTGTGATGATTCATATGACGAGATTGCGTCTGCGTCTTTTTTAAAGAGAGCACATCTGTACAAATTGTCTTGCGTGAAAGCCAACACCGTTCCTTTAAAATGGTGCAACACGTTGGGGGTGGTGTCAAAAAAGGAATAATACGAATGTTACTGGACAGACCATGTTATGAATTACGGATATCTGAATAGGGACACTCCGTGTGCGAGTTTGTTAGGGACAATAGTTTATTTCTGTATGCACAGGGCGTGCGAAAATAAGACCAGGGCCTAACTCCAGTGGGCAATGACGTCTCCGTGTTGTAGCTCCGTCTTACTGCAGTGGGCAATGACGTCTCCGTGTTGTAGCTCCGTCTTACTGCAGTGGGCAATGACGTCTCCGTGTTGTAGCTCCGTCTTACTGCAGTGGGCAATGACGTCTCCGTGTTGTAGCTCCGTCTTACTGCAGTGGGCAATGACGTCTCCGTGTTGTAGCTCCGTCTTACTGCAGTGGGCAATGACGTCTCCGTGTTGTAGCTCCGTGTTACTCCAGTGAGCAGTGACGTTTCCGTGTGTTGTAGCTCCGTGTTACTCCAGTGAGCAATGAAATATTGCTATATAAAACTAGATTACTACAGATTATATAGATTGAGTCTGTCTATTTAAATTTTCGACAGATTTGTACAGAATGTTATAGAAATGCATATAATTCTACAGATAGAGTATAAAATTATTATTTAGAAAATAGCTAATTATTCCAATAGTTAGACCTCATTTAGTGTTTACAAGGCTGGAGACCATATCGTAAGAAGCATATAGATACGCTAGAACGAATACAGAGGAGAGCAACTAAAATTATTCCTGAACTGAGATACTTTAGTTATGAAAAACTCCTTAAAGAATGCGGCTTAACAACCATAGAGACGAGGCGGTTAAGAGGAGATCAAATTGAAGTTTCTAAGATATTGAATGGATATGAAAATATTGATATAAATATTTGTTCTCACTTAATTAAGAAAGATAATATAACTAGATGACACGAGGTGTAGATTGGATATCAGAAAGTACTCATTCTCGCAGAGGACAATAAATGAATGGAACAGATTATCTGCAGATTGTATAACTGCTAGCAGCGTGAATATGTATAAAACAAAATTTACAAATATCTCAGGAGGGCAGGTTACACATAGATGACAACGTGTTGGACTGGCAATAAGCTTTCACTTGCCATCTGGGCCTTTGCCTTGGATGACAATCTTGTGTGTTATTGAGAACCCTGATACTAGCTAGTACGATTGTATTTTGTCATTTACGTTTTAGAGGGAGGAATTAAATAATATTGGTGGACAATTTCTCGAAATCAGATGGTTCGTGTTTTTGGAGCACCACTGTCCCCAGTGCGGGTGGTCATAGGATGTGGACGCCTCTACATACGTAACATGCCAGCCATATGGGTTCAGCCTCCTGTTACATTTCCCATTGACGACCATGTTAACGTTTTGCACGATTATAAGAAAATGGGACCATCAAAAATTCTGAAACTTCTTACCTGCCATTGTCATCATCTCATTGACATGTTGTTCGAGTTTAGTCAAAGTCTCGTACTTCTAACTCTTTTAAAATGCCTGAACGTGCCACACCCGTCAATGTTTACCAATTTCTGCATGAATTACTACGCACATGTGCCTTGTGGCGAAAAAATTGCCAAAAATCCTTCCGCCTATTGAAATCATCTAAAAATCCACAGTTACACTGCCAACATGTTCTACCAGCAAATTAACCTGCCAATGTGCCTGCCCAAATGCAGTTATGTCAGATGATATGATTTTTTTTAAATGACACATACCTAAAATTACTGTGCCCTACATTCGTAACACACCAGGAAATGTAACTGAGGCATGATCCCATATGTCTATGCGGCCGGGGCGATTGCAGTTGTAATAGCGTTCGCGTTCTCCACCAGAGGGAGTCACGCTCCGACGGAGACGGTAGCCAAACTTGTGGTGCTAGACAAGTGTCACGTGCGCCGCTCTCTCTACGCAAGCCGGTGGCTGGACTGTTTCAGCTGGGTTCAGCGACGTACGCACGCAAGCACGCCAGCACGCGGCCAGGATAGCTATAGCTGACGGGTTCGCGCCGAACAACGATATCGCACTGCGGACAGTGATCGCGCTTGCAGCAGCTGTCGACTTGTGCGAGCGGTCAAAGCGATTCAGCTGCCGACACGTTAATTGTTCATCTGTTGTACACAGATCGGGGAAGGTGCGTTTACTACGTCAGGCTACCGGACAGACCGATGCGATTGTTTGACCGTTCGATCGACGGACATTAGCGGGCGTTTGAAGTGACATCAACAGCACATCGGAACTTTCTAGCCCATCAGCTGCTGTTGGACCCTGTCACAGCGGTATAACTTTACAGGGAACTCGGGGAAGTCGTCGGTGGCCTCAATTCACCCGGAGTAGTAGGCTTCGTTCGCCGTGGGCATAATTCAGGCATCACCATGGCGCCGGTGCCATTCCTGAAAACAATAGGCGGTATAAAGAACACGCTCATCATTCTACTGACGCCGATAATCTTCTTGCCGCTGCCGATCTTCGTACCATCTGTGGTAAGTTCCTTTGTTCAAATTTCGTCGGGGAATCGTCGCCGGGAAGCGTGTATGTCGCCGCGCATAATGTGAAGGTCACCCTAGACACACCCCGCTGTAACCGGCTGTCATTGGTCGACGAGCTCATTACGTATTCGTCTGGTGAAAACCGTATTTAGGACAGCGGTGCAGGGTTAGCCTACGGCCGTTACCCCACATAAAGTAATTGGTGCTTTCCCCGAGCCCGCTACCACTGATCATGACGATTGTGGTCATGTCGACCGTGAAACGTTAAAACAGTAACGTATGCAAGTGTCTAGACGGAGTGACTTCGCCAATGTCAAACCTTAACACATTCGACTTTCCGTAACCTTTCTACGATGATACATCGAGTCCGCGAGCGCGGCACGTTGCCAAACGAGCTCCAAAGCACGGGTGAATGTGATTCTCCTGGCAACGTGTCCCTGCCTTTTGGACTCGGGATTCCTTTCTTTTTGCTAGCTTTAATCCGTGATACATTCGACAATCCCGATTCCTTATGCTAACGGATATTTGTTATGACTGGATTAGTGTAGATAGTTATGTTTTCGCGTTGAATAAAAAATTAATAAATTTAATTAGTACAGTAAATGTTATTATTAATAATCATCAGTGACTTTTAAGACCGATGTGACTACAGGAATGATCTATGATATATATACCCATGACACGTACACATACAACGCCACCTCTCCCAGCCACAGGTTGATAACCATGCTAGACTCGTGATTTGACTTTTCGACTTTGTTTTGCTGTTGTTGTTCCTGGCAACGTTGAAGCCACGTGTGACACTGGATTTCCAGTTGACGGTAGCTACGTGGTAATTGTTTATGGTTAGAAGCACAACCGCCCACTACGCTCCTAGTCACGGGTATTAGTCATGCGTATGCACGTGTTTGTGTGCACGCACGTGTTCGCTTGGAGTTAGTGGGATGATTGAGACCAGACCAGTGCTGTTCCCTGACATAACCCTCGCAACTGTGGACACTTGGTTGTAACGTACACCTGTCTAAAACGGATATGTTAAAATTTATGTACAGTGCAGTGTGTGTAAACTCAGCATTACAGCTGATGTTCGTAACGTGCCGGGGAATTTCGGTTTTGACGCGTAACATCTGTTATACGTTCATCGGTTTTACGTTACCACGGACTCGTCTTAGGTGTCACGGCTACTTGGCACTGCCGAACAGTGTGGCCAACAAAGAAGTAGCTCGCGAGGAAATTAGCCTGCCAAAGACTACGTCGCTAGCTTACACTTACACGTTTCTCGCACGCGTCTGTTGTTACCAGCGACGACCTGGTCGTTGCTGTTCACGGGAAGCTGGAAATCGAATCTTAGTCGGGTCAATGCATATGATTGGAGACGTCAATATTCATCAGCCGAAGTCATGATTATGCGAACAGGTCATTATGACATGTACGTCCAGGATTTGGTAGTGTATGGACTTCAGTTGTGCCTTGGGTTCCGACTAACTGCGTTAGACCGGCAATCCTCAGGCCCAGGCCGGTTGGTGTTTCGAGAACGCGCTGGAGAGATGGACGGTTATCGTACGGTGCAGTTGTAATGTACACGGACAGCAGCGCGGATGAGAATAGATATTGGCACAGGGCCACCGTCCCATTACCATCGACAGAAGTGGCTACAAGTAGGATCCCATTAGGAAAACACTGCATCTGCATAAAGCATGTTTGTCGACTATGCAGTGTTGGGTGCTTTTTGGCAACAATACCCCATTTCGGAGGGGCATTTATTTACTTAACACGAGATTAGCCATCCAAGCCAAAGGCCCAGATGGAAAGTGGACAAGGAAGCCATTGGCTTATCGAGAGTTCAACAATGTTCATCTACGTGTAACCCGCCCTCCTGAGATATGTGTCAACCTTGTTTTTAAACATACTCACGCTGCTAGCAATTACACAATCAATTTGTTCCATTCATTATTGTCCTCTGTGAGAACGAGTACTTCCTGATATCCAATCTACACTGCTCCTTTGCTAATTTTACCTAATGTAATCTAGTTTTACTGTCTTTCTTGAGTGAGAAAAACATATTTCTACCAATATTTGTATACCCATTAAATATCGTAACTTTTGTAGCATTGAGTCATCGATTGTTTATTGTTGATATGGTGTTCCATAAAGTGTTGACTATATACTGTCTGGAACCCTGGATGTCACCATATGATGTCAGAAGACCAAGCACAGCGTATGAGATGGAGCACGACGTGACGTGATAGATATCAGTAGATGCTCGGGAAAAAACCCGTTTCTCCTAATTAGTTATCCAGCATATATGGAAATAATATTTCTTCCCATCTGCAGTAAATAAAATATTGAAATTCTCTACCGCCAATGATTACCTCGTGTACCTCATTATATACGTTCAAGAACAGCCTGTTTCATCATCTCAGATTAAGCCGATTAATCCACAAAGCCCACTGTCGTAATGTGTCCCAAGGACACTACCTTGCAGGTAAAATTTCAGGTACACACGTAATTGTATAATAAATAAGCCCATTCAGCGAGCGGACGTTGGACACTCTTCGCTAGGACAAATCGACTGAGTCGGTGCGGCCAGCCGGCCATAATTTGGCTTTGCGCACGCAATACACCAAGCAGACAAGTACATTTGACTCGCTTCAATCGCGGTGTGCGGTGATTTGACGTAATTAATTAAGGAAAGCCTGAGTGTTATGTGCGAACGTCGCCTAGCTTGCCTCATGAGGTGTACTCGAAACGCTAATTGGAAAGAAAGTAACCCACTTTACTAGAGAAAAAGTATCAGGAAATAAAAGTAAAAAATTGTAATTACTGATTTATGGGATAGTCAAATTAAACCCATTATGTTCACAAGTATACAGGCCGCCAGGATCATTATTTGAGCACGTACCAGAAAACCAGCATCACCTTGATCACTACAATGCCGTTATGAGGCCATTGTAGTTAGATGTCATTATGTGTATTACTTATTTTAATCTTGGAAACTCTTTAGGGACCGTCGCATAAATTATCCTAGTCCAATAATGCGCATGGTGTTTAGTATTGGTCCAGACCGTATTGCTGGCTAGTGGTATGGTCGTCACCCCGTTTCAAGGGACAGATGAATGCTTTTTGATTGTCAATATGCGCGTTATCTTATATCATATACATATATATATATATATATATATATATATATATATATATATATATATATATATATATATATATATATATATATATATATATATATATATATATATATATATATATATATATATTTATTTTTCAAAACAAAATAGTGTTAGACAAAAGTACTTTTATGATGTGTAAAAGTAAAAGAGTAATAATAATCAAAACAACTTGTTGCTGTTTGTCCGCAGAACAGATGTTGTTAGTGGTAATGACGGTGCTGCAAATGATAACAGAAGACAGATGCTGATCTGAATCTGAAACTCAACGCTCTTTTAGAGTCGAACGAGAAGCCACTGGGCGCGTAAGTCCAAAGCAGCACACGCGTGAGAACGTTCTGCAGTCCCCGGGAGAACGTGAGAACGTTCTGCAGTCCCCGGGAGAACGTGAGAACGTTCTGCAGTCCCCTGGAGAACGTGAGAACGTTCTGCAGTCCCCTGGAGAACGTGAGAACGTTCTGCAGTCCACGGGAGAACGTGAGAACGTTCTGCAGTCCCCGGGAGAACGTGAGAACGTTCTGCAGTCCTCGGGAGAACGTGACAACGTTCTGCAGTCCCCGGGAGAACGTGAGAACGTTCTGCAGTCCCCAGGAGAACGTGAAAACGTTCTGCAGTCCCCTGGAGAACGGGAGAACGTTCTGCAGTCCTCGGGAGAACGTGACAACGTTCTGCAGTCCCCGGGAGAACGTGAGAACGTTCTGCAGTCCCCGGGAGAATGTGAGAACGTTCTGCAGTTCCCGGGAGAACGTGAGAACGTTCTGCAGTCCCCGGGAGAACGTGAAAACGTTCTGCAGCCTCCGGGAGAACGTGAGAACGTTCTGCAGTCCCCGGGAGAACGTGAGAACGTTCTGCAGTCCCCGGGAGAACGTGAGAAACAGGACTTGTTGATCTCCGTAAATTTACCGGATCTGTCTCCCACTGCATCAACCCCGTCTACCCGTCTGCAACCCCTGCGGAGGGTGGTTTGTGTTTACGCAGTCTAAGCCGCCCCTTTCCGATGGGTTTCAAGTTTTCCTGACGCGGCGAAGCCTTTCACGCTTCAATCTGCGCACAGCCGGCGTCTCCCGTCCCTTTGTCCTCGGCCGACCGCGTTCACGGCAACTAATCAACCGGCGACAAAGCGCGGCGCTGTCCACCGGTCGTTAGCTCCTCGTTGCGCTGCCAAATGGCGTCATTATCCCGGGGTGAAAGAGTTAATGTTTGCCCTGTCCAGGAGGTGATGCCCTAGCAGCCGGTGTCTGGGGACTGTCTGGTACACGGTGCGTCTGAGGTAGGCCCTTGGGTGATGGATGGGAAAGAGTTAGGCAAGAGTTTCCCTTTGCACCCTCGGGTAATGAATGAATGGGGTGGGAAGACCAAAACGGGCGTAGTCCATCTTTCCCATATGCTTCGAGGTCGAAGTTCGTGTTTGTGCTTTGTGCATGTGAAAAACCAACCACGCCGAGAATAGACGATCGGACACTGGACGGCGCGGCGCTCGTCAAGACCAACATATTGTACAAGAGTATTAGTTTAATTTATGTATGAATAAACTAAATCTATCATAATTGGATCCAGAGCTGAGGTCGATTACAAACATTGATTACATTATCCTTTTTAAAAAGGCCATACACAACAAATACACTTACAAAAATACACTTACAAAAATGCACTTACATAAAGCAAATACACTTACACAAAACACATACACTTACATAAAACAAATACACTTACACAAAACAAAAAACACTTACATGAAACAAATACGCTTACACAAAACAAATACATTTACACAGATCACAAATGTATAGTAATAAGATTATTTAGTTGTACTATATACCTATGCACATATCAAATATACTTACACAGAACAAATTTAATACACGTTCTAAATTATATATATATTTTATGTTTGCCTGAACTTGAAATAATCTCTATGATAGAGGAACACAGTTGACTAGCTAATGTCTAAACAGCAAGATTCAAACTGAAACATTGTTTATGACGTTGATGATATGTCGCAATGTGATTATGACTCGTTAGACTACTTTATAAAAAACTTAATATTACAACTTATTGGATAATTACAATCGCGGTAACGTAGTACACAGCCTAAACGCAGGTAGCCAGGTACATTGATTTTTATGGTTGCGTGACCTGTGCTGACAGCGAATGTAGCCCATAACGCGAGAATAGCCATAACGCGAAGACCCGGCTGGCCGGCCGTAACGCGATCGACGCTGACTTTGAGCGTTCACGGCCTTCGGGCGGAAGTAGTGAACCGCCTCGGCTGGGTCGATATGACATTATTGCTACGACATCTGATCGAGTAGTAAAAGACACAGGACAGGTCCTGACGGTGGATCTACACGAAATGTCGCGGGAACACGTTTGTCTCTGACGGCGAATGACACCGACGAATGCGTAATTCGGTTAGCATTCGTGTGCGACGTAGCGGGAAATTGCCGGCGCAGAGATGACGTTGACGCGGGATATGACCTGCGGGTGGAAACGTGATGACAGGAGGTCCCAATGCGGGAAGCGTGATGGGTTGACGGGAGATATGTTATGGCAGCTTACTGCACACACGATCTCGCAGAACGCCGTATATTGTAATATATGTCAGTTATGTAGACTAGACAAGCAGTGGTTCCCAAATCTTCTCAGCGCAAGGCCCACCCAAATTGTGTGTCGATGCCCCCAACCTGTGAGAATCAAGTAATTAGCTGTCAACACATTTATACAACGCAAATGACCATGTCATGCACATACGCGACAACACCACAAAGGTATAGTACCACAACATGATACTATTTCAGCAATATTAAGTTTGCTGAGGCCCCTAGAACTACTACACGACGGTCCCCAAGTTGATAACCTCTGGAACTACTACACAACGGCCCCCAAGTTGACAACCCCTAGAACTACTACACGACGGCCCCCAAGTTGACGGCGTCAGGTACCTGACCATTCCGTGTCATTGTGAACTGTCCGTGTCATAGTGCATCCAGATTGTGGGATAAATAACACAGGCCACTGACGTCGTTTATGTCAATGTATCGTCGATATGCACATGGGGCAAAAGGTGTTTGTGCCCGCGGTTGTTTTTGCCAAAAAACCAACCGCGGGCACAAGACACAAAGGCGCACGTGGTGTCGCCGACGGACTGATTTGGCGACACTCTGACGCTGTACCCTGTCTGTCATTTAACAAAGCGCTGATACAGAGTCGTCGAATGGGGCGATTGAAACTATTCAACATGAATGCTGTTTACGATCAGATTCCGAGGTTCCACGTAGATATTATCGCGTTTCCTTTGCGCGGAGCTGATTAGAATATGTCGTGTCATACTTGCTGTTAGTTGAACTGCTGACGCGTGATCGAGTAACGAACTGCTGACGATGTCAATATGATTTTGTGCAGTTAACAAAACCTTAGGTGACTTTTCCTCGACAATAATGTTATGGTTGCAGTAGCGTACGAGACAATTATTAGAAAGCGCTCAAGTAAGCTCGGCTTAAATGAAAGGTCGTACAAGTAATGCTATATCGGTCACTAAGTAGACATACACTATCTGGAAGCTACCGAAATTATTTGTTACTTATCATTTCGTAGTTTGTAATTTCCTCCCAGGTTAGTCAGTGTCGTTGTTTCCCTCCCTACAAACTGATCGAAACAAAAACTCTAAAAGGTTGGTTCGCGTTGGTCAAAAACATACGCGACACCTAGTGAGTACCATCTGCACTCGACACTGCGGGGCCTTTCGGATTCGTGTTTATCGCATCGTTACTTTGTTGTCTCAGTTTGATGGATGCGGTATTTGCCCCATGCAATGTGTACGCCAGAGGCATAATAGGCACGCGCTGACACCTGCCATGTCACACCTGTCGCGTGTGTAAGAGCTGTAAGAGATTCGTGCACCTATTGGATGTCACTGAACGTTGTCCGGGGTACTCCGCGTATGCTGCCCTTGCATTTGCCAGTTATACAATCTTTGAGAACCCTGGAATTTGTCATGAATGTATTTGACGTGTAGCACAAAGGGTTGTTTGCTGTTTTTGGAACGCAACAACTTCTTTGTGTTGAGAATCATATGTGCACCGGCGTATGTAACGCTGCTCAGTGCTGGGTGCAGTGCGAGTGTAACTGGGGTGAATAGTGTGTCTGGGGTGAATCGTATACGGTAACATCTTGTCGCTATTTTGCAAAATTGTGTTGCTCTTCTTCTACGAAGTCGTTGTGCTTGTGTTCCATCTTCTTGCGACTGTCATGGCAGTGGCGACACTGATGAAATAATACTATATTTACATATAAATACTACTGCTTCTCACTGTACACTTGTAAAAGTTTAATCTTAATACTGCAGTTGCTTTTCCTGCGAGAGCAAGTCACCCAATTGAGAGACAATAAGTGTTTTAGTGGTACTTTTGATTTGAGTTATTCTTCTGGTAAAATGCAAGAGTTTGTTATTTCTTTACAGTCATTTGATATTGTTGCACACGCAGGTCGGTCCACACGGAAACATCTTTTTCTACAGTACCATTTTACGAAAGACTTGCACTAAACACATCAACTGTCAACCGATCGAGGTATTGATATCTTCCATCTTGCTTTCCCACTCTTACCCTTCTTGACCAGTCAAAACCAGCAGGCCCTGGACACGGCGGGCCAACAACACTGACCGACCTGCGCTGACTTCGATGGGGTCAACGCTTGACAACCATCGTACATATCACGGTCACACGTGACCACGTGCCCAGTCACTGGAGGTCACGATCCCTGGTCCACCGAGGTCGTGGGCCTGTTTGCAAGCAGTACTCCAGTTCCGGTGATAGAGTGGACGTATAAGTGCAGCACTCCATCGAACGCCGTAATAAACCCCACCCTGGCAGACTACGACAATATACACGACATTCGTGTACACAAACAACGTCATACGTGCATATTTATAGTGTTATTTACTCTATTATATGTCTTATTACTCTGTCGAAAGTCAAGTCTCGCCAACGTTATTCGAAGCACCACACCACCACACGCGAGTAAATCATCCGATATGTCCGTTTGAAATGACGATTTTTAGTGCGTCTGGGTAGCTGAGTTTGCCAAACACTTTACGTTCATCGTTTACTAAGTCTCGCCTCCCTCAACTTCGGCCTCCAGGCATTCCAGCCTTTCTTTGAACCCTTTCCTTCAGCTGTGTGCTGTTACACATTTATGTCGTCGCATACCCGTGTGTAAGTGCCGTGCTCAGCGGCTCTGCACAATAATACTGGCAGAGCTGTTCATACGAATATGGACGTGACTTCGCGCGAAAGTATTCAGCCTTGCTGCGACCGATGCGCGTAATTGTACAATTTATCACTGTCCGCAACGCGTTTTTTGGTGTCCATAACTGACTGACCTCAACTGGAAAATTGCTTGTTTAAACTATAGCACATCCGTGTATCAGTCTCGCCCATTCTTGGTTAAGTGTTTCTGGTGAATTGTGTAATCTTTGATCGGTCGGTGACGTATATAACAGCCTAGCGCGAACACTCCATTTCCAGGAATTTAATGTAGCGTTTTATCCCGCGCACTGAGAAATACCGTGCTTCGTCGAGAGACAAACATAGTTCATTGTCCCGAGTGTAGTACTTGGAATATCGATTTTGCTTAGTGAAATGCGACGCGGGCAAGCGACAAAGCGCTAATAATAATGATTGTGCCGCGATCGTTCTGGAACGTTCCCCACAACAGCAGGCGCGATGCGTTGGCGCTGTTGAAAAATCGATGAAAAATAGCGAACTGCTCTGTGGTCCGGCCGTTTGCGTCATCCTCGACTGATGCTGCTGCTGCTGCTGCTGCTGCCGGGTGACCTTGCAAGGTCGTTGAGGTCGCGAGCGCTGCCACTGACCAATCTGCGAGCGCGATGCATCTGCAGTTTCCCGCGCGCAGGGGTGGGCGCCTCGCCGTGAGACTTTAAGAACAGTAGAACGCTCGCTTGTCGGGAGAGGTCTGTCTAATACGGATACAAACATATCACTACATCTAACTGTAAATTACGCGATACATTTTTTATAATAAAATGTTGATGGTGTCTGGAATGAGCTAATGGGATACCGTAGGTTTGACATTGTAATAATAATTACGTGTTATTTCTACAAATAAACGATCCATTGTTGGATTTATCTTGCATTGATAAATACTCTTACGTCTTAGTAAGTTATCGGCATATATAGACATCTCTCTCTGACTCACTCACTCGCTTCCCTTCCCTCTCCCCTTCCCTCCACCCCTCCTCCCTATATATCTCTCTTAGCGCAAAACAAATATTGTGTATAATCGGCGTAAGATCACAGAGACAATATGACCCTCCCGTGACCTTCCATGAAACGCGTGCGTGTTATGACTGCCGCCCATGTCTGGCTGGCGTGCGGCTATTCGCGTTCAGCGAGTGGTGGGCGTTTCGAAATATCAGTTCAACGACGCCGAAACATTCCTCGGTCTTCCCTCTCCTCCCATCTATAGGAGCGGAGGGGGGTCACTGGGAGAGTGACAGACAGCACGCGCAGTCAGTTCCGACACTGCAGGTAGTCATACTTAAAGTTATTCCGCGACGTGTTTGAGGTGATTTCTTTACGTCTGATTTGTTGAGGATAAAGATTGCGCAAAAACAGCCGCACGGTTTGTTGGTTCCCCGTCCAAATATATATATATATATATATATATATATATATATATATATATATATATATATATATATATATATATATATATATATATATATATATATATATATATTATACAAATTAACTCGTCCTGACAACACAGTTCAATTGTCTGGAGTTATTTGTATACAGTCCACGGTTCTTCTGACATTCTGACTATTTATTCGTCCGTCGATACATACAACTGGAGCAACGTCCTAAAGACAGTTTGTCTAGTACAACATCTAAACTGCCACACTTCATTTATGACAAAGGCGGTCAAATACAACAATATGTTCAGTTAACACACACCAACCAACACAGCAGTAAACGCAAACATCTTCAGATCGCATCCTCCGTTTTATATTCCTACATATTCAACAACAAGCCCAGTGTGAGCCATCATACTGTGGGAGTAACGTCGTTCGGTCTATCCATCATACTGTGGGAGTAACGTCGTTCGGTCTATCCATCATACTGTGGGAGTAACGTCGTTCGGTCTATCCACCATACTGTGGGAGTAACGTCGTTCGGTCTATTCATCATACTGTGGGAGTAACGTCGTTCGGTCTATCCATCATACTGTGGGAGTAACGTCGTTCGGTCTATCCATAATCATTCTTATATTTGTTTAATTATTCTTATTGTTTTAATTATTGTTATCATTATCGTCGCCCTCGTCATGATTATTATGCAGCCGTGTCACAGGTTCCACAACGTTCCGTTTGTTTGGGCATAATATTATATTGAAGCATTCAACAATGCTCTTCATATCGTCCCTTCAAAAACATGTTTACCAAATCCAAGACGCCTTCCATGTCTACTCCCGTCAACAAAAGCCGTCCATGAACACAGTTGTAATTGTTTACTATTATTATTACTATTGTTATTATTTTTACTATTATTATTATTATTACTATTATTATTATTATTACTATTATTATTATTATTATAATACCAAACACCAAATACATTTCATTCTATAAAATATCACATTGTGACAACACATTTTCAAGTCTCAACTATACTTAAATTATTTTAGAACACGCTGTTCGTAACGACATCACGTTCGTGACATACACTGTTGTTATCGGTCACACATTCGTAAAGAACGCTAATTAGCAAAGAACTAGCATCATCATTAGACACCGGACACTTGTTTATAGCGGACACCTGTCAGTTAAGATCACCTGTCCAAAACCAATATAGAATGTCGGTCAAGCGTGGAAATGCAAACGGTCTGGCAATACACCGAAATTAACTAGGATTAAGGGCAGTAACAAGATTGGTGGTTGGTTATGTTTATATATTATACTCGGTCGTGCGGATTATACCAACTGCCTTGCAGCACACCGCGATTTATCTGTAATTTAACTGGCAAAGTAATGTGCTATGGACACATGACGCCAGTGCGCATGGTAGTTCAATCAGCTTAGATGTTGAAGGAGATTTACATGGGGTTAGGGACAGTATCAAAAGTAGTGTCTGGCTATGTTTACATGCGCACAGCCGTCTTCCGCTTAACGGGTCCCTTTGGCCCTTTAAAAACATCGCCACCTGGGAAAGTACCCGCGGGTCAACTAGCGAGAAAAAAGCCTGCGATTATATCTTAATCACTTATTCCATGAAGCACATGCGTGCCCTGGTATTTTACCAATCCGCTTACTCGAGTTTGCAGTGTAGTTGATAACCCGAATTAACGTGTTAACATTTTAGTAGATTATGTGTCATGTATCAAGGGCGGCCCGTGGAAACGCAAGTCAGTTTGAATAACGTTGTGAAACGTACTTGCGTAAACGTATTCTCACGTATGTAGATTGCACTTTATCACGGTTAGTTAACCATAAATTACGCTCTGCAGTTATAATTATGATCCTATTGTTGTCGTAAGTAAATTGTGTGTCCTGTGTCCGTGTGTAAATGGTCCCTGGACTAGGTACCTCCTTATCAGTGTCTCGTGCCAAGAGACTGGGAAACCCCCGGAATGCGCCCAGGGCTAATGGTTATGATTGATGTAATATAATAATGCTGTACCTCGTAATGAAGTATTGTTAAGTGATAGTGTACGTGATCGAACATGGATACGTGCTTTATAAGCCAGTCGGTCAGAGGATCGCCACTAAGCCTAGGCAATCCCTGGACGTTGGACGGTGTCTCAAGGCTTGGATTTATGATGCACCACGTAATGAAGGATCACTACTAAGCCTGGAGCTCAGGCAATCCCTAGACATTGGACGGTGTGTCGAAGCTAAAGGTTCGGATCCAAGTAAAATGCGTTGTACTACGCAATGAAGTATTGCTAAGTGAAACGATATGTGGCTGTCAACACATGTCAACATTGTGTGTGATATAGATAGGCAACTGTTGCTTTGTTATCACCGGGTGCTCGTCTTCTCAGCGGGTTGAACACCAATGCATGCCTCATACGACAGGCGGTCGGATGATCGTTACTAATCCGGTAACTGTTCTTGTTCGGGAAGATAAACCAATCTGGAATAGGTGTCACAGTGGTCAACGTAATGTGGCGGGTTCCTTGACGCCCATCTAAGCTTGGATAATTTGACCCAGTCCATATTGATCCAGTTCATTCAAGGGTATACGCGGCAGTACACATCGGTTGAATTCTCTGAATGTAAAACGCACCGAATGAAACATGGTTGAAATCTTCCTCCGGAGTTATTGTTCAATCGGCCATATCTGCCCCGGGGTGAAATGTAAACCGATTGGACGACCCTAACTGCGAGGATCCGTCATCAAAGAAGCAACATTCGCCGGTAGTTAAATCGTAATGTTGGTGTCGTTAGTTGATACATGGGTTCGTGATTTGTCTACCTGCATCAACAGCAACGCTGGCGCAAATTGATTGTTATTTATGCGTTGCCGCGATCGGCGAACATTAATTGCAACGACACGTAGGCAGTAGTGACCGGTTGTTTGGTCGATAACTACACTAGTTGCCGACAGACAAAGACATTGCTAGGCGAAGCGCTTAATGATGTGTCTCTGCTATCTTGCCGTTGTTTACCTTTATCTGTGCCGTCAGGTCTGTGTGGACCATTGACCACGAGCTTGCTACGGTACACTGCGTTTGTAGTGGCTTCTACTAGAGCGTATGAGCAATATTTTAATAATGCAGACCTCGATAGAATTCGCTCTAGCTGTTAACGATCGAACGAGGGACGTTTGAAGGTTTTCTAGCGTTGTGCAGACACGGAGACGTGCTGCTGTGCACGCAGCGATGTTTTTTTTATATCAATGCTGTCTTTATTACGTAAAAGAATGAATCGGTTCCACTTGGAAGTGTTGCGTAAACACGCGAGCGACGCGTGTCAAGACGAGACAAGTAAGCTAACAGCGGAAATAGCCATACTGCCGCGTTTGTTCAAAGTAGCGTCAGTCAAATTTTGAATGTTGAATGTCTCCGTACTGCCACCCGAGTCAGTTTTTTTGGGGGGCTTTGTTTATGGTTAAACGGATTATGCAATGACGTTCTCGGCGTTAACCGAGTTTGTTCACTCCTCTGTCGCGAGTAGTGCAAATGTTCGTATCGCATGTCGACCTAATTTTTTATGTCGACCGGTAGCAACCGCGATGACGTTGGCGCGTATATCAGCACTGAAAATAATAGTCTTGGTGTAGTAGGCTAGTAGCTGTTTACGGAACCTCGTTTCGGTGCAAAACACCCTTTATCAAAGAAACACAAACGCTGCCGTCACGCGGTCTGATATATGATCGGGCGTTATTATTAGTGGGACGCTACCCTCGTTGACATTACCCGCGGGTTATAGACAGTGGACGAGCGGTATTTGATTTAGACACCTGTCGCAGGTAAATCTTAATTTCAAATCGTGTATTCAGTTGGGTGTTACGTTTTTCTGGCAACTGCTACCTCCATGTAACCTATGCAACAGTCGCCTCCACGCGCGCTACATTCGCGTGGCTCCGAACTAGGAAAAATGTCCATCCACCGGACGACTAAACTCGGTAGTTGTGACTGTCATGATAACCATATTTTTTAGATGTCATGATACACAACATTATCCCAGAAACACCCATCTATGCCTTGGTACTTGGTGGTGCCAGTCAATATCCTGATAGCTTCTTTGAATCCGACTCTCGAAAGTGCGTTTCAGTAACATCTAGCTAAGTCTTGCTCTTGGGTTATGCAACTTGGGAACACTCATAGAACAGACGCATGACGTTGTGAACAATTGTACGTAATTATTGACGCATTGCATACATTTGTACGCAAGAACTACAAAACCGAACGGGTAATTCTAGTTATAACAGAGAGCGTAATAGCGGAGTTAATTTTGAAAAAATAAAACGGTGACGTCTCGACCGTGGGTTCGTAGATGAATCCCAGAACGTTCGGCGCCATAGATGGAAAGCATATATGGAGTAGAATAATAATGATAACACATATTACATATTCAAGCTGAATTACAGTAAGACATTAGGTTAAGTGGCCGAAGTGTGACGGAATTATGACGATACAAATGCTAAGCAAATACCTGTCCAAAGTCAATGAAAGCGAAGCGAAGCCCAAGAGAATGTACCAGCATGGTGTGTTGTTATAAAAGCAAATGTCTTCCTGTGAAACCAGTGGCGGTGTATAGCAATCGTACTACAGCAATCGTACTACAATATACAATAATATATATATACATATATATATATATATGTATGTATGTATGTATGTATGTATGTATGTATGTATGTATGTATGTATGTATGTATGTATGTATGTATGTATGTATGTATGTATGTATGTATGTATGTATGTATGTATGTATGTATTTATATATATATATATATATATAAAAGCAACTTTAAGTACAACTTGAGTCCCGAGTAAGAAAACGGGTCACATCGACTAAACGGATTACTGAATGTTGAATTGTCCAGTATTGGAATGAATGTGCACTTGACTGACTGACAGGACAAGAATGTCTGTGTACTTGTCTGACGGGGTGACTCTGGTTCGCAATTAACATGTTTCAGTGACTGAGCGCCTCGTGTTTTTCGCTGACATTCGCTACCGGCGGCCAGCCTCATTACCAATG
Organism: Lamellibrachia satsuma; assembly: GCA_033239005.1. NCBI lineage: Eukaryota > Metazoa > Annelida > Polychaeta > Sabellida > Siboglinidae > Lamellibrachia > Lamellibrachia satsuma. The sequence continues at coordinate 8,256,302 of BSQZ01000016.1, read as the reverse complement.
CAAAACTGAAGGTGAATTGAATGTCACCACGCGGTTTACCGACGTAAACAAGTGGCGAGGTCGGTCCGTGCGAAGACATCGGTACAACTGTCTACTCATGTATGCTTCTTATGTGATCGCCCTTCTCCGGTACAAAAAAAAACACGGGCATGTGTGTAGGGGTATGATATATTCTACTGCGTTCCGGGTATCCTATTCTAACAATGCAGTATTCAAATTCGTGAAAAAATCGTGGTATACATGCACTGCAAAGGCCATACGGACAAGACACACCCTACCTTAATATAACTTCATGCATCATACTTCTTTGCAATTGTTATGTAACCTCGCATGCATGATTGATTGATCTAAAAATAAAACTCCTTTCCCTCTCCCTCTCCCTCTCCCTCTCCCTCTCCCTCTCCCTCTCCCTCTCCCTCTCCCTCTCCCTCTCCCTCTCCCTCTCCCTCACCCTCACCCTCTCCGTCTCCGTCCCCGTCTTCCTCCCTCCCTCCCTCCCTCCCATATCTCCCTCTCTCGGTCATGCGTGAATGCCTTGTGAATATATATTCACACCGTAGGCCCCATACCGACTGGAATTATGCCCATTTTCCCTACATGTAGCAAGCTCAAGTGCACATTTCCCACGCGTCTAAGGCTAGACTAGTCGCCACTGTGTTACATTGCTGGTTGCATGCATTCTTCGTGCAAGCGTCGACGCGTACCGTTGCAAATTAACCTGGCGAGACGGTGTCACGTTCCAACGCAAATTAGATCTCTTAACGTTTGATCCGACCCCGGCGCTCAGAAAGATTCCTCGATAATCGAGCCACTGACTGTTTCTGTGGTACAGCGTGGCGTGTCTCTGTAGTCGGTGGCCCAGTTATGTATGTCACCAAGAATGCACCGAAGCGGAAAGACAGATGGCCGTGGCCTACGCGAGATAAACAGTCTTAGCGTATTACACAAACACAGTTGCACAATTTATGCGCGACTTTCAGTGACACTTGCAAATTCACACGTATTTCAGCTTGGTTGCAGAATACACATAACTGAATGAACAAATACAACAATGTTGACTTAGAGTGACTTAAACTATATAGGCCTAATAATGTGATGACTCACATATGCGTTTGTGTGTGTGTGTGTGTGTGTGTGTGTGTGTGCGTGCGTGCGTGCGTGCATGCGTGCGTGCGTGCGCGCGTGCGAGAGAGAGAACATTAGAATTGCAGTCGCGCCTTGTCTTCATTTAAAAAAAGTTTAGTATCCATCAAAAAAATTAGTATCCGTCCTGATTCCAACTGCCTGCTGACGTAGTTGTAGCCATTCCGTCGCTCGACCTCATGAAACAGCCTGTGAAATGTCAGACTTGCACGACCAGATTATTGACGCAATGGGGATATGAATACCACGCTATGGGGCCATAATTCAGCGTGTAAATTTCTTATGATAGGTGTCGCGAACAGCTCCGTCTGGCACATATTGCCATGTGTTTATGACGCCAGTAATAAAGGGTCGAATATATATTTTTTATAGACATCACACTTCGCCTAACTAAACATACGTGTAGATTCGATCATATGTAAACAAGTAGCACCTTATGCGATATTGAAGTCCGTAACTGACAAAATATCTCGCTGTATTGAAGTATCGTGATCACAGCCGAATTACACATGTCGTGTTTTGCTTGTGTGAATTGTTTTGTCAACTGTCCTGTCGACAGTTTTGCTAACTGTCCTGTCGACAGATGCATTGTTTTCTTAGCTATGTTGTCGACAAATGCATACAAGATATGAGCCCCTTCGAAAGGACCGTTGGACTCCTGGTTTAACCTGCTGCAAACTGCTTCCTGACAAAAGACTACGGAACAGTGAAGTCTTTCGGGAGCTGTTTTGTTCAGTACATTTTATTACACTTGGGTGTAAATCCACAAACAGTCAAACACCGAGGGCGGCCGAGGGCGGTATTGCAGTCGCCATGGTAATGCGTTGTCGCAACAAGACACGGCAGTCCTCGTCACTGCGTCACCTCGTCAAAGAGCACGAATGGACTCGTAAAAAGCAACACGCAGAGACATTGACTACGAATAAATATGTGGTGATGTTCGTCGGTGACCAAAGGCTGAAATACCACGAAAGCGCCGTGCGTAATGATTACAAAGACGTAACTTTACAAGTTTGTGTTGGGGTGTTGTCCAGTTATTAGGATAAGGAAATGCAGATTGGCACGTACGAGCGGAACATAATCTATGATATCAAGTTTATCGAAGGTTAAGAAGCATGTCCTTGTCATCAGGCAATGTTATCATATGTTTATCGAAAGTTAAGAAGCATGACCTTGTCATCAGGCAATGTTATCATATGTTTATCGAAGGTTAAGAAGCATGTCCTTGTCATCAGGCAATGTTATCATATGTTTATCGAAAGTTAAGAAGCATGACCTTGTCATCAGGCAATGTTGTCATATGTTTATCGAAGGTTAAGAAGCATGTCCTTGTCATCAGGCAATGTTATCATATATTTATCGAAGGTTAAGAAGCATGTCCTTGTCATCAGGCAATGTTATCATATATTTATCGAAGGTTAAGAAGCATGTCCTTGTCATCAGGCAGTGTTATCATATGTTTATCGAAGGTTAAGAAGCATGTCCTTGTCATCAGGCAATGTTATCATATATTTATCGAAGGTGAAGAAGCATGTCCTTGTCATCAAGCAATGTTATCATATATTTATCGAAGGTTAAGAAGCATGTCCTTGTCATCAGGCAATGTTATCATATGTTTATCGAAGGTTAAGAAGCATGTCCTTGTCATCAGGCAATGTTATCCTATATTACGTTAAAGTGGTTTCGTTCTATATAGACAACAACAAATGAAGATATCTTGAATACAAACATTTGGTTGTGACAATTAACTACACGATAAACGACCACATTAAGAAAAAACGATGTCACAAATAATATGCATTCAGCGTTTACTTTTCACAAAGTAAATGAGTATGTATTATATACGCGTCAGAACGTAGAACAGCACGAACAGTGTTTTAGCTACATGTTCTTTCAGAGGTTACTTTGGTGGTAGACACTGCCAGCGATCAATAACACCGCTGATCTAACAGCTCAGTAAGTAATAAGTGTTGCATACTTTAGATATGTTGAGTCAACAAAACACACGCTTAGTGCATATAATACGTCTTAAATAATACAAACATATGCTATTTTAAGTGGATAATATTTAAGTATGTATGTATGTATGTATGTATGTATGTATGCATATATATATATATATATATATATATATATATATATATATATATATATATATATATATATATATATATATATATATATTATAGGGGAGACCGGGACTAGTCCGCCCCCGGGGCAACCGGCTTTTATTCCGTGCCTTTGCAGAATTTTGTCATTTCGGTCACACGACTAAGTCACATGATCATCAAACTAGCGGGAAACTGGCTTAGTGCATATAATACGTCTTAAATAATACAAACATATGCTATTTTAAGTGGATAATATTTAAGTGGATATATATATGTATGTATGTATGTATGTATGTATGTATGTATGTATGTATATATATATATATATATATATATATATATATATATATATATATATATATATTATAGGGGAGACCGGGACTAGTCCGCCCCCGGGGCAACCGGCTTTTATTCCGTGCCTTTGCAGAATTTTGTAATTTCGGTCACACGACTAAGTCACATTATCATCAAACTAGCGGGAAACTGGCGTCCACGAATTGCTGGCTGGAAAGTTGTGAGCTAGAAAACTTATTTTGGTGAATGAAAGTAAATTTTAAAAAGTTTTGTTTCGGTAAAATTTCAGTGCTTATAAGTGGCATTGGTTAGACATTCAGAGTACCGAGTAAAGCCCTTATATCAGAGCTATTGTTTGGATCTTACGTTGTTGCTCTATCCAGTGTCAGTGGTATTTAGTTGCCCCCACCAAATATGTCTCTGTGTTGAGGCACGCCCGCCTGTGTGCCACGGGGAAAGTTCGCCCCTAGGATATCTCATGTAAAATGCTCAGGATCACTTGTGAACATAAACCCACTAACACGCGCTCTGACAAAGACTTCCAGTTGTCCAATTTATTGTTATTTACTAGTCAAAAAGGTGATGAAACCACATTTTTATTTCACCATTTTCTAGTTGATACAGTGCCAAACCTTGTTATTTTGTTTGCCAGGTTTATTTCATAGGTAAAACAGAATTTGTGAGGATTTTTAGTTTCTAACAGAATGTCTGTCACAAATCTGACGTTTTTTGATATAAAATAAGATTTGGATATTGTCTGTTAACGGTTTTGTCGTTTGTTGATAGCACAAATGTGGACAAGATATTTGCGTTCAATTTAAGGCCGAAACTGATCCTCTAGCTCTACAAATACAATCTCCAGGGGGCGGTCTCCACTACATACAAGTTTTATTGTGCACGTTACATAGCATTTATTATAATATAAAGTACTTTAGATAAACTGAGTCAATAACATGTTTAGTGCATTTAATGTGTCTAAAATAATATACACATCTGCTATGTTAAGTGGCGATACGACGAGGGCGAATTCAAAGAATCCAATGGCAACCATTACTTAAGTAAGTCGCCACGGAATCTTTGGAATCCCCTCTCGTTCCCTAAATACAATCTTTCCCGCTACCAACGATGTCAAGTAAAGGTCAGTAATGATGATGATGATGATGATCATTCTGACGGGGGGGAGGGAGCAGAGGCCGTGGAACAGAAGTCGGAGAAGAACGTTTAAGATGGGAAGACTGCGTCAAGAGTCAGGCAGGCGATGGAGGATATATAGTGGAGGAACAAAGTTTAGGGTAGAGGACAGTGGAAACTATAGCAACCATGGCAGTGCAGCAATGCAAACTAATCGGCCTCACTCATTGTAAAGAAAACGTTGACATACTAACGTAAACATAGCATTCATACGTTCCTATTCCCACTAAAACGCCGTCGGCTTCCGAACGGCACCGCCAACTAGCGCGGATAATCTCAACTGGCGTTATCGCTTCTCGTTCTTCGTTCATTCCGTGGCCGGTCGTCATGGCAACGCCGGGCCGCCGCTAATCGGCAGACGCGTTTTGACTGCAACAGCTACGCGTTCAGACATTTCCGTACGTTGTTCGGACACGTTTCTTCTTCGTTATGCCTTATCACTGCTATTTATTCGCGACAAACATGACGCTCTGGAGTGTGTCGGCTGTCGTCGAATGAATGATAGAGCAAACAGATATATTAAGATATATTGCATTCCAATGTAAGACAACTTAACAAGACATTTGGCATCCCAGAATAGTTAGACAAATCTTCAGAAACACCCGAATACAGCTTGTTAATTACTATGAAAACTACTGCTACGATGGTTATATTCAATTACGATTGGTGCTACGTTTAAATCAATATAATTATAGTTAAAATTACTTCTAAGAAACATCAGACTAGGATTAAGAAAGTTGACCCCCATAGGGTATGCCAAATAAAATATACAAATGCAGTGCTGTCATATGATCTCCTGTGAATTTGCCAAAAGTAATTAACATTCCTACAGCTCGCCCCGTCGTAGCCGAGGAACACACCGTGAGTGCACTGCAGTATGGTTATAGAATGGCGGCAGTATTCAAATGGACTAACGTTTTGTCACGTATAGAATGCACTTGACAAACGTAAACGATTTGCACGTCATCTTTGGAAAGTTCTATGGCAGTGGTACGTGGCAATACGTTTACTCACTTATATATTGCAAAGGTACGATAAAAATCTCACACCACACAATCAGTCCACGCTGCTAGGGATTCTTTATGTTGGTAAGGTGGACGAATCTTGAAGGTGATCTATCTATACCTTAAAGCATCACTGGGAGATTAGGACGAACCCTCGATAGCACATTCTGATGTAGGACAGACACACCGGGGGGGGGGGGGGGGTACGAGAACCGGGTGGCTGTTTGAACCCCGCGGTGCTGCGTGATCATGTTTCAATAGACGTCGAGACGCCCGCAGAGTCACCCAATTATTCCAGCGATTGCCACGATTATCAATGTGTATGACAAAGACAGCTCACACACAGTCCACGGCTCACACATAGGCCTGTCATGTTTGACGCTGGTGAGCCTCAACGTTCATACCTAAATAGGCCATCGCCGACTTTGACAAATTTCGTGGTACGACCATTGTTGGAGCGCCCTTGAAGTCCATTCACCCTGAACGCCGAATGTAGTTTATCGTCAGAACGTTGCTCAACAATGCTTGGACCATTTCGAGCAATGGTTCTTCAATTCACGTAGCACGACAATTAGCAGATCGTGCTGTTCAGACCATTATTTTTTGCATAGACACTCCGAATTTATTTACTTCGTGTTTGCGATAGCGACACACGTTTTGCCCAGTCGGTCTGTTACAATCGTGTAGCACTGGCGTCTACACCAACTACAACCTGTATTTCCGCTGGGAGACGACGAACTCGTTCACATCTCTCTCCCGGGTGGCTCTGTTGTCAGCAGCCAGTGCAAAGATGTTGAATGAAGCATTGCACAGATGGTGTCAGGCGTGCGAAAGTTATGGGAGGTTTCGTCTTCAACGTTCGGCTGGCGCCTGGGAACATTGGCACTCTGGGATATGGTCAAGGTGTATTTATAGCTATAACTCGGTGAACGAAGAGAGGTGGTTGCAGCAATCGCGTCCTATGCTGCCGGGAATTGACTTTGATGCCTCATTCGCTGCCGTTGCACGTCACATTCAATCAATCCTCGTAGCTCCAATTCACTCAACTTGATATATATATATTCACCCGATAACAGACACTGGTGTAGACTGTGAACTGTTCGCTTTGACTTAGTGGTTGTAGAGTGGTTGAATGACTCCAATTAAAGTTGATTTAGTACCGATTTACACCTCCGATTGACACTATCTGATAGTGCTGCGCTCCATATTTCTAGTTAGATAATTCTATATTTATCGTGGTGGTCCCACACTGCTGAAGAACAGCCATCTGACAAGGATGATGAGGCTTTGGAATTGACCTCTTCACTTGACTCAGTCCGAATATGACACGGTGACTGACAGGTTGAAGAGTTTATGATGAAGTCCGCTGTTGGTGGGTTGTGAGTTTTATAAATGTAGACTGTGCAACACTTCATCACTTGTCATCTTCCGACCTACAATGATAACTCAAGAGATATCACGTTGAAGGGTTACTGACTATGTTATTAACACTTTCTGGATATGGGAATTCAGACTACCATTCATATTGGAGAACACCCGGTCATGTGATATTCGATGAATGAGCCTGTTAACATTTTATGTAGCATCGAGATTCTACACTAAACTGTTTTGTCTGATTTAACTTTTCAGTCTGACAGTTGTATAATCAAAGTTTAAAGTTAGTTCGAACTGCATCGTATAAACTGATAAAAGTTAACTCTTATTTTGTATGAATTAGCCAACTGCCCGGATGACATCGTAATGTATGCCCCCAGAATCTGGTTACATGTTATGCATTACCAGAACACGAGCGGTCTTGTACAATGCAGTGGGCCGGCATTTTAAGGTGACCCATTGGTCGCGGTACAAGAGGCTGCTGGGTGGTTGGATGCTATGGCCGTCCAGTCTAAGTGGTTTTATACGTATATCTATACAAAGGAGCAACAGTTTTGTTGATTATCAAATAAAATGTTTGCCTTTGTGTAAGTTCACCACGCCGGAAAGCACAGGCTTGGTCGTCAACGGCAAACCCGGAGTTGACATACGGGAAATACCCACTCAGACGACTTCTACCCGCGACACTGAGTCGTGCTCCGTGAACAAAGCTTTCCAACCACCTGTGTGTATATCCAATCACGGTTATTTATCTCGTAGACTCGGTGCGTTGGCAACGGTGACTCGATTAGTTAGCATTGTAGCATGCTCGTGTTCGTCTCATTCATGTGCACTTTTAAAGAGATTGGTTATGGTAAACATAGGTCAGTGTCCACTTTTTAATGACATGTACTTGATTACACATATGGTTCTGAATAAAATAACCGTACAGGTTCGCAGAAAGTGGCATTTGTTGACACATTTTAACTAGGTACTTAAATGCGTCAACTCTCGACAGGCATCCGGTTTACATATGTCATTTTGTCTTTTCATGTGGCGATTTTGGGCACAAGGCATTGTTATGCTAATTAACATGTAATAGTAAAGCCAATTACGATTTTATGGTCTTGTCTCATGTTCCATCAAGTCGTAGCCGACGCCCGGTGACTCGTATGATCAGCTTCCTCCATCCAGCGCCATCCGTCACCGCATCTCTCGGTTCAACAAGTGACAGTCCAGTTTAATCATGTACTTGGTCCATACCGTTGTGCTGGGATGTCGTCTTTTGCGTGTGATACATGGGAAATATTTGCATTGCTTGCCATTGAAGGAGGAATTGTTCGCATTGAATGTATAACACCACGCCCAACATCGTTATTTATTTTGATGAAAGAGGTAACCATGCGTGGACATTTCGTGTCAGTTGAAGCGGATTCCCTCTTTTCCGATGTCCCGCGCAACACGTAGCGATGTCAAACATTCTTCCGGAAGTAATATCACTTTTATCCCGTAGCAGTGTAATCAACATACATCATACGCACATTTTGTAACTCTTGTTGCCTGCGTATACAAATGATACTATTGACTAAAGAGTGCATCTTGTATTGCAGCCGGCACGATGCGCCTACGCCATCATCATCATCGCTGTCTACTGGATGACGGAAGCGCTGCCGATGGCGGCAACTGCCCTCATCCCTATCGTGGCGATGCCGTGGTTAGGGGTCGCTCCTTCGAAGGTCATGTGTCGTCAGTACATGAAGGTACGTCACGTCATTTTTTACCGCGGTCTCGTCTCCGATACAAACGCCGTTTGATTTCATAAAAAAATACCAACAGGTGTATGCGTGCATGCGGGCGGGAGCGCGCGCGTGCGTATACAATACATTACGCCATTAACAATAGAGGTCAACTAATTATTGTCCCTATAGTTAGAATGTGTTGCCATGGAAAGTGAAGTTGCAGTTGGACATCCCATTACGCTTAACTGACCCACCGTGTTACCACTTTTGGAGTATGTATGGTGTATAAACATGAATATAACTAAATATGTACATTTCACGCTCCTAGTTTCCGAGGAATATGTTGTTCGGTGTACATTGTCTTATAAACTGTGTTTTTGCGCTTAGCATTTACGACACTAACACTCTTTGTGCTTCTCTCAGGACAGCAATTTTCTGTTCATCGGCGGCCTGATTGTCGCGGTCGCCATCGAGAAATGGAACCTTCACCGTAGGATAGCGCTGCGTGTGCTGATTACCGTCGGGGGCACTCCGAAATGGTGAGTTCATCATTGGTCGATGTCTGTTTTTGTATCCAGCAACACCTGGAGATATGGATATCTGAACGAATAGTAATTGCAGCGTGGCTGAATCAGAGAAGTCGAAATGGCATTGGAATGAACAGGTCGGTCAGGGGGTAAAGTGTAAAGCGATTTGAACAGTCCAAAGGACTGGATACCACGCTATATAAGAACGTACCTTATCATAGTCTTGTACGTTTTAACTTTCAGTTTCACTGCAATGGTGTTCTCCTGTCTCTCGTCACTGCCACATCCTTCCATGTCTTCCTACCCACCTCACTCTCTTCCTGCTTCACTCTGCTTCTTGGGTCCGTTCCCAACCGCGACCGATCGATGCTTACATCGTTGTTGTAATGCAATCATGATCATGCCCGTAGTGATTGTAATCCATCAAATAGTAAATTAAATTGACGAAGAGCTGACTTTCAAAAACCACACGTCTATTTTTATGCACATGAAATAATTAAAGAAAAACGTCTAGCGTATCATGACATTATTTTATCCGAAGCTGAATACAACAGTGAACTACACCACTCTGAAGAGGGCTTTCTTCCGTAAATAGAGAAAATATTATTACGTTCAGTGTACTAATTGAAATGTTTAATTAGCAGTTATCTGGTTTTGCTTTAAAAGCATACGTAAATCATGGAAGATGCTATCTTGAACAGCAAGCGATCGTATGACACAAGTCGATGTTCTCATTGACTAATTCAGGAATTGTCTGGTTTTGAATGAAACACTCCGATGGATTTGACTTGTTCTGAACGACAAGCATATGTTTGTCGTGTTACTAGTGTGGTAATACGTCTGGTTTGATTAATAAAGTTCACTTATTACATGCCACACAACATTGCAGAAGTGGATAATGCTGCATGGATATGTATGGTTTTGAAAATTCCTCCACTGTAATCGATGTAAACTAGACGTGCCGTGTTCCCGTGTCAGGTTGATGCTGGGATTCATGAGCGTGACGGCCTTCCTGTCCATGTGGATCAGCAACACGGCGACGACCGCCATGCTCATCCCGATCGTGCACGCCGTGCTGCTGAAACTGGAAGAAATCATGAACACTCGCATCGGACTCATCATGAACGAAGAAGGGAAAATCATCGGCCTCGTGAAGACCAAAGGTAGGCATTGTCTTTTGTCGCGTGAAGATTACCGGATGAAGAGCAAAGGTATAGACAATGTATTTGGTCGTGTAAAAAGAAACTGTAAGCAAATACATTAAACGCGTGAAGAGCAAAGGTAGACAATGTTTTTGTCGTGTGAAGATAACTTGTAGGCAAATACGTTAACCGGGCGAAGAGCTAAGGTAGGTAATGTCTTCGGCCGTGCAGAGATAAACAATGTCACCGGCCTTGCAAATATAATTTGTACACACAGTCATTGGTCGCGTGAATGGGCGCAAACAGATGATCACGTGGTCATTTATTTCGTAAATGACGCCAGATACGTCGGCAGATACTAATAACGATAAAATATTATTATGTCGGTTGTGGATAATGCGTCTGCTACTGTAGCTGTCGACATTCGCTGTGTCAAGTTGGCATCGTGAAATCACAAGTTACACATGTTGTTCTAACGGTACGTGTGAATATGCTTTGTTGCAGAGAATTGTGACGAAGACGGCAACGCTGTGGAGGAGACTTGTTTGACGGATGGGGCCAACGCCAACGACGCCTTAGACGATGATGTCGCGATCAACGAAGAAGATATCATTAAGTTAGTAGGCGTTTGATTTATTTGTTATGATGATCGTATTGCTGCTGCTGCCGCTGCCGCTGCCGCTGCCGCTGCCGCTGCCGCTGCCGCTGACGCTGACGCTGAAGCTGACGATGAAGCTGACGATGACGATGACGATGGTGGTATCATGGTGACACCAGAGGATGATATCAGACTTATGTCAGTATTAAATATGACCAACAACAATTACAGTGATTGTGATGAATAACTTTTTTAATTGGCCCTAATTTGATACATGTGCCATACCGTGGGTTAACAGTTCAGTTTAGACCAAAGATGCCTTATTAATTAATAAGTGTATTGAAAAAACATTAACAAGTAGTGACAACATGTGTTAGTTGATTCAGAATTAACAAGTAGTGACAACATGTGTTAGTTGATTCAGAATTAACAAGTAGTGACACCATGTGTTAGTTGATTCGGAATTAACAAGTAGTGACAACATGTGTTAGTTGATTCAGAATTAACAAGTAGTGACAACATGTGTTAGTTGATTCGGAATTAACAAGTAGTGACAACATGTGTTAGTTGATTCAGAGTTAACAAGTAGTGACAACATGTGTTAGTTGATTCGGAGTTAACAAGTAGTGACACCATGTGTTAGTTGATTCAGAATTAACAAGTAGTGACACCATGTGTTAGTTGATTCAGAATTAACAAGTAGTGACAACATGTGTTAGTTGATTCAGAATTAACAAGTAGTGACACCATGTGTTAGTTGATTCAGAATTAACAAGTAGTGACAACATGTGTTAGTTGAATCAGAATTAACAAGTAGTGACACCATGTGTTAGTTGATTCAGAATTAACAAGTAGTGACAACATGTGTTAGTTGATTCAGAATTAACAAGTAGTGACACCATGTGTTAGTTGATTCAGAATTAACAAGTAGTGACAACATGTGTTAGTTGATTCGGAATTAACAAGTAGTGACAACACGTGTTAGTTGATTCGGAATTAACAAGTAGTGACAACACGTGTTAGTTGATTCAGAATTAACAAGTAGTGACAACATGTGTTAGTTGATTCAGAATTAACAAGTAGTGACACCATGTGTTAGTTGATTCAGAATTAACAAGTAGTGACAACATGTGTTAGTTGATTCAGAATTAACAAGTAGTGACAACACGTGTTAGTTGATTCTGAATTAACAAGTAGTGACAACACGTGTTAGTTGATTCAGAATTAACAAGTAGTGACAACACGTGTTAGTTGATTCGGAATTAACAAGTAGTGACAACACGTGTTAGTTGATTCAGAATTAACAAGTAGTGACAACACGTGTTAGTTGATTCGGAATTAACAAGTAGTGACAACACGTGTTAGTTGATTCGGAATTAACAAGTAGTGACAACACGTGTTAGTTGATTCAGAATTAACAAGTAGTGACAACACGTGTTAGTTGATTCGGAATTAACAAGTAGTGACAACACGTGTTAGTTGATTCAGAATTATCAAGTAGTGACAACACGTGTTAGTTGATTCGGAATTAACAAGTAGTGACACCATGTGTTAGTTGATTCAGAATTAACAAGTAGTGACACCATGTGTTAGTTGATTCAGAATTAACAAGTAGTGACAACATGTGTTAGTTGATTCAGAATTAACAAGTAGTGACACCATGTGTTAGTTGATTCAGAATTAACAAGTAGTGACAACATGTGTTAGTTGAATCAGAATTAACAAGTAGTGACACCATGTGTTAGTTGATTCAGAATTAACAAGTAGTGACAACATGTGTTAGTTGATTCAGAATTAACAAGTAGTGATACCATGTGTTAGTTGATTCAGAATTAACAAGTAGTGACAACATGTGTTAGTTGATTCAGAATTAACAAGTAGTGACACCATGTGTTAGTTGATTCAGAATTAACAAGTAGTGACAACATGTGTTAGTTGATTCAAAAATTAACAAGTAGTGACAACATGTGATAGTTGATTCAGAATTAACAAGTAGTGACACCACGTGTTAGTTGATTCGGAATTAACAAGTAGTGACAACACGTGTTAGTTGATTCGGAATTAACAAGTAGTGACAACACGTGTTAGTTGATTCGGAATTAACAAGTAGTGACAACACGTGTTAGTTGATTCAGAATTAACAAGTAGTGACAACACGTGTTAGTTGATTCGGAATTAACAAGTAGTGACAACACGTGTTAGTTGATTCAGAATTAACAAGTAGTGACAACACGTGTTAGTTGATTCGGAATTAACAAGTAGTGACAACACGTGTTAGTTGATTCAGAATTAACAAGTAGTGACAACACGTGTTAGTTGATTCGGAATTAACAAGTAGTGACAACACGTGTTAGTTGATTCGGAATTAACAAGTAGTGACAACACGTGTTAGTTGATTCGGAATTAACAAGTAGTGACAACACGTGTTAGTTGATTCGGAATTAACAAGTAGTGACAACACGTGTTAGTTGATTCGGAATTAACAAGTAGTGACAACACGTGTTAGTTGATTCAGAATTAACAAGTAGTGACAACACGTGTTAGTTGATTCGGAATTAACAAGTAGTGACAACACGTGTTAGTTGATTCGGAATTAACAAGTAGTGACAACACGTGTTAGTTGATTCGGAATTAACAAGTAGTGACAACACGTGTTAGTTGATTCGGAATTAACAAGTAGTGACAACACGTGTTAGTTGATTCGGAATTAACAAGTAGTGACAACACGTGTTAGTTGATTCGGAATTAACAAGTAGTGACAACACGTGTTAGTTGATTCCGAGTTAACAAGTAGTGACAACATGTGTTAGTTGATTCGGAGTTAACAAGTAGTGACAACACGTGTTAGTTGATTCAGAATTAACAAGTAATGACACCACGTGTTAGTTGATTCAGAATTAACAAGTAGTGACAACATGTGTTAGTTGATTCAGAATTAACAAGTAGTGACACCACGTATTAGTTGATTCAGAATTAACAAGTAGTGACACCACGTGTTAGTTGATTCAGAATTAACAAGTAGTGACACCACGTGTTGGTTGATTCAGAATTAACAAGTAGTGACAACACGTGTTAGTTGATTCAGAATTAACAAGTAGTGACACCACGTGTTAGTTGATTCAGAATTAACAAGTAGTGACACCACGTGTTAGTTGATTCAGAATTAACAAGTAGTGACACCACGTGTTAGTTGATTCAGAATTAACAAGTAGTGACACCATGTGTTAGTTGATTCAGATTTAACAAGTAGTGACACCATGTGTTAGTTGATTCAGAATTCTGCGTTGCATCCATACTAGAATTATCCAAGAATCCCAAGAGTAACATTACTTATAGGTGGTAATCTAATACGATTAATATATGATTAGCATTCCTTGCTATGAGACTGAATATGTAAACGGACGCCTTTGAACGTCTTGCAACGTTCGTGCTTACGTTGATGTTGTAGAACTTTGCCGCCCGAGGCTCAGGCAGACCTCGCGTCTTACCGTGCCATGGGCAAGGCCCTTCGACTGTCGGTATGCATAGCGTCCAATATTGGCGGCACGGCCACTCTCACCGGGACAGGGCCGAACATTGTCGCGCAGGGACAACTGGATGAGTAGGTGTCACACGTGGTTTCACCGGAACAGTTACTAATGAACGACGATGCGTTGTCATAGTTGTCAAAACAAAAATATGTATTGGTGCTCAGGGCGTGAGCACTATTCCGAGTACTATAATACTACTACTTCTGCTAGTAATAATAATAATTAATGTAATTAATGTGGGACAAACTACTGACTGTCCACAAGGGGACCAACCAGCCCGTCACCTTGTCATTCATTATAAACATCACCTGAATTCTTGAAAATACGAAGAGAACTGTGCTAAAATACGATTATTTGGTAAATGTTCTGTGACGTACGTATTACGAAGACATATTTAGTAAGATTCCATTATTGTCATGTTTGAATATTCTTATTGCGAGAAGACGGAACCAGACGCACCGGACGGAATGTGATGGCATTCTGGTGTTGTTTTGCCTTGTCATTGCTGTTGGCTGACTAGGCGCTCATTTCTTGCAGTCGGTACCCGAAAGGTCACCCGGTCGCATTCGGCACATGGGCCATGGCCTGCTTCCCTAACATGATC
The DNA here is from genome assembly GCA_033239005.1 of Lamellibrachia satsuma. Taxonomy (NCBI): domain Eukaryota; kingdom Metazoa; phylum Annelida; class Polychaeta; order Sabellida; family Siboglinidae; genus Lamellibrachia; species Lamellibrachia satsuma. Next base: position 8,241,066 of record BSQZ01000016.1, on the reverse strand, counting down.
GTCATGCTGATCATTGCCTGGGTCTATTTGATGATCTTCTTCATGGGCATCCGGTAAGTAGTGCCACCATGAGCTCCCGAACCTGCAAGGCAACCCGATGCGCCGTCAGAGCCGGTAGTTGTATCATGTGCCCACGAAATAATGTCCAATCGTTTATTGCGGTGTGTGAGAATGGAGACTTTGTGGCATCCAGTCTATGCTGTGACATTACTACTATATTGACATTATACAGTACTGGTAAAAAGTCATTGGACCATTTTGTATTTCAGATATATTATCCTGGCCCCACCAAAACGTATGAAATGACTGAAATTGTCAACACATGTTGTTTCTGTGTCATAGATGTGGAATATTGTCATAAAAAATACGTGTTACGTGATTAGTCAGTTGTTAATGAATTAATATTTTATTAATTTTTAATTATGTTTTAATTAATTAACAACTGACGAATCACCTAACACATATTGCTTAAACAATATTTCATATCTAAGGGCACATATACAACATATCTAAGGCACATATACAACATATCTAACGCACATATACAACGTACTTTGAGAATTTCAGTCATTTCTGACGCTCAGTTAGAGAATACGCCTGAAATACAAAATGGTCCAATGACTGTTTACGGGTGCTGTACGTTCATGTCCGGCTGGCTTCCGTTGTTGTAGAGAGGTATTCAAGCGAGGCAAGAAAACCGAGGCGACGGAAGCCGCGTCCGCTGTGATCAGGCAGGAGTACAAGAATCTCGGCAGCATTTCGTACGTATACATAACAATTTGTTCGCATTTTGTGTTATCCAGTCTTCCAGCCTCGTTGACAGACGTCGTCAATGGCATAACATACCTGGCATTAGGGATCAGCTTTAGCTCGGCCCCTTACACTTTGTTTAACTTCGTGGGCGGATGTTAAGAAATGTTGCGCATGCGTGTTCGTTGCTTCCTCTACCATAGGTTGACCATTCGGGTCATCACGCCTCCACTGCGTGACACACGTGGCGGTTTATATGGAACTTTTGCACGACCGACCCAACCAACCCCTGGTCCAGTTCTACTTGATAAACATCCTTCGCCAAATCAAAACATCTCAAATTGGCATGGGACGGATTTAAACACGAAATGCCAATTAATGAACTTCGGTGTTAATTCGGTCGCGAGTAAGTTGAACCTGGTCGCAATTGTTTACATCTACACACCAAACAAGTTAGACGTCTACACACCAAACAAGTTAGACATGAGTCATTTTATCAATCAAGTACGTCTGGACATACCGTTATATTGTATTCGTGCTTGGTGTCATATTTATGCAGTCTAATTATATTCAGTGACCTGGAAAGTGATTATTAGTTCACGGAATGTCGGAATTATGTGTCAATCACTGTCAGACTGTCAATCTCCCGACGATATCAGCGTGCACATTTATTAGTGCGACGAAATGTCGGAGTTGCAATTTGGCAGTTACATTGCAGTCTATCAGACATGCCGACAATGCGGGCACAAATGAAAAATTACCCCCGAGCGATAACAAAGCAGATGAATGCCCACGTGGTACTGATGCCAAAAGAAATACTTTTACGCAGAAAACAATGCAACGTCCGATAACTAGCGCGACCTATAAGCAGCCGTGGTCTAGTGGTTAAGGTGTTGGACTCTAAATTCAAGGGTTGTGAGTTCAAGACCCACACTGGTCACGGTTCGTTTTCGAAGCTTAGGCAATTTCGTTTACCCTACTTTGCCTCAGTCTACTCAGCTGCAAATGAGTACAAACACTGTTTGGAAGGTACCTGCGATGGACTAGTGTCCCGTCCAGGAGGGTCAGTATAACTGCACTCTAAGTTGCTTCGCACTATAGAAACCAGGTTTAAGCACTGGCCATATAAGCCTTCATGGCTTCCTAAGGCGTAATGCCTGGGGGATGACTTTACCTACCTTACCTATAAGCGCAGTATTAAGGGAAGACGGGATACACAGAGCCAATGCAAAGTCTCAAACAAACGTATTATTTTGTCAGAAAGTAGACTAGTTTAGTAAACAAACACCAAAATATGTTATATAAGTTGAGTTTGGACTCAAATAGCAAGGCCATATCCTATTGGCAAGAATAGGAATAGGTGTATATTTGGCGCGCGAATATTGCCAGAATACCGCAATCGTGACGTAGTGTTATCTTCTTAATTATAATTAGAAATGGTTATGTTTTAGTAACTCCTGTAGGTGCATTGGTGGAAAACCACGACTTTTGTTTCGCTTTAATACAACTGTTTGAATACACAAATGTTGGAATATGGTACAATTCTTTAAATAGATCGTAAAATACGTTAAATTATAATTTTTACGAGAAAGCCAATTTAACATAGGCATCGACCAGCTACCTACCATACACGCTTTTATAATTGCGGTTATAACGTATGTGCAGATTTGCCGAAGTGATGGTGTCCATCCACTTCATTTTGCTGGGCATTCTCTGGCTGACACGTGACCCTCGCTTCGTTCCTGGTTGGGCATCTCTCTACGGAGAAGAAAAAAAGAGGTAAGTTTGTGATTGGATGAAACTTCCTGCTGATATTGTTTAACTTCTGTCATTGGTTGGTTTTAATGATCGGACTTAGACAATAACCAAGGGAACGCAATATTTAATATTAGTAATGACCTCGACGCAGCCTATGGGCGTCTTTATGGGTGAACGTTTGACTGATGTAAATAGTTTTGTGATAGAAGAACACAAGGAACGTAGCTTGTTTTACCAAGTGCTGCAATGTATGTTCTGGCGGTTTACACATTGCGAGCACAGCTGACGAAAACTCGGAAACCCAAATCTAGTAGGTTCCTTTTTGAGGCAGGAGTCTGGTTTTGCCAAAAATGAATCATACCAGCGTGATTACTGTGAAACAAACAACCGTTGCCACCACGTCTGGTTACTTAAATGTTACGTTTGTGCACTTATGGTTTATTGGTGTAAGGAAAATACGTGTATGTTGGAATCCGCACTGTCACGTGGTAATTATTATGTTGATGTCTCGTTCAGTTATACCATTGTCACATGTCGACATAGCTTTCTTTATTTGCATTACTCACAGGTATGTGACAGACGCAAGCGCTGCCATCACTATCTGCGTCTTCCTGTTCATTTGTCCGTCTCGTCGGCCGAACTTCTTTTGCTTCCGCAAGGCTGACGGTGAGTTAATCCGTGCCTCTTCTCCGCCTGTATCCTTACGCGTAAACTGATCAAACGACGTGAGGGCGTAGCGAGGAAATGGTAATGAACGGAACGATTCAAACTGATAATTATGATGCGTTAATGGCATGGGTGTATTGGTTGGATATGGCATTTAGCAGGATCGACCGTAATTGCGTTAATGTGTAACTTTCGTTATTAACATTATGCTTATCATAGTATTTTTGTTAAATAAATATGTTTGCTGACAAATTCAGGAAAACATAAACCGCGTCTTGGTTCTGCCCTACGCTGCAGGTTGAGCGTACAAAATTAAGTAAAGGTAAGTGTGAGTGTCATGGTGCTAAATTTACGGTTGTTTGAGAACCTTCGTGCGTGTTCGTGCAGACACGAGCGACCCGACCCCTGCTCCGCCTATACTGGACTGGAAGACGGTGCAGAAGAAACTCGCCTGGGACGTGATCATCATCCTCGGTGGCGGATTCGCTCTTGCCGAGGCGTGCCAGGTATTCGCTAAACCATTACTTGCCGAGGCGTGCCAGGTATCCGCCAAACCATTTACTTTCCGAGTCGTGCCAGGTATTCGCTAAACCATTACTTGCCGAGGCGTGCCAGGTATCCGCCAAACCATTTACTTGCCGAGGCGTGCCAGGTATTCGCTAAACCATTACTTGCCGAGGCGTGCCAGGTATCCGCTAAACCATTTACTTGCCGAGGCGTGCCAGGTATCCGCTAAACCATTACTTGCCGAGGCGTACCAGGTATCCGCTAAACCATTACTTGCCGAGGCGTGCCAGGTATCCGCTAAACCATTACTTGCCGAGGCGTGCCAGGTATCCGCTAAACCATTACTGTTCGTAAACACACTATATATTGCACAAAAGTTTGCTGCACGTACAAGTGAAACAATCAGTTTTGTAACACGTTTGGTATTTTATAAACTATCAATCACACCGTGAACAATAATCGATTATACGAGTTTGTTCGGTGTAACCTGTTTATGAAACAGTGGTATGTGATATCTTGCATCACCATAAATGCAGACAATTTATTATCGTTATTCCCACCACCAGGTGTCGGGACTGTCGGACGAGATCGGCAAGTTCCTGTCGACATTCGGCACTCTTCCACGGCCAATCATCGTGCTGCTTGTGTCCACGGTCACCGTCACCGTGACTCAGATCACGAGTAACATCAGTACGACCACCATCTTCCTCCCTATCGTCGCCTCGTTGGTACGTTCTGCCCGGATGGCGGCCTGTTTACACCTTAGTACTAGTCAGGTTCACTTAGTACTAGTCAGGTTCACTATGCAATTTTGCATTCTTGTGTGGGTATTCGCAAACCAATAAAACGTAATTTCGATATAATGAATCAGAAGACCAATGGTTCCAATAATGATATAATGAATTAAAAGACCAATGGTTCCAATAATGATATAATGAATCAGAAGACCAATGGTTCCAATAATGATATAATGAATTAGAAGACCAATGGTTCCAATAATGATATAATGAATCAGAAGACCAATGGTTCCAATAATGATATAATGAATCAGAAGACCAATGGTTCCAATAATGATATAATGAATCAGAAGACCAATGGTTCCAATAATGATATAATGAATTAGAAGACCAATGGTTTCAATAATGATATAATGAATCAGAAGACCAATGGTTCCAATAATGATATAATGAATTAGAAGACCAATGGTTCCAATAATGATACAATGGTTCCAATTGCACCTAAGCATATACAGTAGGAATTTTTGAATTTGTTAATGGCCGCCAAACCTTATTTTCCAATATATCCGCATCTAAGTGACCCGTGACGTTGATTTTAATGGCTAAACCTACAGTGTAAGGGATAGGGAATCTGATGGTGCTAATCACAATAAACTTATCATGATCATTGAATTAACTCGCCTATCCGCGGTATTTGCGCGCCATTTATTTTATACAGTTGTTCTCCCTTGATAAGCGTTGCATAAATTTACCGTATACATGTCATAATCATTATGACCATCTGTTACAGGGAGAACGTATCGGAGTCAACCCGTTGTACTTCATCATCCCCGTCACCTTGAGTGCGTCCTACGCCTACGTGCTGCCCGTCAGCACACCTCCCAACGCCATCGTCCTCGCGTTCGGACGCCTCGAGCTGAAGGACATGGTAAGTTCCCGGCGTTCCAGCTGCTGATCAGTGTTGTTTGGCATTGTGATGTAATCTGTGTTACCTCTGCACACTCTCTCTTTCATCACTCCTTTCCTCCCCCTCTAGCACACATAACTATAACCCCTCCATCCCTCTCTACACCACTCCCTCTCTATCACCCCTCCATTACTCCCTCTGCATTGTTTCTCTCTCTATCACAGCCTCCTTTCCTCCGTATCTACCTTTCTCCCTCACTCTCTGCTTTCTCTCCCCCCAATCTCCCTCCCTCCCTCCCTCATTCCCTCCCTCCCTCCCTCCATCCCTCCCTCGCTCCCTCCCTTCCTCCCTCCCTCATTCCCTCCCTCCCTCCCTCCCTCCCTCCCTCCCTCCCTCCCTCGCTCCCTCCCTCCCTCCCTCCCTCCCTCCCTCCCTCCCTCCCTCCCTCCCTCCCTCCCTCCCTCCCTCCCTCCCTCCCTCCCTCCCTCCCTCCCTCATTCCCCCTCATTCCCTCCCTCCCTCCTCCATCCCTCCCTCCTCTCCTCCCTCCCTCCCTCCCTCCTCCTCTCTCTGCTCCCTCCCTCCTTCCCTCCCTCCCTCCCTCCCTCCCTCCCTCCCTCCCTCCCTCCCTCCCTCTCTCTATTCCCTCCCTCCCTCCCTCCCTCTCTCCCTCCCTCCCTCCCTCCCTCTCTCCCTCCCTCCCTCCCTCCCTCCCTTCCTCTCTCTCCCTCCCTCCCTCCTTCACTCCCTCCCTCCCTCCCTCCCTCTCCCTCTCCCTCTCCCTCTCCCTCTCCCTCCCTCTCCCTCTCTCTCTCTCTCTCTCTCTCTCTCTTTCTCTCTCTCGTAGTCAACCATTGTTGGTAATTATTGCTAAGCTGTATGGACGAACAATTCACCAGAAGCACCAGTGCTTGCACTACCGCATCTCACACACAATACTAACAACACTTCTGTTTCTCCGGCAGATGTTCAGCGGTGTTGGTCTGGCTGCCATCTGCATGCTCGTCACGCAAGTGGCCATCAACACTTGGGCCATCCCAATATTCGACCTTGGCACCTACCCGGATTGGGCTCCACCATTGAACAACACGAATTAACTCCGTTGTGGGTCGGCGTCTCGGCTGTGCGTCGTACTCGGGGTCTCGCGACAGACGCCGCCGCCACCGTCCGTCGAATCACCGTCAGGCTGAATGGCACGCCACCAAAATTTCACGTCTCGGTCTCGGTGATCTTCAGCGTTGCTAACCTTCCGGGGCGGTGGTGTCCCAACCCCACTAACGTCATCGGTCCAGCTGCCAACCCACAGTGTTACCAATGAGTGAAGTTAAATGCCCGATTACTGGGCGTGTGTTTTTTTCTGATTTGCGCATGCGTACGGTAACCGGGCATGGTTCCGGTACCATAGCATTCTGGGAGCACCGCTTCTGATAGTCACGTGTCAGGCGGTGCACTATAAGTTATGTCTCGTGAATTTAGAATATAATTATTTTTTAAAAGCACGCCGGCGCGTAACGTCTAACTGTCTCGCGTCGGCCTAGGCAGATACGCGTTTACAAAGAGACGGGCTGTTCGCTTCAGTGAACACTATCGGGTGTGCAGTGTAAAGGTTTAATTTCTAAATCCTGTTGCTCAGTCTTAGCCGTCGAAACGGCATTTCTAAAAAAATTGGAATCGGAGATATATTTTTCTACGGTGAACCCGATTTCAGTGGCCGTCAGTAGTGTTAGACATTTAGATTCTTGCCTAAGCCTCACCTATCGTCAATTTAATTAATATTAATAATTTCATAACCAGGCACCATAACTAATTAATATAAATGTTAGTCAAAGCTGACGCCATAATAACGTAACAATGTGAGCATTTGTTTTCTTATCATAACAATTCGCAATTACAGTGCGTCCAACGGCATATAGATCGCAATGTGTTGGGTGCAAATTTGTTCGGCCTTGAGCGAACACACGTATTGGTTTGTAGTTACACCCCTGGATACCAACGGCGCCTTGCCGGTTGTCGATTGATAGTATCGAAGTGCAGCGCGTGACGTGTTTTGCTAAGTGTACATTGCTAAACTGTTGTTGCGAGTCGCGCGTTTGTGCGATTGTGTCCGCGCACATTACACTACATTTGCTGTCGCGATTAAATTTTCGAATCGGCTCAGCAACGGTTGCGCCGGCAAAATCAACACGTCACTCAAGTTTTGTTTGTTTGCAGACCAGCGTACATGGCACGACTGGTCCATTTTAAATCTAGCATTAGGCGCCCCACTCTAGGCAATGATGTAGGCGTTTTGCACGGGGCGTTCTGCACGGGGCGCCTGGAGGTAGTACGAACATATATAACGTGTCTGAGTGCAGCTTCGATGGCCTTGCTGCGTAGGCTTTTCTCACTTATTAAGTATTCTTTCTGTGTTGTGTTTCCGTGTGGTGGTTGAGTCCTGGCAAATTGTAGTGTTAGATGTAACGTGATCAAACGTAGTGGCGCGCCCGTGATCGCAGTAACAAATTGTAACTGGTTTCTCACTCGCCGGGTTAGGAAAGGATTCGCCGAAATCAATCATGTGTTATGTCGATGGTTTTGTGAACCCAAAAGTTTGTGCCACTCAGATACTTCAATGTTTTGGCTGCGTTACGTAACCGTGATTCTGGAACCTTATTACCAGACCACAGCAATTACAGTAAAACCTGCTGTAACGGACAACGAGCGGTATAGAAAGTGCTAACATTTGACTGCGCCTAAATATCATGTCGTTGTGTCGCCAAAATTGTCCGCAATGCACACGGTTTAATGAATTGGCAGAGTTCCTTAATGCTGCGTTGTAGGCCGGCGGTTGTAGGCGTGTTACGTTGTAGGCCGGCGGTTGTAGGCGTGTTACGTTGTAGGCCGGCGGTTGTAGGCGTGTTACGTTGTAGGCCGGCGGTTGTAGGCGTGTTACGCCATCAGAAACCCGCGCCATCTGAGTAGTCAGCACATCGCGGCTCTCTATTTGAAAGGGACGATTGTATGTAACGAAAAAAAAATTACAAATCACATTCGATTACGCACAAGTTTAATATGTAGTGTTCTGAATGGAACACATGTACAATGCTTGTAGCAGATACTTGAGCGTGTTTTCTAAGTCGCGTAAGAAGTATGAGTTGGCTGGGTAATATCGGTATAACGTAATGTATATTATGTTTCATGTTCGATTAGAATTAATCGTACAAGACGCGGGGTGCACCAAACCGGCCGAAACGGGAAGCGTCGACGCGTGTCCACGTGTAGTAGCCGCCATATTAGTTGTAGTTTTGTACGTGACGTTAAGGTTGTTGTCTGATTGTTCGTGCAGGATATAGTTGTACGTGACGTTGCGATTGTTCGTGTAATGTGTAGCCTGCAATCTTGACCGTGAGTGCGTCGTGAGAGAGTAGTGAATCTAGAACGTTTGTCACACGCACAGCACTTGTGACGTTTAGAATAAAGCAGTGTGCACAATTTGCTGGTTCATTGTCTTGTTATTGGTCCCGCATCTGAAGACTGGTCGTCGCATGCATACTACATATCGATGGGATCGTTGCATCCAGATAGTATCTCCTGTAATCGGCACACATCTACAATGCGTACTACATATCGATGGGATCGTTGCATCCAGATAGTATCTCCTGTAATCGGCACACATCTACAATGCGTACTACATATCGATGGGATCGTTGCATCCAGATAGTATCTCCTGTAATCGGCACACATCTACAATGCGTACTACATATCGATGGGATCGTTGCATCCAGATAGTATCTCCTGTAATCGGCACACATCTACAATGCGTACTACATATCGATGGGATCGTTGCATCCAGATAGCATCTCCTGTAATCGGCACACATCTACAATGCGTACTACATATCGATGGGATCGTTGCATCCAGATAGCATCTCCTGTAATCGGCACACATCTACAATGCGTACTACATATCGATGGGATCGTTGCATCCAGATAGCATCTCCTGTAATCGGCACACATCTACAATGCGTACTACATATCGATGGGATCGTTGCATCCAGATAGCATCTCCTGTAATCGGCACACATCTACAATGCGTACTACATATCGATGGGATCGTTGCATCCAGATAGCATCTCCTGTAATCGGCACACATCTACAATGCGTACTACATATCGATGGGATCGTTGCATCCAGATAGCATCTCCTGTAATCGGCACACATCTACAATGCGTACTACATATCGATGGGATCGTTGCATCCAGATAGCATCTCCTGTAATCGGCACACATCTACAATGCGTACTACATATCGATGGGATCGTTGCATCCAGATAGCATCTCCTGTAATCGGCACACATCTACAATGCGTACTACATATCGATGGGATCGTTGCATCCAGATAGTATCTCCTGTAATCGGCACACATCTACAATGCGTACAAGTACGAACATATGATCCACCATTATGATTAGCACAAACTAATGGATTTAGTTGTCCACAGAAAATGAGTCAAACTGTAGTTTTTTTTTGTCGCACTTACAACACCATGACACTGTAGGACGTTAGTAGGAAATTAATTTGTCTTCAGATTTTGGATAATATCTACCATCGTGTTCCGAATCGTGCATTTTTCGCACCTTAGTAAACTCTCGTACAGAATATCTACCTCTCTACGTCCATGTAATTTTGCCAAATATTGGCCAGACATCTTGTAAAATTACTGCGGAGTGAGTCATAACTCCTCATCGCAGCGGAAACAAAGTGCTGCGTGAATGAGTTCCTGACGCGCTGTTGTGCCGTCTCCTGGTTAGAATGTACGGTGGTTATCATGTTCTTCAGGGCCCAAGTTGACGTCATGGTTAGGGCGCCGTCGTAGTTGTTGCATTAGCATTCTTCTTTGCCCAGTCTGGCATCGTTCCGTAGTCGAACCAGGCGTAGGCCCACGTGTTCGTGCCGAGTTGTACGATAGTAACGCACATCAAGTTCATCATCCAACCGCTTTTTATCTGCAACGACGAACAATGGGAGACTTTCAAAGCGTAATTCGGACGTTATGGCACAAGGGGGCGCCACGGATTACCAGTCATTTTGTTGACAGGCATATGCTGCAGCCAACACACTTATTTTCACATCATCCAAATGAAGGGCACAATCAACTATGACGGGGCTACATCCTAACCCTTTGAGATCTCCCCCTGTCACGACAACATGAGGTGTACAGTCAACTACGACAGGGCTACATCCGAAACCTTTTGAGATCTCCTCCATTCATGACAACATGAAGCGTACAGTCAACTACGACAGGGCTACATCCGAACCCTTTGAGATCTCCTCCTTTCATGACAACATGAAGGGTACAGTCAACTACGACGGGGCTACATCCGAACCTTTTGAGATCTCCTCCTGTCACAACAACATGAAGGGTACAGTCAACTATGACTGGGCCACATTCGAACCCTTTGAGATCTCCTCCTTTCATGACAAAATGAAGGGTACAGTCAACTATGACGGGGCTACATCCGAACCCTTTGCGATCTCCTCCTTTCATGACAACATGAAGGGGTCAACTATGACGGGGTTACATCCGAACCCTTTCAGATCTCCTCCTTTCATGACAAAATGAAGGGTACATTCAACTATGACGGGGCTACATCCGAACCCTTTGAGACCCCCCTGTTACGACAACATGAAGGGTACAGTCAATTATGACGGGGCTACATCCGAACCCTTTGATATCTCCTCCTTTCATGACAACATGAAGGGGTTAACTATGACGGGGCTACATCCGAACCCTTTGATATCTCCTCCTGGAACCCTTTGATATCTCCTCCTGTCACGACAACATGAAGGGCACAGTCAACTATGACGGGGCTACATCCGAACCCTTTGAGATCTCCTCCTTTCATGACAACATGAAGGGCACAGTCAACTACAACAGGGCTACATACGAACCCTTTGCGATCTCCTCTTGTCACGACAACATGAACGGTACAGTCAACTATGACGGGGCTAATATGATCATTTTTAAAAGTAATGTGAACCCCCGGAGGTGGGAATGTCTCCATCCCAGTTGCGAACATAAAAATGTCACCAAATGTGACGGTACATTCATCATCTGAAATGAAAGTTTCTAAATGTTTTAATGTATGCATCTAACTTCAAAATATGATCATTGGTGATAATTTCATAAAGGATCACATATATTATTTATTTTAAAAAGGTATCTTTTGCAAAAATTATTTTAATTTGTTGAAAAAAATAGTTTCTAGCTGCACATCCTATTTGCTGTTTAACGTCATTACCAGTTTAGTTGTTTAGTCGCTACTAAGCTACACTTAGCAAAACTTAGTACTACACATGTTAACTTTTTATGGTAACTTTTTTGAAATTTTATGTAGGTTTTACGCTGCGAATCCAACATCGCTATTTTCACTGCTAGCCAGAGTCGATCGATCTTGCAGAACTCGACGGTTCTGGCAGAGCTCGACGATTCTTGCAGAACTCGACGGTTCTGACAGAACTCGACGCCCTTTCACCACCCTTTTGTCAGTACGGCGCCCCATACACGTGCCCCATTGGATCCGCCTATTCCAATTTATGTGGAGGGAAAAGTTGATGCAAGCACAAGATGTGGACGATTGTGCGTGTCTTCTCCATTCCCTGCTCATACATACCATGTCAATGATGCGCAGGTTGTCACCGTAGGAGAAGACAATGGCGTTTGGCGGTGTAGCCACGGGCAACATGAAGGCACACGACGCACAGATGGTGACAGGAAGCATTAAGTACAGAGGGTTGATTCCCATATCTTTGGCCTTCAAAAAAGCGTAACATCTTCATTGCAAAGGTGATCAACGCCAATCAAAAGTCTGCTGAGTTTTTTGGTTAATTTTTATTGAGGGTTTATTTTGGATTAATCTGGTCGTAAAGGTGGTGGTGTTTGGCAAAGGTGGTCTTATTTTGGCAAGTAAATGTCTTTCAAACACTGAGAAAAGTCCGAATTGTAATTTATAGGAGAAATGTAATCATGCGCTATCTACCGACTCGCCTAGAACATGCTGCTCCACCTGATGATCCATGCGCGACCAATGGCTTCATGGCCGACTATCTGCACAAATTTCACGTTCTTTGGTAATACTACCTACAGAACATGCTGCGCCACCTACAATTGACACAACTTGCAAGTTCTCCGCGGACTCTCAGTTATCCGGCTATGTACAACGCCATCAACTCCACATATTAGCCTATGATCCACAGCGGCACCTTGCCCTATCAATTATTTGATTACATTCAGCACCATATATTATTTATCCGAATCCCTGCAGCGCCACCTATCAGATTTTCGAGAACATGCACTGCCACCTACCAGTTCTTCAAGAACACGCAGCGCCACCTACCAGTTCGCCAAGGACTTGAAGGAAGAGCGTGTTGGTGGTCGTGTTGCTGGTCACCTCGGAGAAGATGCATACGAGCAGACAGAGCACGAAGATGGTAAGCTTCGGTGGCAGTAGTAAAATGTCGTTGAGAACTCGACCCACCTCTTTCGAAAGACCCGATCTCTACAACATACGCCGTTATATAACACAGGATACTGAGACAATGACAAACACGATATATATGCAAACATGATTTGTGTATGATGGTCTTGCGGGTTAATCAACAACCACTGTGGATAACTGCATGATCCGTACAACATGTTGTTCTTTGTCTTGCTGACTGTTCAGCAACTCCTTTAGGCAAACGCGAAATTTCTGCAACGCTTCGTGATTCGTGGTATATTTGTCTGTTCAGCAACTATCGCATGTATCTCGGTTCAATGATTTAATATGTATACGGAGCCTGCTGTGGCCTCACGGAATAAAGTCATCTGTTGGCAACTCAGTTAACTGAAAACAAAATGTAATGTATTAATTAATTAAGAAAGGAACATACAAACAGCAGCTGCTGTTGAAGCATTGCATTCATGTGCATCGAAAAATACTCATGGGATTGTGGTCTAGGCTGTTTAGTTGTGTAATTTAGTTGTGTAACCAGTGCTCACCCCGCATGCGTCGGCCAAGGCGAAGCCACCGCCCATCAGAAGTATAACGTTCCAGGCCATCTTTCTCTTGACGGTCGGCCAGTCCAGAAGTCCGGGAGCCGCAATCGCGCTTTCTATGGGCATTTATAAACATCGTTAAAATAATCGTTACACATTTTTTATTCGAGATACTATATATCTCTACTGCAATGTTTTATCAATATAATTTTATGATTAACGCATCAATCGTGTGTATACAGTACAGTAATCCACGAGGTGATGGCTTTATTAGTACAACATTCTGACAAATCATCAACCTACAATCCTTACGCGTCTGAGAGAAGCAGGTGAAACTCGGCATTCGCGAGGGGAAGACGAACAGCGACAGTGCCACGGTGATTCCCACAGTCCCGTCGGTGATGTATCTGCAACGTCACAAACTTCAGGCGAAGGGCAGCGAAAGGAACTGTTCGAAAGTTTGGTCGGTTTCGGAGAGGAGAAGCACACAACGGCCAAATGTGTTCTCTTTTGAACACATTGGTGTTTCGTTGCACGCACGCACGCACTCACGCACGCACTCACGCACGCACGCACGCACGCAAGAACGTGATGGCTAAATGGCAGAGAGTATCTATAAAATTTGCCGAATACTTTTTACAAACATACAAGTATTGTTGCACGGGAGCTTTTTGTCCTGGATCCAAATAACATATATGAAATGGTACAAGTACAACCCATTTAATCATGCAAATATTAGAAAACAAAGTGTCCCTTAAATATGAAAATATAAGGAAACGACAACATCCTAGATATGCAAAATAGGAACGAGGTTTGTGGACTGCATGAAATAGTAATGGTAGTAAAGAAACATGAACTCCACTAGACGACGTTGTTCGTGTATCTATTAAGACACATTACGAGGTTTGTGGACTGCATGAAATAGTAATGGTAGTAAAGAAACATGAACTCCACTAGACGACGTTGTTCGTGTATCTATTAAGACACATTACGAGGTTTGTGGACTGCATGAAATAGTAATGGTAGTAAAGAAACATGAACTCCACTAGACGACGTTGTTCGTGTATCTATTAAGACACATTACGAGGTTTGTGGACTGCATGGAATAGTAATGGTAGTAAAGAAACATGAACTCCACTAGACGACGTTGTTCGTGTATCTATTAAGACACATTACGCGGTGGTCAGCTGCCTGTGTGCTCACTTTGGTTTGAAAAAGACGGACCATCCCTTGATGAACCCGGGGTTACGTGTGAACCACAGCGTAGTCAGGGCGAGGAAGTGAACCAACACAGCCTTCTCTCCGAACCTACAGCACAAATACATTACTTTTTCGATTGACGACCACAATAATGCTTATTTTATTCAATGTGTGATGGGTGATACACTCCTTGGTAATGCATTTGTACAGTTTTAGCACAAGAACCCGATGGAGATACCCATCACGACTTCTTAGCTGGCAAAAGTTCCAGAACGTAAGTCGGCGCCAAACCATGGACTCTTCTGTTTCCATGTTATGTGCTCGTGTAGCTGGTTGATTTGGCTGCATCCTGACTAAGTGGTCAATCTATTTTATTCTTAGTTTTGTTGTGTCTTAAAGGACTGATCATTTTCCAAACACGTCTCTTCGTTTCTGATCTTGTCTCATCTGGCCTTGTTCACAGTTTCCTCAAATACCTCATTTTACATGTGGTAACTTTCTCCTCTTTGTTCGTGTTCGTGTTCGTGTTCGTGTTCGTGTTCGTGGTCCAAGCATTGGCAACGCAGAGTTGGTAGACATATTGCATTTATGAGCTGGCGATTTGTTTCCGTTGGAGCATTTGATGTTTGAGTAGTGAGGAGAGTTCATAGCTGTAGTTGTGTGCCTGATGGATTCGTCTTTCTATACATACTATATGTTTGATTTACTGTGCTTGACAGTGATTGGTGTTGTCTCAATATTCAGCTGTGTTTACTTCCTGTTCGCTCTCGTAATTTCAGTTTTAGACATGTTGATTTTCTTGCTGTGTGGTCATTTTCCGCAGCGTTATTACGGACTTTGTCAGACCATTTTAAATTCATAAATCTACGTAGATACCTATTGACGAAAGTGTGTATCTTTTACCGTGGTTTCAGTGTCGTTCTCCGTGTAACCTAATCTATCACTTAGTCATAGCAGCAAGGTTACTCACGTCATCTTCTCAACCTAATCCCTCACTTAGTCGTAGTAGTAAGTTTACTCACGTCATCTTCCCCAAACATTTGTATTCCTCCCGGAGAACGTTCGTCGCCTCATCATTGGTACGTTTCGCATCACCAGTGTCTTTGATAAAGGTATCCAGAAAGAATCTGACGATAAAAACAAAGACGCAACATAGAGGGCAAAATCACAACAAAAACAGTATAATTGGTGTGGTGGCAAGACCACCCGCTAATTACTTGTCAGTCGATACGGCGGAGCCATTATCGCTTTAGGGTTCATGCCTCAGTTACACTTCCTGGTGTGTTACGAATGTAGGGCGTAGTAATTTTAGATATCTAATTTTCAAAAAATCGTATCATCTGACATAACTACATTTGAGCAGACACATTGGCAAGTTTGGTGGTAGAACATGCTGGCAGTGTAAATCTGGATTTGTTTAGATGATTTCAATAGGCGGAAGGATATTTGGCCATTGTTTCGCCACAAGGCACGTGTGCGCGCAGTAATTCATGCAGAAATTGGTAAACATTAACGGGTGTGGCACGTTCAAGCATTTTAAAAGAGTTAGAAGTATGATACTTTGACTAAACTTGATCAGCATGGCAATAATATGATGACAAAGGCAGGAAAGAAGTTTAAGAATTTTTGATGGTCTCGTTTTCTTATAATCGTGCAAAACGTTAACATGGTCACCAATAGGAAACGTAACAGTAGGCTGAACCTTTAGAACGACTCTAATGCGCACTGTTGTACGTTCTAACTAACCACTTCGGTATGTATTAAAACACGTTCAATACAAATATTGTGTCACACTCATCATAAGCTTTAACAAGGCGCAATCGGCTAAAAAAAGACCACGTAAACGTTAGCGACAAAAATTAAAGAAAATCACGCGCTACAAGTAAACCCGGTGTCGCGGAGCTTCCAAAAAATCCGCGAGAGAGCGCCACAAGCGTTGACATTAACTAAATTCCGCGCTGTGGCGCCACAATCGCACCAGACTGGCTTATCATTTTCTTTGCCAAAGCAAGAAGAACTGGAACAGCTGGAACAGGAACGGGAGCGCGCATGCGATGAAAGACATGAACTCACGATGCGTCTCCTCACCGAGACCCTTGACAGACGTCTCCGCGCGAACGCAGTAACGATGCCAATGACGAGTCGAAGTTTTCACGGACTCAACGCACTGGGACCAAGGTCCAGCGCAGTTCTATCGGCCCACACGCTAAAACTAGACCAACTGAGCCAATTGGCAGCTTATATAACATTACGAGAACTAGCAGCATGGAGGCGATCGTGAGAAGATTTCGTAGAGCTAGAACAGTTCGACCGTCTCCCAGCACGACAACAGAGAGCCATGTTGCGCACCAGTCTCTCTATTGAAATGCGTGCTACATTGCAATTGGCCAGCGGCATAGATAATGATGACGATATAACTGTCACAGCGATTTTAGATCGAAACAAGGAACATGTTCGAGCCAAACGAAATGTTACACTGGCCAGGATAGCAATAGAAGAACGCAAACAAGAGGAAGGCGAGCCATTCGACCAATTTTACATTGCTTTACGAGACATTGCCAACAACGCAGATCTTTGTCAGCATTGCATAGACGATCGTCTTGCCAAGCGAATTATGTCGGGAATTCGTGATCCAGGAACTAGTTGAAAGTTGATGTCTGCAGGAGTGATGAATCAGCAAGGCATGATGAAGTTGCACTTGCGAACAATGACCAATGCCATACGAAGATAGACAACATTGGCAAGAAAACATGGCAACGTGGCAAAACTAGAAGCACCACTTCAAAACGCAACCACATAAGTGGCAAATCGGCTCATAAAACGCATGATGAATGTCGTGCACGACGCGGTGAATGTTTAGCCTGCAAAAAATGGGTCATTGGGCTACGTGTTGCCATTAAAACAAACCACCTGGTAAAAACAAAAATATATCGACCACAATGAGTCAGATTCGCGCGCTGTACATTCTGGGAAGGAAAATACACCGTCGTGGTTCGCGCATCAAAATACATCTTCACCATAATGCTGATGATAGCTTCATCACAACAGCACAGTCAACACCAGATACAGGGACAGTGTTGCAGGGCTTGAAATCCTAAAACAAACAGAATTAGACACAGGAAACACACGTCGCCCTCCTGAAGACACAATTATTGCTGTTAATGGTACATCATTCGAAAGCGTTGGCACAGTAGACCTTCACATTCACGCAGCGGACAAACATACGAAAGAGACGAGCCTTGTCTGCAAAGAACAAAAAGGACTTCTGCTTTGGTAGAATCAGAAACAGAATCAGAATCAGTTTACTATTGGCAACTTTTCAGTTGGATTGTACATACAGTCACGATAAAATACACAAAGCCACCTATATATATATATATATATATATATATATATATATATATATATATAATTATGTTATAAAACGCAGGAAATAACGATAAAGTAATAATTATTGTACAATTTGTACATAATAACAGTAATGCAATTAAATTTAAATTACATTTATATACATTCACTAAAATGAACCGTGAAAGCAACACACTCAGTAAGAGGCACCTTATATTAAAACTGACTGTATCATTATAATTACATTAATACTGTTCATTCTAAATTACACTAAAATGAAAATAAATAAATTACGTTAAATATTAAAATTGTATGTTAAAACATACCTGATAAACCATTTAAGTGTTTTGACAGTGTATGGTATTAACGAGTTTTTGTAGCGATTTGTGTCAGTCATTGGAAAGGGTAGCTCGTTGAATGATCGTAGAGCATAATTTTATGAAGTCATTCGAGTGTCCGGTAGGAGCTTATTCAGTTTGTGGTCACCACGCCTCATTCTACCGAAATACGCTTTACATATCGCATTGCATGTTTACCATCTGCAGAATATCTTCGTACGTAAAGCCAGGAAATATAGTTTTGAGACACCGTTTTTTGGTTATCTCGATATTGTTCGATAAGTATTTAGGCACGTTCATGTGTCATACCGGACACGCATATTCAACTACTGGTCTGATCACAGCTACATAAATTCTAACCAAATCAATTTGATTGATTCCAGCACGTTTCAACTGATAGATCATATACACCCATTTCCTTGCCTTTGCGGTTATTTCATCTACTTGTGCATTCCAACTTAAATCAGATGATATAGTTATACCGATAACTTTTGCTTGAGTATCTCTTTCAATGTCAGTCCCATTTATATTAATATACGGCAGAGATTCAACACGCGTTCTATCTTTACAGAAACATATAACCATTTCTTTTGTCTTACTCGTATTAATGCGCATATCATTATCGCTAGACCACTGCGCAGTAATGTTAGCTGAATCCTGTATGACAGATACTCTGCTTTGGTTGCATATTTCAATTATTGTGCTATCATCCATATATTTGTTGTTAGGGCAAGGTGCCCTAAAATCATTGATATGAGACAAAGTTCCACGGGGAACGCCTGCAATAGGGTAGTCTGGTCTTGATACAGCGTCCCCGATCTTAACTCTCTGCTCACGGACTAGGAGAAACGCTGCCATCCATCGGACTTGTTGTACTAGTAATTCCATTTTGATCAGTTTATTTATTAATATATCTTGATTAATTAGACCATACGCTTTCCTGTAGTCCAGAAATAAAACTCAGAACTATGATCTTTTATGGGTCTTATCAGTCAACTCGGTAACTTCACGACGGAAGTCAGTACAACAGCTGATCCGAGCTGAGCTACTGAAGAGCAAGAAGGAGTTCCGATGGACTGAAACACACACCACGGCCTTTCAAGTTACCAAGAAAGCGCTTGTATCTGCGCATACACTAGCGCACTTCGATCCACCAAAGCCAATGACGCTACACACAGACGCATCACGACGCAAAGGTCTTGGCTATGCCCTCTTGCAACAACATGTGGATAAATGGCGACTCATCCATCACGCGTTCTTACCCACGTGGAAAGTCGCTATGAAATGGTAGAATTAGAGCTACTGGCAGCAACGTAGTCAATGAAGAAGGGCCGTGTTCAACTACTCAGATTGCCACATTTCAAACCACTGGTGACAATTCTTGATCGCCATCGCCTTGACGATTTTGTAAACACGCGTCTTCAACGTCTCAAAGAAAACACGTCACTCTTTTCTCAATTTTACAAACTTCTAAAGTGTTAATTTCAGAGGAGATGGGACTTTTGGCTAATTTTACAAACTTCTAAAGTGTTCACTACAGAGGAGGTGGTACTTTTGGCTAATTTTACAAACTTCTAAAGTGTTCACTACAGAGGAGATGGGACTTTTGGCTAGTCCGTATTTGACGAAGCATAAGTGATGTCCGGAGGAACGAAAAACGTACCTTGGTCCCATGTTGTACATTATAAGCCAGATCCAGGCACACATTAGCGACAACATTGAATTGGGGAAGGCAATCACGAACCACGATAAAAAGGATAGTTCATACTCGCCCTTAGACAATCTGAAAGCGGAAAACCGATACATAGGTAAAATAAACATTTGCAACGAATCATCTACTTGGCGGAGACAGATTATGAATAATTACTCACCAGCTATAATCCGTGTGACCAAGATTAGTGAAATGAAATGAACACCTATGGAAGCGATTAGATGTTGTTCAGCGGGTGGATAATGCATTAATGGGCTTAGAAAAAGGATAGGGTAAGATCTTTAGAAGACGTGACAGAGAGAAGAAGAAGGATGGTTCAGCGGCCAGAGCGCGTGACAGCCAGTAGAGAGGACAGTTGCTCGTGTCCATTTGCTACCGTTTCGAAGCTTTGCCAATTTCCTTCATTAAACATTAGCTGTGTCTTTCGGGAAATACACTAAACGTCCCTTCTATATGGTGTTTATGTCACGGGATAAATATGCAACCTCTCGTTGATTCACTGAGTGGGGGTCTATATATATATATATATATATATGTCCCATCAGTGATGCGTATACAACTATGCTGACAATACTGTAGTCAAATGATACGTCTCTAACACATGCATGAGCGGTGATTGAAGGAGACGAAGAGGAGAGGAATACTACTGCTACTGCTACTGTTACTGCTATTGCTACTGCAACTGCTACTACTACTACTACTACTACTACTACTACTACTACTACTACTACTACTAATAATAATAATAATAATAATAATAATAATAATTATTATTATTATTATTATAATGCTAATAATCAGAAGAAGAATGTGAAGAAGAAGAAGAAGACGTGAGGCGGGATGGGTGGCTGACATATGGAGAAAGAGGGAAAAGAAAGAAGTGAATCATCCACCAGTCGTCAGGTTGACTTACATGTCCAACATCTCCTTGGCGACAAGGTTCGTCGGGCTGCCGGTGATAGTGGCCGTGCCGCCCACGTTGGCGGCATATGCGACCGACAGACGCATAGCTCGGCTGAAGTTATCAAATGCCCTCATTTTGTCGCCTATGATCCCCCTATTGTGCGATAACATTTAGAGACAGTTATATACCCAAACCATGTAGATCAAGGTTTCTGCATGATGGTTATAAATTGCCTCCAGAAACCATGTCGAACACAACTATATATCATTATAGTATGATGTGGATGTGGAAACAATATCGTGTTGGACAGAACAGTTAGTGTATGTAGAATCAAGTAGTGTCTTAGTCAACATTGTGAGGCATGCTGGACCAACAATAGTTTAACTAGTAGTTTGTGCATGTCACCTCGCCATATATTTATTTTGGAAACAAACAGTTCGATAAGACAACACAAACACATACTTTCGATGAGAACAATAAAGAGTTTAGAGCTCAGCAACATGACGTAGAATTCAGTAGCTTGCGATACCACAAACACATGAGACTATGAGATACTGCTCACTAGGACAAACCGTTCAGTAGCTAGGAATAGGACAAACAGCTCAGTAGCTAATAATAGGACAGAAAACTCATGTAGCTTGAAATAGGAAGTACAACAGTTCAGTAGTCTACAATAAGGCAAACAGTTCGGTAGCTTTTAATTAGACTATACAGTACTTTCCGCAAAAGATAAACAGATGAGCCGTTTGCAACAGGATAACTAGTTCAGAGGCATGCAGACAGAAAGCAAACAGTCTCCCTCATCCCACACACGCACATAACCACATTCATATCGACTTACATCTTTTTTTCTGATTTTTTATCCGCCGTTACTCGTAAACTCCCTGTAAAACACAAACACATTAGCAACAGTGTCATCGTCATCGTCATCGTCATCATTATCTTCATCGTCATCATCATCAACGTCAACCTTATTAACAAAACAGTATAAAACATTTCATCATCGTCATTACAACTGCCACCTTAAACAACGTCTAAATTCTTAACATCGCCACCTTCGTTTAATGAGGAACCATCAATGTTGCCATCGTTAAACGATGCATTAGTCTCTCCTTGTATAATTGTCCATCTGACTCACTTGACCTCGATAGCACGTTTATTTGTAACTCGCTGTTTCGTTGTTTCACGTCGGCAGGGCTGGCTGCCTCGGTGCCGTCAACAACTGCCGGTGCGTCTTCTTTCTCCTCCGCGTCATCTTCTCCCTCTCCCTCTTCAGTCGCAGTCTTTGGAACCGTTATGTCGACCTGTTTGTCTTCCAAGCTGCCGACATCTGAGTAAACAGAGACCTGTACTGGAATATGCAGGCCCTGCGTGGCATACCAATTTGCAGAATTACAGACCTGACAATATTGAAACGATATACAGAAAATAGCCTTGTAATGCATCTTTCCTAGAAAATGCTATGCAGATATATTGAATTATCTAGGTCTATAGACTTTGAAAGAAAAGCGGAACTGTCTGTGCGCGCGCGATATTTTAACAAGATAAAAGTAAGTTCACACAAGCTTAATCATCCCCTACTTCACAAAAAGACAGATGTAGTATGATATAAGCACCCCTTACCAATATTAAACTCCATGATGCCACGGTGTTTATACAACTGGCAATAAATACTCACGGTGCTTACGGTAAATAATATTATATTTGTTGCGCCTTAAATTTTGGTAGGGATTGTACGATTATTGTACGACATTTAAATGTATTCTTTTAATGACTGTATAATGATGTAACTCCAACTCAGTTGAATTGTCAATAAAATTGTGTTTATCTTTATCAAAGCAAATCACAGATCTAGCTTCGCATAAGGTCTGAAAGTGCAAACACGATGAAGGGCAATACATATCTGCAATTGATATCATACAATCAAAAAGCTTGAGGAAACAGCAGACACCCGAATATCCCATATTAGTAAATTATAATTTCAACTACAACCTTAATCTTATAATTTTATAACACGACTAATAGGTAATTGCTCTGAACATGTAGTATGATGACATATGACATGTTTGTTGTCTTTGTGTGATCTACATAAGTTGCAAGTATATTCCTTCTATAAAGAGTCAATGATTTGAATGACACTGGTAACTCGGAAGTTAGGAAGATCGTAACATATTATCGTCACCGATATTGTTCCATGTGGCGAATACTAACCAGGGTTGTCATTCTCCGAGGAGTCGATCGACTCACGCTCTTGGGCTTTGATGAGATTCACACGTAGTTGCTCGAGAACGGAATGCACGATGGGAACCATCATGGCCGCTGTGGCAGTGTTGCTAATCCACATCGACATGAACGCCGTCACGAACATGAAGCCCAACATCAACCTGTCACGTACGAAGCCACGGATGAACCTGTCTGAGATGTAAATTGTTCATCGTGCAAATGAAGCCCAAGGTCAACCTATCATGTACGATACATGTTGGATAGCTAGAATACGACTCACCTTTGGATATCTAGAATAGGACTCACCTTTAGATAGCTAGAATACGACTCACCTTTAGATAGCTAGAATACGACTCACCTTTGAGGCTTCGAGCCAGCGATAAGCAGCGCACGGAGAGCGAGGCGCTTGTGCAGGTTACATTTCTCAACGGCAATGGCGACCATGAGCCCGCCGAGGAAGAGAAAGTTCGTGTCCTTCAAACACGAACACACGCTCACGAACACACGCTCTCGAACACAAGTGGTTCTGGTTAAAACGAGCTGGTTTCCCGCACCACACTAATCAACTTCGATAGTTATTGAAGCTTACACATGTGTGTTCTAATAGTACCAAGATAAGTTTGTATATTATCATCATCATCATTGTCGTCGTCACCACAATTATCTTCATCGTCATCATCGTCGTCATCATCGTCATCATCGTCATCACCACCATCACCACTACCACCATTATCATCATTATCATCACCATCATTATGTTGTTAAAAGAATAATATTTTTTTCAGATTTTATAACATATTTGTAAAGCTAATCATGACACAACCACTAGGACTACAATAAAAGAATACTCACAGAGAAGTAGTTGAGTGCCATATCCTTCGCACTGGCGACGGAGAGATAGGGCATGAGACACATAGGAAGCAAGGCTGTTACGGCGCTGGGCAGGGCTTCTGTTACCCAATAGGTTGCCATCAGTAATATTATATAAGCACATCGTGACGCCTGGAAGAGACATATCATTGTCATTAACCTTTTACCTTCCATTGGTACATATCATGTTCATCTCCCCAGTGGTTTCTGCAAGAAGCAACCCTTGATAATGTCGAGACGTTAAATCACTTGTAGTCGCTCGTCCAACTACTACATATAAAAGCTATTTAGTTTGTTTGGCTCCCACAACTGAAATGATAATTTACTGTGATACGTAAGAAATAAAAATCTTTTATATCATTCAGTTATGCATTCATCTAGTTGCCCTACTGGAGATACAGCATCGACATTAGTGGAAAACAGCACGACCGCTTATAAGCCCACGTAGCTTTGTGCAGAGCCGAACGCTGAGCAGAAAATGTGTGTACTTACCGGAGATTGGCCTAAGCCTGCCACTGGCATAAACAGAATGGGAGCCGATATTAAGATGATTATTTTATAGTAAATTGCAACATGATGCGCTACTTTTTTCACCATTGATGGTTCCATGGTGGACGCCGGTCAAGCGTGTGATATTACGCCCGTCTGACTGTGCCTCAGACGAAACAACAGCGGAAGGCGCAACAATTGTGACGATTTCGACCGTATAGTCGACAGTATTTCAACATTATAACGTAGCGTCATCGGTCACGTGGTTAGTGGCGCCGTCGTATTGCAGCGTCGTCGTCTGACGATATACGGACCCGAATCAACAAATCAAAACATTATATTTAATTCAGCGAAAATTCTACCAAAATCTCGGAACATCATTAATACAGAGGACATGGTTGGTCATGCAGGTGCAGCGCTTTAACGCTTATCCCCACGTTGGCGCAATAGCCGAACCTTCGGGGTTCTTGCCGATTACTACAAAGACATAGACATAGACTGAGATCCTTACAGATTTATAAGTTACCGCCAATATCGCTATTCTACCAGGAGATATCAAACCGGACAGGAACATCTGTTGCGAGTGAATTCCTCGTGCCAGACTTCGGCACGACAGAAGTCGGCAAAGGGGGGTAGAAATGTTTGCAGACGGATGATTGTAGCCAGCAGAGTTTGATCATATTGGCTTACATGAGTGAGTGAGTTAGTGAGTGAGCAAGTGAATGAGTGAGTGACTGAATGAATGAATGAATGAATTAATTAATTAATTAATGAGTAAGGCATTAATACACATCTGGCAAGAACATCAGATTACATTTTTTTATTTTGTCCTTTTATAAAATAAAAATATTTTTAGGATATCATTGGCCTCGCCCACCCAAACCTATATCCAAAAAAAAGCAAACATTAAAATTGGAGGCACTGTAACATTGTCTAGCACACATAGTTTCGTTGCGCTATGTCACGTGACACGGTACATGTCACCCAATCAATCGGACAATTGATCGCTTGTGTAAACGGGCCTTTACACTTATATGAGTATATCGTTCGATTCTCGATAAACCAATGGCTTTCTTGTCTATTTGTCATACGATTTTGCGTTGAATGGTAATCTTAGTCAAATCTTGCTAAATCATGTGAAATACTGCTATGTGGATATATTGCTGATTTGACCGGTTTTAGTGTGTTAACAGTATTCCAGATTGATACACATTTTTATGAACACACCAGGATTATACTGAACTACGTGGTTTTAGTCAGTGTTTGTGACTTTTTAGTATTTTTACCGATTTATATTTTTACCTTTATGAGTGCACCTGTGTGACAATAACAAGCTGGTGATCGGTCATGTGTGACCAGGACAAAGAAAACATTGTGTACACGCGAAGCATGACCTGAGAATGCCTGCATTGGTTACGGCCGAACAGACACATTCGGCTTAATAATGCTGCCTGGAGAGCCGCTTCCGAAGCAAGGGTGGCACTCAATCGATCCACCCATCGTGGCTGCCGTTGGGGTGCCCACAAACGACGACTTATACGTGTAATTGTGTCAGTACAATCAGCAATGTCCGTTAAGCCGATACCTCGAGTCCACCACTATCTACATATCATCAACACAAGAACAACAATACTATCGCTGAAACTTGTTTTGATGAACACAAGATATGTCTGCAACAAAATGTATGTTGTAAGTGAGAAATTACTAGACGCTGATATGTCATTCTTCACCGAGACGTGGCTGCGAGACGAACATCAGAACATCATAAATGATCTGACATAGGGGCCCATGGTAGAAGCGTGCTCGTCGCGGGTCCTGCCAGTTATCGTCTGATATCTGCAATTCTACTACTACCTTCTCACAAAACATCCACGATGCCCAGAAATTGTGCCACTAGCCAGAGTCACATTCAAGGGTCCTTTTCAGGGCCGGCTCTGGCCACCAGTCAGAGTTATACAAAAGGGTCCTTTCCAGGACCAGCTCTGACTATTATGTCCTTCAACATTGAAGGGTTCTCAGCAGCCAAGCAACAACTTGTCGCTGACCTGAGCAAAAAACACGAGTGTGCTGTTCTATGCATACAGGAGACACATCGTGGGCCAGATGACATCCGGCCTAACATTCCAGGAATGGATTTAGCCATCGAGAGGCCCAATGCACAATATGGCAGTGTCATATTTGTCAAGTCAGGCACCATCGTCAATGCCACATCACTAACGGACGTCAACAACATCGAGATTTTGAGAGTAGATCTCAGCGGTATCTCCGTGACGTCAATCTACAAACCACCCGGCGAACTGTTCTCATTTGATCAACCACCGACTGTGGTAGGAAACCAACCACAGGTGATCATCGGAGATTTTAACAGCCACAGTTCGCTGTGGGGCTATGCCACAACGAATATTGACGGCGAACTGGTAGAAGACTGGGCTGAGATCTACGCTGTAAGCCTGATCCACAACCCAAAACTTCCCAGTTCCTTCAACAGCGGCCGATGGCGACGAGGGTACAACCCAGACCTCATCTTTGCCAGCAACCGAATCGCCGGTTGCTGTAACAAGTTTGTGATGAATCCAGTACCTCGCTCCCAACACCGACCCATTGGAGTGCAAGTGAATGCAGCTGTCACTGTACAAACTGTACCATTCCGGCGACGTTTCAACCTCAAAAAGGCAAACTGGAAACAGTTTGCGCAGCAGCTGGATGTAGCAGTGGAAAACATCCCCGCCACAGCCGAAAACTACGACCAATTTGTAAAAGTCTTACGAAAGGTTGCTAGAAAGAACATCCCCCGTGGGTGTAGGAGGAACTACGTCCCAGGCCTGACAACTGAGACCACCGAACTGTACAAACAATACACAGAGAAATATGAATCAGATCCTTTCGCAGAGAACACCATCACACTGGGGGAGGAGCTGATAAACTCCATCTCAGAGGAGCGCCGTAAATCATGGCAGACTCTGATCGAATCAACGGACATGACACATAATAGCAAGAAGGCTTGGTCAACGACCCACGCAAGTCAAAACAGCACTACAACACCACTGCGAACCAAGTCGCACACCAACTCCTAACCAACGGAAGAGTACCGAATAGACAGCCGAAGGTATGTATCAACCGACAGCAGTACCCAGACGATCCGGGTTTCACGAGAGCTTTCACGGCAGATGAGCTTGACGTCGGTATTACTGCATTGAAGAAAGGCAAAGCACCCGGCCTGGACGACATCCAAACAGAGCTGATCAAACAGCTAGGACCAAAGGCACGGGACTGGCTACTACGTTTTGTCAACAGCTGCACCGCGAGTAAGAAAATCCCAACGCTCTGGCGACAGGCTAAGGTAGTGGCAATACTAAAGCCCGGGAAGGATCCATCTGAGGCGAAGAGTTTCCGACCGATTTCCCTGCTCTGCCACACATACAAACTGTTTGAGCGGCTCATACTGAATAGACTAGCGGCACATGTTGATAAGAAACTCATCCCGGAACAAGCCGGTTTCCGCCCTGGAAAATCGTGTACGAGCCAGCTACTCAACTTGACAGAGCATATAGAAGATGGTTACGAGAAATGCCTGATCACCGGTGCTGTTTTTGTAGACCTGTCTGCTGCGTACGCCACGGTCAACCACCGACGCCTCCTCAGCAAAGTGCTGAAGATGACTGGCGATCTCCATCTGACCGACCTGATACGCACAATGCTCGAAAGCCGACGTTTCTTCGTGGTGCTGAATGGTAAAAAGAGCCGTTGGCGACGACAGAAAAACGGACTACCACAGGGAAGTGTACTGGCACCGATGTTATTCAACATCTACACCAACGATCAGCCCGTGCACACTGATACACAGAGTTTCATATATGCGGACGACTTATGCATTGCATCGCAAGAAAAAGATTTCAATAACATCGAAGTAAATCTGACGTCTGCACTAAGCATCTTGTCCACATACTACGACCTCAACCAACTGCGCGCAAACCCATCTAAGACGCAGGTGTGTGCTTTCCACCTGAGGAACAGAGACGCTAAGCGAGAATTAAACGTTGTTTGGAATGGGACCCGTCTCAACAACACATCAACACCAGTGTACCTCGGCGTTCATCTCGATAGAACTCTCTCCTTTAAGACACACATACAAAAAACCAAGATGAAAGTAAACGCAAGAAACAACATCATCCGCAAACTTGCCCACTCGAAGTGGGGGTGCAGAGCATCAACTTTAAGATCTAGTTGTCTCGCTCTCTGCTACTCAGCTGCCGAGTATGCCTGTCCGGTATGGGAAAGGTCCATACACGCAAGCAAGTTGAACCCTGCTCTACATGACTGCTGCCGAATCATCTCAGGCTGCCTCAAACCGGCGAACGTTGACAGCGTACACTTGCTGGCCGGCATAGCTCCCCCTCAAATCAGGAGAACTGTTGCCAGCCGCATGGAACGATCACGACTAACGACAGATACCAGACACCAACTGTTCAACCATATGCCAGCTGCTAGCCGACTGAAGTCGCGGAAGAGCTTCATGCACACAGTGACACCGCTCGACTCGTCTCCTAGTATCACAAGAATACAGATGTGGAACAGCAAAACAGCTGACATACCAGCCTCCAATAAAATGGGATTAGAGGCGGCTGAATCCCTGCCAGCGGGGTCTGACCAAGCATGGCTCTGTTGGCGTTCTCTGAACCGCCTACGCACTGGCGTTGGCCGTGTTAAAAGTACGATGAGGAGGTGGGGATACATTGATGACACCCAGTCTTTGAACTGCAACTGTGGGGAACTGCAGACGATGGCCCACCTCCTCTGCTGTCGACTACTGGATGAGGCCTGCACCGCAGAAGACCTCGTCACTGTCACTGAGCGAGCAAAGGCGTGCGCCCGCAAGTGGCAACACATTGTGTGAAGGACACGAAAGAAGAATCTGACATTGCTCGGTTTGAATTCAAGAAACTCAACCGATCGGTCAAAATGAGCAGTGGTCTGGGTGTTCTGCACAGAAGTTCACTCACATAGGTTGTGCGCACACCAGCCCTGACACCGACCCACTTCGAACTTCTTCAACTTTCATGTGACAAGCCGTCGTACTACTTCGTATTGATATACAGGCCACCATCTTCCAGTGTTTCCGGTTTTCTCGATGAATTCGAAGACTTAGTGACATCGCTGGCGATCCTTCCGGGACGACTACTGGTGTTAGGTGATTTCAACCTTCATCTCGATGACCCATTGTCGCCGGGGGTAAATCGAATGACGTACATTCTCACATCGACAGGATTCGTCCAGCACGTGATTGGTCCCACGCACCGGTCTAGCGACACGCTGGATGTCGTTATATCCCGAAGAAGAAGACGCCATCCTAATATCTCCCACAACCGTCCTACCTAACACGTTTTCGGACAGCCACACAATAACACTTTCTATCGAAGGACACACACCTCGCCCATCCACCAACAAGTGGCGAGGGCGATAATACCGTCATGTGGACCTGGATATCTTCCAAGCAGACCTCCACGAGGCACTAACGTCACGTGGTCACAATGACGGCGAAAGTGTCGACAATCTGCTTTTTCAGTACCAAAAACTCCGTCTCCAATATACTTGACAATTGTGTCCCGAACCCGAAAATCGAATGAAAGCCAGCCATGGTTTGATGACGTAACGTTGAACGTAAGACGTAACGTTGAACTTAAGACGCTTGAAAGAAAATGGCATCAAACCGGACTAGAAACCGATAGGCAGATCTACCTATCGCAAACAGACAAAGTTAAATACCATGTCAGAAATGCAAAAATTGCTTACTACGGTGCAGCGCTGGAAAACACTGATGCGAAAACCACGTTTCAAGTGCTACATTCTCTGACCAAATCCAGTGATCGGATATTGCCTAATCACGAGAACGAAGAATCTATGTGCCACGCCTTTGCTGAGTTTTACGAAGAACGAGTGCACAAAATCATCAACGTCACCCGAGCGAGAGTAGCCACAGAGTCTGTCGAGATGGCACTGCTGCCTGCTGCTCCACCAGTACCTCACGCACTGAACGATCTCTGTCCAACTGACAAAGAAGAGCTGCAGACAATCATCCAGTCCAGACCACCCAAGTGCTGTTCACTTGATGTGCTACCAACATGGCTACTTAAAATACCAGTAACGATGCTCACTCTCGTCAGCATAGTAAATGCATCATTAAAGACAGGAGTGTTCCCCAAAACACGGAAAACTGCTTTAGTGACACCATCACTGAATAAAGCCTCACTCAACCAGAACGAACTAAAGAACTATCGTCCCATCTCCAACCTCGCTCTCATTGGACAAATGATTGAGCAAGTTGTCCTCAAACGCATTAATCTGCAAATGGCAACGAATAAGCTGCATGACGAAATGCAGTCAGCTTATATACAACATCATTCCACAGAAACAGCTCTGATGAAAGTTCAACACGATATCGTGCGCAACCTTGATTGTGGACGCAGTGTCATGCTGGTCCATCTAGAGACGAGTGCAATATTCGACACGATAAGAAAATTAAACAATTGTTGAGCACTCTGGTCTCACGATTCAACATTGGCGGTACGGCACTTGACTGGTTTAGATCATACTTGACTGGCAGATCCCAGCGTGTTATGATTGGTTCTTCGAAAGCAATTCCCATCCACCACGGTGTGCCTCAGGGTCAGTACTTGGACCAGTGATGTTCATCGTATACACGACACCCATTGCTGACACCTGCAAAAACACCAAGTGCTTTACCATCGTTTCGCTGATAACATCCATTTATATGTCAGCTATAACCCTGCGGTGTCTGATGAACTGGAAAACGTTAAACAGCTACTGATCCAGTGCATCGGCGAGATTACAGCCTAGATGCTGATACATCAACGTAAACTCAACAACGACAAACCCGAGTTTATAATGCTGCAGTCACCACATAATATACGTGTCTACGGCAGCCCCAGCTTGGAACTACCTGGACTTACTTTACAATCAACAGATTCAGCATGTGACACCACACTCCTCAAATTGACAATGTCAAAGAAAACGATCGGACTGAGCAATTTTGCAGTGACAGGCCCACGTTTGTGGAATAACTTGCCGAAATGTGTGCGATCTGCAGGAACATTAATGGCTTTTCGGAAAAAAAAACTTAGGACACACCTATTTCGCCTCGACCACCTGCATTGATACAAATACTTCTTATCGCATATTAGTAACATTACTTTCTATTTTACAGTATTGATTATTAAGTTCGTTGTTTGAAACTGTATTTTAACACTCTAAATATGTTATGTTTTTGCTTAATCTATTTAATTTATTGAAAATGTTTAAGCTTTTAGTCTACAATTCTATAATAAAAGAGACATTACTTTCTATTTCACAGCATTGTTATTAATTTTCGTTTTTTTAATCTGTATTTTAACAGTCGAGAAATGTTGTGTTTTAACTTACTTTAAATAAATTTCATTTATTGAATATTTTGAGCATTTAGTCCACACGAAATTTTTATTATGAGAAGCGTTTTGATTGGTAATGATTTAGTTAAAAAGCGCTATATGAAGAACCTGTTTTATTATTATTATTATTACTGCAAGCAACAGGTTGCCACGCGATAATACAACGTCACAGTAAAAACATAAACGTTAAAATCGTCACAATTTCCCCGTCCTTTCGTCAGCAGTCTGAGCGCGTGCGGTTCGCAGGAGGGTCAGTCGGGTTTGACCAGCGTCTGCCATGGTACCACAGTTGGTAAAATCACTAGTGCACCATGTTGTCGTTTACAACAAAATTATCATCTTGTTATTGGTTCCCATTGTGTTTTTACCAGCGGCTCTCTTAGGCCAAGCAACTGCGGTACGTACAACACATAATGCTGATCAATATTCCCGTCTTAAACCAGATTTGGTAAACGTATCCCCGTGAAGCAGTAGCGATATTTTTATCACCCGTATAAACGGGAATTGTCCCAGTAGCCACATTTCATTTTGATTTGATTTATTCAATATATAAATGTGACTTGTAGAAACATCACATGTGAATGATAATTACATACCAGGATGATACAAAAAAGGTCCCTTGCTGGGTGGGGGCCACATCAATTAGTTGATCCGCACTCTCGACAAGTCGTCTCCATCCATTGCGACCTTGTGAAATTTTCTCCCAGTTTTCTGTATTCTCTGAATTATCTGCATTCTCCTGCTCATTCCAATCTGTTCCACACTACCTCATCCGCGGGTGTTTCTTCATTCTGATCTCTTCTCTTGATTCCCCAATCTTCCTTCTGCCTTCTCGTTGCACAAGGCGGTACCACGCAGGCTCCCAACACTTTCCCTTAGCTGTTTCTTCGACTTTCTGTTTCACATAATACCTCCCGTGCTTCTACTCCTGTTTGCGATCGTCTTTGTACTTCCTTGTTTATTCCTCCATCTTTACACACTGGGAGCTCAAGGCACTTCGATGTCTAACGCCTTCTCCACTGTTGCCTCCTTATACATTGACTCAACAATTCTAACCTCCACCTCTCCAACTTTCATCCACATAATGACTGCAAATGCTAGTTATCTTGGCACGGTGTCAAATGCGTTTTCCAGGTCTGTATATAATGTATTGCGATTAGAAATATCAAACCAAGATGCGTGTGTCGAGCCAAACTCATCAATACAACAACTGGGGCAAAGCATAATGTTAGATTCGTTCTGATGCATCTACGAATGGTGATTTCAACACCACGATGGTCAAACTCCTTTTGTCAAAGGGATTTTATGTTCGCCTACATTCTGACATATTTCCCATGTACTCTTTAATACGTTTCATTGCAATGTATGCGCAGATGACAGTGACATGTTGTCGTTTGCAGGCGTCACGATGTGCTTATGTAATATTAATAATGGCAACCTATTGGGTAACAGAAGCCCTGCCCAGCGCCGTAACAGCCTTGCTTCCTATATGTCTCATGCCCTATCTCGACATCGTCAGTGCCAGGGATGTAGCACTCAACTACTTCTCTGTGAGTATTCTTATGTTGTAGTCCTAGTGGTTGTGTCATGATACACGCTACAAATATGTTATCAACTTGGAACAATATTATTGGTTTAACAACAACAAAGACAACGATGACGACGACGACGACGACGACGACGACGACGACGAAAACGACAACGACAACGACGACAATGACGACGTTAAATTCAATCAGATGTGATATTTTGTACTAATTCGTCATAAACTGGATGCATACCCATATGGCATGATTTCATTTTGATTACCGCGTCTTGACATCTCCACACAGAAGAAAAGTCATCGCTGTAATTAATTGATATTTACAACTCTGCAGTAAGAATTGTTTAAAGTGCATAGTTCCTCCTGATCATTTTATTAATGATTCATGTTCAATACTTACTTGGTTGCATTTTGTGCGTTTTATATTACAATGCATCAATTGTCAATTATCCGATATGTTTGACATAATTATGTCTTGTCATACATACGATGTAGCACGTAGTTAGACTGCAGCCTGATTCACCTCAACATTGTAATCGTTGCTCGTTTTGGTACCTAAAGGTAAAGTAAAGGTACGTTCTTATATAGCGCGGTATCCGGTCCATAGGACTGTTCAAAGCGCTTTACACTTCACCCCTGGCAGACCTGTTCATTCCAATGCCATCTCAACTTCTTTTGGGAAGTATTCAGCCACGCTGCAATTGCTGCACGAAGGCTATTCGTTCACATATCCACCACGCGCCCCGCTGCGCTGCCGGGCTTCAAGCGATCACCTGATGTAGTGTTTCATTTGTGTTAGAATTTGCTTATTGTGAGCGTGTTTTCACCATCGGTCCGCCACTTGGTGAGCGTGTGTTCGTGAATGTTCGTGCTTGCAGGACACGAACTTTCTCTTCCTCGGCGGGCTCATGGTCGCCATTGCCGTTGAGAAATGTAACCTGCACAAGCGCCTCGCTCTCCGTGCGTTGCTTATCGTTGGCTCGAAGCCTCAAAGGTGAGTCGTATTTTAGGGCCCAATGTCTACCCGCATTGACCACAATCAACGAGATCCATACCTACGGGAACCATAACCAACCGGGAACCATAACCAACCGGGACCATAATACAACGGATC
Organism: Lamellibrachia satsuma; assembly: GCA_033239005.1. Lineage (NCBI taxonomy): Eukaryota > Metazoa > Annelida > Polychaeta > Sabellida > Siboglinidae > Lamellibrachia > Lamellibrachia satsuma. Next base: position 8,206,544 of record BSQZ01000016.1, on the reverse strand, counting down.
ACAGTCTGCAAAGATCATCATCTGTGGGGACCATAAACAAGAGGATCCATCATTTGTCAGCAACATCATAACGACCTCCTCGGTGAAAGCATATTCTTCGATTATCACAATCTCCTAGGATCACCATCAGAGGAGACCTTAGAATCACCATAAGAAGGGATCTTAGGATTTATACCCTAACACCGATAGAGCAGAAGGCACCATGCCGATGTCCTAACTGCATTCTGAACTTACTGATGTTATCTGATAAGGGCGGGCTACATATAGATGATAAACTTGTTGGACTCTCGATAAGCCAATGGCTTCCTTGTCCACTTACCATCTGAAACTTGTTGTTTGGGATGGCAATCTTGTTAAATCTGGTTAAAATCACACCACCGTCTAACACAGCCAACCAAGCATAGGTGATAATTACACAATCGAATCAACATTTATTTAAGTTGGCCTCCATATTAATTCTTGTAAAACAAAGCATGTTGCATGTAATATTGACAACCCCTCATCTTAACCTGTCTGGTCAGAAACTAGAATCTTCTTATATATAAATACAAGGATTGTTAATAGTGAAACATACATAGAGCGAATAAGAACCAGATTAACAAACGCCCGGTTAGCCTGCAACAGTATAGTGAAGATATCGAAGTCAGGTTGAACTGATCATATCAAACGGAGATTGTTTTAGTGCTTGAAACAGTCATGATTTAGGGGAGAAACATGGACAAACACCAACAATATGCAGTACATATTGAATGGACGCTATGGACGACTACTACGAAAAGCACTCAACATCATAGAAACAACACGTGACAAATAATGAATTATACATGGAAGCATCCACTACCCGGTGATTCAGTCAGGGATTTTACCAGTAATGGGAAGGATGGGTCAGGGATATCGACATTGCCGGGGGATGGCAATTAACACGGTATTCCAGAAGCTATGTAGGAAAGAGGAAGTTGGATTTGAGGATTTGTGGGGGTGTTTTGTTGGGAGGGCTGATATGTACATGAGGGATGGGCTTCATCATTCATTCGTGACGCGCGATGGCATACCGTTTTAGGCCGGACTCTCAATCGAGAGAACCCGGTTTCAAATCCCACTGCGGTCGCTTCGAACCTTTGGCAAGTTTGATCACCCCACGTTGCCACAGTTCAATCAGATGTATAAATGAGTACCTGGCAATACAGACAGTGGTGGAAATGTTAACGAATAGTTTTCGCGCAATTGCAGCGTGGCTGAATGCTTCCCAGAGAAGTTGAGATGGCCTTGGAATGAACAGGTCTGTCAGGGGGTGAAGTTTAAATCGCTTTGAGCGGTCCTATGGACTGGATACCGCGCTATATAAGAACGTACCTTTATCTAAGTGGAAAGGGGGCAGCAGCGTTTGAGGATGAACTTTCAGCAGCAGCAGCAGCAGCAGCAGCAGCAGCAGCAGCAGCAGCAGCAGCAGCAGCAGCAGCAGCAGCAGCAGCAGCAGCAGCAGCAGCAGCAGCAGCAGCAGCAGCAGCAGCAGCAGCAGCAGCAGCAGCAGCAGCAGCAGCAGCAGCAGCAGCAGCAGAAGCAGCAGAAGCAGCAGCAGCAGGAGCACGGGTAGCATCACAAATGTTTTTGGTAGTAAACATTATTTAAACTAGAAGCGCAGGGGGTTACTTAGAGGTGCCTCAAGCAGATCTAGAAAGAAACACTTGTCAAAAGAAACTATTAAAAAATGGTGCTCAAGCAATTTATGTGGAGGGTGTATAGGCGTACCAGAAATGATGACGACTGCAAATTACAAAGAGGCACTTAATGCAGCTACGACTGAAATTAGACAACCTAAAAGAAGCTAGCAAGTAACTTTAAAAATGTTAGCAAGTGTTTTTATGCATATGTCAGGAGTAAACAAAAAGTACAAGACAAGGTCGCATCTCTAGATGACAGTGCTGGAAATATAAATGGCGGAAGACCTAAATGGTTATTTCAGTTAAGTGTTTACTAGAGAGGATATTAATTCATTGCCAGTTCCAGATGCTAAATTTTAGGAGGCTAAATCTGACTATTTAGGAAATGGTAGCTAAGATAATAGAAGCAATGAAGGATAATAAATCATCTGGAGTGGATGGAATTCCTCCAAAACTACTAATGGAAACAGTAAATCAAATGAGTATACCACTTGCAAGAGTGTTCAACTTGTCATTAAAGAAGGAGTTGCATAACTTATAAATTCATCTCAACATGGATTCCTAAAAGCGAGGTCGTGCTTAACAAATATGTTTTATTTGAGAGGTCAGCCAAAACAGAAGGCAAACGTGTCACATTCCGAAACTGCTGCTTGTAATCACGAACGTGGACATGTAACAGTCACGACAACTTTTTGTGATGACAGTGGCGTTTGCCTTCAACTAGAAGCACTATACTCGCTTCGGTGACCCTGGCACCTTGCTCGCTGCATAACACACGGACACGTTGCATTGTTCGCCTTAGTATCTCATCTGCAACCATGCTTTCACATTCCGAGGAAACCTTTTACTCGTCAGCATCTTAGGCACTCCTCCAGATACTGCACTAATAACAGCAGCAGCAGGTCAACTTTCTACAATTAATGTATCCATTGAACCCACGAAGCTTATCAGAGAATGCATACCTCCTCATGATTATCATAATCTGTGTGGAGGGCTAGAGATCACCAAATGACTGATTTGGGCGATTATTTTGAATATTTCGGGGATTTTTATTTAAAATCGAGTGACGTAGGGTATGGGAATACAGGCAACAATAAAAAATCTCAATGGTGACAAGGTGTCGCCCGGCATTGTCTGGTTTTGTATGTCCCAGACATCACAAAACAGCAAAAAATAAAGTATAGACGCAAGTCCTGGTCCAACCCAACGTCTGTCGGACTACATAGAAGACTAGAGACATCATACCCTTGCGCGCGCGCGCGCGCGTGTGCGTGTGTGTGTGCGTGCGTGCGTGCGTGCGTGCGTGCGTGCGTGCGTGCGTGTGTGCGTGCGTGTATCATGTGATGTGCATGATGAACCGATCACGTCGCAGATAGATAAATTCGTGGCCTTGTACGTGACAGGTTGATGTTGGGCTTCATGTTCGTGACGGCGTTCATGTCGATGTGGATTAGCAACACTGCCACAGCGGCCATGATGGTTCCCATCGTGCATTCCGTTCTCGAGCAACTACGTGTGAATCTCGCCAAAGCCATACAGCAGGAGTCGACCGATAAAATCGATGTCGCGATCTCTGGTCAGTTTTTGGCACTTGTAGTAACGACCACAATATCTTCCATTCTCGTGTAATCTATATACTGGCTTCTTGTTTATATCTTTGTACCGTATTTATGTGTCACAACATTATAAGTACAGGGCAATTTCATGTTAATCATATTATTAAATAATATAAGTAAGTTTCAAAAGATGAAGCTGTGATTATACATTGTGGCAAATGTAGCCTAATTACTAATATATGGGCATACTTCCAAAGAAGTTTTCAATTTGTATTTTTCTCTCATAACGTGACATTTTTGGTTAGGCTTAAAGGTACATTTTCTGTCGTAGCCATCTCGGCTTTGGGTACCCCGTACATTAATATTTAAATATGGACGGGTGTGGTTATCTGCCATGTACATTTGATGTTTACAGTCAGTGTTACGCTCCGCCCTCTCAGACTCGGTATGTTTTACATGTACTAATTTAATTGTTGCATTATAACTATTTGTACAATTTCTAACATGTACGCGGCGATATAACGTATAAATAAACACACAGGAATGAAACTGTTGTAATCGTTATGATTTTCAGGATATGTATCATAATAGTTTTCGTAAGTTGAACTTGTCGTAAAAACAAGTAGTTTTTTCGTAAGCGAACATTTAAATATCCAAATAATTACAATAATGAGACATCTAACCACCATTCAATAATGAGACATCTAATCACCATTCAAGTACCAATATATTCTTTATAAACTGAAATGTTTTAGCAAAGAACTCCAAACTACTCTACCGTGTACTTGAATTTGTAACAATTTCCCAGTAGTTCCTAAATGACCTATCCCACCCTTGCGGGGCGCCACCGTCGATTGCAATCGAAAACGAGACAGGATGGAAAGTATCTTAGTGAAAATGGCGGAAAATGTATGTGAATAAGAAAGTTGGAGTAGGCGTTTGGCGAATTTGTGCGACATATCACACGACGACGTAGGAGAATTGCGAATGATTTATAACAGAGGAACAAGAAGACAACTGGAAAAGGATCAAATGTTTGGAGGATTAGTATATACACAACATAGAACGTTTGTGTTACTCGTTCCGTCTTTCGATAATGTTTACGAATTGAAATTAACTGCACTGGCACTTTTCGTGTTACTTGTTAAATTACTTTCGTTTGTCAGGCAATTCTAATGGCATGTTGCAGTGTTCCTAGTTAAATATCCTTAAATTAAATTAGTTTCGGGCGTAATGGTGATTTAGTAGCGTATGGGCGACGACACATGGCACAGACCACTGTGCGTTTTCCCATGGCATTGCCACTGGTGGCCATGTTAACATTTTGTCTGATTATATGAAAACTGGACCATCAACATTCCCGAAAATAAATCACAGCTTTCAACCTATTTAACAAAATGTGCAATTTAGGTAAATATTATATTTGAAATATATTTTTTAAGATACGTTAATTTATCAACAATGTGTAAAAGATGTGTTTTAAATAGTTATATTAGAGCATCAGATATTAGAGTATCCCATAGGCACGGCTGCTTGGTATATAACCGCATAAGACAAGATAAGTCAAATCATGCTTAATAATTGAATGTTTCACCTTGGAGTGAGATCATGTGCTGATGAGTCAGATTTCCGTGTTCTACGCTACCGAAGTCAACGGAAAAATTAAAAACCTCACTAGTTGACAATAAGTATACTCTCGTTTGACGCTGAAGTATTCGTATCAGTTGCATCAGTGCAAATGATATACATGCTTTACACATGTCCATTTTTTAGATACCTTATCTTATTTAATTGTAGTGTGCATTTTATTACTTTTTATATCAGCAATGTAAACATGAGTATTGTATATTTTTTAACAATCTTATATTTTATTTACCCTTGAACATAACTTATATTCCGGAGATACAGCTGTTCGAATAAAAATTATTATTATGAGTTTGACTGTTTAGGGATCACAGGCTTAGCTGTACTTTTTATTTATGCTTTAGGGGCGAGTTGCTTTATTTTTGGGTATTTAACATGTGTGTTTCATAGGTGATATTGATTTTATATTAGTATACAGTATACTTAACCAGCCATTGTAAGAGAGGCACAAACCCAGAAAATTAAGACACAAGACCTTGAAAAAAAATGGCTGAAGATAGAGATGGATGGCGTCGGTTGCGTTCTGCTTTGTGTGTCTCACGGGGAGGGAGTAAGAGAAAGCAAGTATATTTAACATTAAGTCTTCTTTTTCAGCTGACTATCACTGGAACTGGAGGCATCACATCCGTGTTAGCGTTCGTGTACGACTGACAAGGCATTCTGTCAACACCAGGTTGATGTGTTGTATCAGCTTGCGTACTAGCAAGCTTACAATGTCAGTCACATTGTAAGCACTTCACCATCAGCACCACATAACTGGCACATACCTCCCCTGACACATGGCTTTGCCTGTCGTAAGATGTCGGACATCACGATTGTGAAGCCTACAGCTCCGGACACAGCCAGGCCACCAAACAAGAAGCGAACATGTTATTTTCGTGCAACACATACAATCCGGTCAACACTCCTTTGTGTGTGCTGCGGATGCGTGAACAACTGATGCCAACTTTACTGGCACAAGACCAGGCATCGCAGTGGGTGCATTTGTGGAATTCTGCAGAGCCTGATCCACTATTCGTGATGTGCCAGTATGGGTCTGTGCCCAGGGGTTGCGTGTTATCGTACCAGGCAAGAGTATCAGTAACTGGACCATCGACCAGTGCCTCAGACACACCCAATGGCACGACTGTTATATAACTCGCTCAAAGTGTCTGCCGGTGAGTCTCGCCAGGTCGAACTCGACACGCGCGACCAGGCCAAGTGTCCGCAGTGATTTCTGTTGCGTGAGCGCCGGATCACTGCGTCCAATTTCAAGCCCGTCATTCGTCGGAGGCAGCGATACGAAACACTCGCGGACACATTGCTGCAGCACTCAACTGTGAAGACGCCAGCAATGGAGTAAGGTCTACCTCACGATAAACATACTCCTATGCTGCGAGCCACGATATCGTGATTTACCCTGTAGGGTTCGTGATAAATCCGAGCAGAAATTACCTTGGCTGTTTCCCCGCAGAACACAATTGACTCAATGGGCCTTTTGGAAGTGAAATGCACGATGAAGGACTCAGTCAGTGATGTCAGCTACTTGAAGGTTGCAGGGGACAAGCTGCGGTTACGTCGTAGTTATCAGTACTATGACCAGCGCGTGAGCCATATGGGGTTGACAGGGGTGAAGTGGTGTGACTTCTATGTGTGGTGCGAGAATGACTCTCACTGTGAAATTATTGCTTTCGATACGTCTGTATTTGCACGCATGCTTGCGAAACTTGATGCTTTCTTTGTAAGGTATTTCCTGCCTGCTAAGAAAGTTGAGTGAAGTGGAGTATTCATTGTGGATGGTTATGTGATTTCATCAGTTTGGTTTCCGTAGATATTACAAGTTGCAATACTTTCATAACAGGACTTTGCTCTCTGAATGTGTCACAGTTGAAATGATAATGTTTCTTTATGCATTAAGTGTTTTTTCTATAAAAAAAATTCTAGACACTACTTGCTGAATGCCTTTGTCAGTGTGTTGTGAACATGAACGAAACCATACTTTAAAAAAAAATCATTATTATTTAATATAACAATATGTGTGGTGGCCTAGCAAAATAGGTGACATGGGTCAAAACATTAATGTCTTTATATTCAGAAATTGGAAAGAGACACCACTTCTCATTCAAAAACTATCACTGTTTATTTGCATTAAAGCGTCACATGATTTGACGTTTGTAAAATACTGTAGATTATCTCTGATTTCGTAAAAAAAGTATAGCGAATACACTTTTGTATCAACAGCGGTCTGAAAACAGAGCATAAACCACCATTATTCATAGATCTAGCGAAATAAAGCAGTGGCAGTACTACTAGTAGAAAGTTACCACAATCACTCTCACTGTCATACCCTGTGTTGTGCCGTGGTATATAATATGCCATCTAAAAAACAACATACACGCACTAACCGTTTCACATGTGTATTCTGTGGTCTACAGCCTGCACAGTGGCCTCGAAGAAATATACAACAAATAAATGTTTAGGAGTATGTTTATCGTGACCAGTGGGCGATATTTTTGCGACCCAACTGGTGCACGACGTCACGTGATGTTATGGTTTTCTTCACAAAATGTCATTATATATATATATATATATATATATATATATATATATATATATATATATATATATATATATATATATATATATATATGCATGGTAATGTTAGTGATTTTTCTTATATATATTTTGAAAACATCTGTATCACAAATCTTCCTTGCCCTTGGAATTTACGTTCCTTTCGTGGATATTCTAACTTTGCTAAAACAGACATATTTAATTAAATCAATGCCTCTTTACATGTGTTTATTGTAATTCAATTTCATTTATCGCCCACCGACTATCGACGCCGGTGTAAGTTATATATTTACATTAAAGAGATCGATCCAGGATCGCCTCTAATCTTCGTCAGCCAAACCAGGTATCTTTCTTTTTCTGTCACTTGGTTGGGAAATCGATGAAAACTCACATATGTCAAATGAATGCTGCGGGATATGCTTTTACAGACCACAACCACAACAGTACACCATGATGAATCTAGAAAGCGTTTTCCAACTTGACTCGCTTTCGATCTAAGATGACGCGAGTGTGGGATAGGTAATAACGAGTTCGACCCATGGGCAGAACCAGCCGTTTTCGCAACCGGTGAACCTAGTAATGTTCTCGCTCGCATGGGCTGAATCAACCGTGTATACAACCGATGAACCTTGTAATGTTCTCGCTCGCATGAGCTGAATCAACCGTGTATACAACCGATGAACCTTGTAATGTTCTCGCTCGCATGGGCTGAATCAACCGTGTTTACAACCGATGAACCTTGTAATGTTCTCGGTCGCATGGGCTGAATCAACCATGTATACAACTGATGTCAGCGGGCCCCGTGGGCCGAAACGACTATCGTATTCTAACTGGGAAATCGGCTTTGTGGGCGTGGACCTTGTTTAATATTACTTTATAATTATGTATATGTATGTTTACTTCTTACCATTTCGAGGGTGTTGTTTCATATTTTACCTACACATTGTCAAGTGGAATGTTAATTTGCTCTACTGTTTAGTGACATGCCATCAATTGCAAGTGATTTGTTGTCGTGTTTAAGTGACTCCGTTAACGCAAGATTAAATTGCACTTTCAAACCTTAAGCAACTCCAACACTTTGATTTATTTTGTCAGATATCAACGGCTTTGAAGAAAACAACGCAGACATATCACGCACAGCCGGTGAGCCGTTTCAACCGACCACCGATGAACCGGAGAACGCTACTGAAGGAGAGGACAACGCGTTGCCTACTGGCGAAGAAGAAGACGCCCCAACACTCGAGGACGTCGACGAGACAGCCAGCGAGACCAACGTGAATGAGAACCACCCTATGCACTGCCATTTGTGTCATAACCGAGTCGCGCCGGCTACCGACTCTAACATGGATTTTTTTGGGATTGAGCGGGCCAGTGAGTTACATGGAAGATAATAACATATCAATGTATTGTTTAGCTATGACAACGATGATTGTTGTAGATGTAACAAAATGGATTTTGTGACGTTGACGATTGATTAAGATGCTGATGATAATGACGATGACGTAGTTAGTTACTGTGTTGACGCTAACAAGATCCTTTTGTATGTTTCAGACAGTTTACGAGTATTACCAGACCCACTTTCTCCACCTGATAAGAAACGGCTGTAAGTCAACATGGATGTGTGAGTGAGTGATGTGGGTGATGTGAGATGACTGATGCGAGTGAGTGATGTGAATAAGTAGTCCGGGGAATGATGTGAAAGAGTGATGTAAGTGATATGAGTGTGTGATGCGAGTGATTGATGTGGGTGAGCGATGTGATTGAGTGAGTGACATGATTGATTGCGTGTGTGATTGAATGAGTGATGCGAGTGAGTGATGTGAGTAAGTGAGTGGTGTGAGTAAGTCAGTGATGTCAGTGAATGGGTGAGTGAGTGATGTGATTGAGTGTGTGACCGAGTGAGTGTTGCGTGATGGATTAATGATCATGTGAGGATGAGAATGAGTAGGTGTTCCCATGTGGGTATAAGGGTTCTGTGACTTTACCCCCGGACGTTGCCTTAGGACATTACACACTTTATCCTCCGGACATAACATCTGCCATGTAAATTCCATGCAAGGACATTGGAACACGATAAGATAGTTAAGGAACTGAAGAAACCCTACGCGTAGGAACCGTACCAAAAGAAACACTACTGTGCCCTCTAATATAAACCATACTAATAAACCGTAACCCCTAGACCAAATACTTGCGTGTGCGAACGTGTGTACTTTACCTGGTTCGGGTACTTGTCTGCCTATGAAACTTAATTTAGACTGCCGTCAACAGGCGTGACACCCGGCTTCAGGTCATGGAACGCGAATTTGATAACTTCAGTCGGGCTATGCGTCTGTCGGTCGCATATGCCGCCAACGTGGGCGGCACGGCCACTATCACCGGCAGTCCGACGAACCTTGTCGCCAAGGAGATGTTGGACATGTAAGTCAACCTGACGACTGGTGAATAAGTCAGCGTAATAATCATCATTGTCATCTTTTGCAGGGGTTTATCATTTGTCAACACAATGCAATACAACAATACAATACAATACAATACGCTTTTATCTAGAATCATCATTGTTTACAGTAAATACAATTACACAACAAAATACATGTTGAATATGGGTAAGGGAGACTTCTACTAAGACCAAGCCTGGTCGCTTGCATAGACAGACAGACACACATACATGCAGACAGACAGAAAGACAGACATATGTGCTTTATTTTGACCCATATACATATCACTCAACAAGTGAGTATGTAAAAGCATACATATAATAATTACATATAGTATACCATTACCAAATTAGGGTCTGGGAGATTCCCACTAAGAATAAAAAGCCGCTTTCATAAGAACCACCCAAGTATAATTGAAGACAAATCCTGGTGTGTAATAGTAGCATAAATCGGTAAACAGACTGGCAAGGCTTACAACATGACATTATACATGATTACAGATTGAATGGTTATTCATGCAAAGATTTACACATAAAAGCTTATTCTTACTGGTTATTCATTCTTGATGGCAAATGTAACACATTCGGATTGTATATACAGCTACACATGTGTGCAAATAATAATGTTTTCCGTACATTGCAAACACGTGTAAACTGTGTGTATAGATTTCGTTTTTTTACTAAATCAGGTGCATTATTGATTGCATGTGGCAAGGTGTATCTGACACTACGTTTCGCAAATTAGTGTTGAACTCAGATTGTGTGTATGTTGTATTGTCCACGTGTGTTAAACTTGTGAATGATGTTGTTCTGATGAAGCGGTCAATTTTGAAGGTAAACAGGAAGTTTGTTATGTGCGAATTTATAATACAGTTTTAGGTCTTGTAATTTTAATATGTGTTCCATTTTTAATAATTTAAGACTTTTAAACAGTGGTTCAGTGTGAGAATTATATTTGCTTACACTAATAATTCGGACAAGTTTCTTTAGAAGTTTCTTAATTATATCATATTTGTAGCCCCAAGTGGTTACGCCGTAGTTTAAGTGTGGCAGTATCAATGTGTTCTTTATATTCAGAGGTAACAACCGTTTTTAGTCTATTTAGAACACCTGAAGTCCTTGAAAACCTGTTTGAAATGTTTTCAATGTGACTTTTCCAGTTAAATTGTTCATTGAAATTTATTCCAAGAAAATTAAGTTCAGCCACGCTATCAATAGTAGTATTATCTATTATGAGTAATGGGGAAGTCATACTTTTTCTTCTGGCTGTTTTAAAAAGCATTTACTTAGTTTTGTTTAGGTTAAGAGACAATTTGTTTAGTTTTAGCCATTTACTAATTAAACACATTCTACGTTTCAATTTTGTTCGTACGAGGAAAATGAGTCAAGGGTATTTGAGAGGGTAGCATCATCGGCATACATTATGAAATTAAACGTTTGACTGGCTTTGGCAAAGTCATTAATGCATATAATAAAATAATATGCCAAGAATCGAACCTCGAGGTAAGCCTGTTGAAATATTAAGCATTTCTAATTGGACATCCTCTATTTCAACATATTGTTTTTTATTTGTTAGATAATTTCTAATTAAACTTAAAGCTACTTCTTTTATACCTTAGTATTCTAATTTATCTAGTAATATCTTATGATGCTTTGGAAAGGTCCAAATACATATTTATAGGAATTTCATTTTCATCCATATGTGACATTATTCTATCGGTTAATTCAAGGGCAGCCAATTCAGTGCTATGTTCCGTTCTAAATCCACATTGGTTTTCAAAAAGAGATTTGTGTTTTAAAAAAGGAATCTAGCTGAGTATAAATTATTTTTTCAACTACTTTTGACATAATTGGTAAAAGTGACATATGAGCCACCCTGATATTTAAATAAGATTTGTGGAATAATAATTAAATAAAAGACACATTCTTTCAGCGCTAGTTATGAATACAATAAAGTAAATTGGCTATTGCTATAGCGTATATCCGTTAACAACGCAACTGAGATAACTGTTTATTCACTCTATGTTTCTGTTTGACAATGTAATATTTAGGACAGGGGGCGTACAATCATTGTATTTGTTGGCATATGTAGCAGTTCAATATGGTACATTGTACTAGGCAATTTTGTAAGTAATAAGTCTTTATACAGTTTGTGAATCCATATATAATGTATGTTTGATCAGGGCTTAAATTTATGAGCTCGTCAATGGCGTCCACATTTCTTCCTGGCGAGTTTTAATAGTGGGCGCCAGCTGGCGAATGCATTTTGTAAGGTATTACTTAAAAATGGTTCAATCGGATAAACTGTTCCATACCATTGACATTCTATACTGTAGTTAGGTAGATATGTGGTGTTTCTCAGGCGCGGTCGATTGTAACAACTAGCCCCGTAAGCGATGCAAGTTGTTACATCATACAGGACAAGCTGTTACAGCAAAGAACGTGTGGTTAGCAAAGCAAGCGTCACTCGTGCATGCTACTGTTATTACATTAATTGGATTATACACACGTATACATATTATACACAGTGTGCATAACAATGTAGGTGTCCACAGCGTCATATATTAATTTTTCCATTTTTAGATACTCAAAAGGGACTCGTTCCCAGGATTCTTACATAACAAACAATTAGGAATGAAATATGAATTATTGAATGTAGTATGAAAGAGTGAATTGAAATATTATATGTAATTCGACTTATACTTGATTGAATGATTCACGCACACGCGCACATGCGCTCAAACATCCACATTTCAATGAATTGTGCAATATTTATTGTCCTTAATTGCTCAACATAAAATGGCCATAACAAAATTAACAAGAATTAACAAGATTGCTATCCAAGACAAAACACCCTGATGGTAAATGGACAAGGAAGCCATCGGCTTATCGAGAGTCCAACTATTTTTCATATATGTGTAACCTGCCCTTCTGAGATACTTGTTCATTTTGTTTGATGTTGCTAGCATTGACAGTATTAGTTATATACCTGTACGCTAGGCTTCACAGGTGAAATAAGGCGTTCACACGTCGTGGCTAAATAAGCTGTGTTCTTTCAATCTATGTCAGCCCACAGCTCGCTGGCCGAGCCATCTGTGCGAACCACCCGAGCGTTGTTACAGTTGTAACAACTTGCCCCAATACAATTGTAACAACTTGCCTTAAACACAATTTTTGTAGTTGAACGCACGTGGGCGATAACATATCCTGTTTTTTTTCAGCTTAGCATTTACTTGGCATAACCCCTTATACTATATTGTAGACATGTTTCAAGTTTCATTCACGAAACCTAAAAAGTGGCTGCCTGAGATGATATTATGTGGGTATACCCAAACAAGTTTTAGGTGGCTAAAAGTCATTTTTGTCCACACCTCGTTAATTTCGTCTTCTTAACTCCCGATTTGTGGACACCGTGTCTGCTGGTGGACTTCCAACCAACTACTGCCGATGGCCTCTCCGAAAGTCAAATTTTTTACATTTATGCGTAACCCGCCTATCTGACATATTTGTCAATTTTGTTTTTAAACAAACGTTTGTACTGTTTTAAATTTAAAAGTTGTAAACATAATTATGACTTTGGGACAAACTCCAATGGGACACTGTGCAATATTGCCAAATCGGCTGTCCCTGACATCGAAGGAATACCTTGAAAAGTATTCTACCAAAAAAACAAAACAAAAAACTGGATGTGCTAGATGTGCCAAGTATCCTGCTTGGGGAAGTGGCGTTCTTTTGGCCAATTTTGCATCTCCCGCTTCTACTTTTTTAAATAATCTTCTTTTTTTTAGACAATTCTGCACCTTCTATAAATAGAGAAGACATAAAATGGCACACCTGACATATAGATGTTTTCAAGTGCAACTATTTCTGCACTGTGGGAGGGGATCCCCTCACACGCACTACACCACGAAAGTAACGTACCAGTGTAAGTTTCTTTCCAAACCACTGATGTAATAATTTACTTCTAAAGAAATTTACAAAGTAATTGTCACAGGTAGCTCCGCAAATTTTACTAGAATTGTTTGTCGCCGACAAGTATTCGTCTCGTTGCAAGTGTTGATATCATGCTTGTATCTCTCTTCCGTTTTCAGTTTGTCAAAAGGCGCGTTTGAGCTCACCTTTTTCTCGTGGTTCGTGATTGCCTTCCCCAATGCTTGTCTGTCGCTAATATGGGCATGGATCTGGCTGATTACATTCAACATGGGACCAATGTATGTTGTTCTTTACTTCATAAATAGTCTCGTCAGACACATAGATTGAGAAATTGGGATAGCAGCCTGCCTACAATCACATCTCCACTCAACGACCGTCGTGGCCACTTTAACAGTTCGCAAAACCAGCAAGGTTTCATTAAATTCATTGATTTATAACGTATGTGGTGCTATGGATCAAGTTGTTGTCAGGCGAATACAAAATCGTGAAAACATCAAGGTTATGCAACTGGCTGATTAAGATTTAACATTTCAGTATTGGTTTTAATCATACTAGTTACATATACCTCTATTGCCGAAGTTAAAATCGTGAAAACTGCAACGGTTCGGGTGAAATTCCTGCTACAACTGATACTGCTATCAAATCCACGAACACTAATAATAATAATAATCCCATTCTCAGCGGTTCGGGGTATTTGAACAAACCTACATTTTAACATAATTGTTTTCAACTGTAACATTTTTCAGAAATCATCACACAAATCTCCGGCTGATTGCACACGTCCGAGCCCCTTTAAAAACTCCGAGGATGGGTCTGTAATAATAATGTGTTATTAATACGAATGTGACCATCGCTATCACAATGTGTCGGATTTGCCATATGTAATACGCCCGTATATATGTCGTTAGATTCTTTCTGCAAACCTTCACCAAAGACAGCCATCAGGAGAAACGCATCAACGACGCGGCGATGAACGTTCTCAGGAATGAATACAAGAGTATGGGGAAGATGGCGTATGTAAAATAAACATTAATGCTATGAAGTCTTATAGTTTGTCGTCGTAAGCTTCTGTTAAATAGTATACACTACATCTATCATAGCATTTCGACCGTTCAGATGTGTTTAAATGAATCACAGTTTGTTAATATAATATGACTGTTATATAGTCCAGTAATTCTTTGGTTCAACCTCAAACAAATTGCAATAGTAAGTTTGGTGGCATTTTTAGATTCTACATTATGTTTGTGTTACCACAAAAAAATCCACCAAAATCCATTTGGTGGAACATTGTCATTTTCACATGTTGCTAAATGATCGTAGGTATCACTGAAATTTTAATGGAGTACACGTAATTCATGTTGTATAACTTAGTTTCCGTGAAAACATTATAAAGATGATATACATCATTAGAAAAGTAATATATTTAGCTGCTCAACGGTACCTAACAAGTGTAATTTCAATGAACATTAAAGCCATAATATTATTCTAAGCACATTTGCAAATTATCGCAATTCCGTCAATATGTGGTTTAACATCAAACAAACTGCAATAGCAACTATTGTGGCGTTTGTAGTTAGTACTATAAGTTTACATTACAAGAACAACCGTTCACTGAAATTCACGTCGTGGAACATTGTATTTTCTGACGATAATGACAAATGCTGCCGGTCATTGTTTTCGCGCAGTGAAATGTACGGGTACGTCTTATTTATGCTGAGTAATATATTTTCTTTGCGCAATTTATATACATAATGTACATAGCTGGAAAGGTAATATATAGATCAACCCAACAACATATAGAATGTATAACTCCATTAAATAGTACGGTGAAAATCGACCGTTTTTTAGTAGTAACGTTGCGATCGACCGAATGTTGCTTACACATATAGCCATACACTTGTCTATGTCAGTGGCATTTACGGCCTTACCTACTGTTTCTATATCTATATATATATATATATATATATATATAGTGTCAATTTTGTTCGATGAGTTTAGTGCTGTTTTAACGATCATTGGATCAGCGTCCTAGTTTGCATGAAAACAACAGCACCCAGGTTTCTCAAGCTCTGTGCTCAGTATGTTTATGAATCATTGCTAATTTTCTCTGTTGGCCAGAGATTCCTCCTTCTTTATCTGCAGTCGCATGTCACTTGTGAAGTGAAATGCTGTTGATGCACATCTGCGTGTTCTCCTGTTGTGGGTCATGTCCTTTGTTGATGTTCCAGCTTCGTCGCCATCTATTGCAACAATCGCATTACCGTAGCGTCTTCGCACATACATTATGTATTGTGTGCATATGCCACTGTAGGTAGAACCTCGATGCCATGTAATCCTTTTTTTGGGGGGACGGTCTCCAAGCAGATGTTACATGGCGTAAGTAAGGAGGGATTTATTGGCAAGTCGCATCATGCCAGGTTATTCGAACTAAGCAGGTGGATAACTACATAGTTCGTGCTTCAGGACCAGAGGCAGTTCATTACATCTTTCTCCTATATTTTCTCCAGAAGGCGCTGGAAGAGGATGTGAGAATCAACTTTTACGCCTTCATTGAACTTCACGCATGTTTTATCATTCAGTATGATGGCTTGTTGTTCCTTCTGAATGTTTAGCCCAGGATGGTTTCTCCGATCTGACATCCTATTCCATTTGCCTTGTCGACATACAATTCATTGTCTGCTGTTACACCGGTCAAAATGCTACGGAGACCCCAATCGTCAGACATTTCAACAGCTCTTCTGTGTCTTTGGAGTCCCGTTCCTGTCTTGCTCTAGTTGCTCTTTGTGTTGGTCCCTTGTATTGTAGTTTACCGCAGTGAGGTCTTGCAGACCACAATTAACTCCAGCACAGGAAGGCATTGACAGAAGCCAGACAAGCCTATGAGGCTCAGTCAGTCCACGCCCACGCGTTAAACCGCCTGTTGTCTTCACAGTTCGCATCAACACTTGCTCCATAACTAAATCCGATGACAGGCCTGCCCAGTAAAGATCACTCCTGCGGATTACATGTTTCCCGAGTGCGAAGCTCGTATGAACATCAGGGTGTTGACTCTCCAACTCCAGCATGTTGTTTAGGTGCACATATGCAGACTTGCCATACAATGTGTGTCCAGCAGCTAGGGAGTATGGAAGCATCTCACAAACAGTGTGTAGATGCAGGTTCCAATTCCCCGTTCGTTCTGCCTTGATGAATATCCTGAGTAAATCGATCCACGCGAACACGATCGCCAATAGCTCTTTCTCGATCTGAGCGTATCTTGTTTCAGGTAGCGTCAGGGCACGTGATGCATACGCCACCGGCTGGCCGTTCTGCATTAATGCTGCACCAAGTCCTGATTGTGACGCATCGCACTGGATGGTCACTTCGTCTGCGAGATTGTAGTTGCGTAACACAGGTGTACTTGCAACAGCTTTCTTCAGCGTGTCGACTGCGTTCTGTTGCGAGCTTTCCCACATCCAGTCGGTGTCATTCCTCGTAAGTTCTCGTAGCGGCTTCGTGATGTCAGAGAGATGCGGAAGGAACTTGGCCAGATACTGGGCCAATCCCAACAAGCGTTGAACTCCTGAAACATCAGTAGGGTTAGGCATGTCAACGAT
Source organism: Lamellibrachia satsuma (assembly GCA_033239005.1). Taxonomy (NCBI): domain Eukaryota; kingdom Metazoa; phylum Annelida; class Polychaeta; order Sabellida; family Siboglinidae; genus Lamellibrachia; species Lamellibrachia satsuma. The sequence goes on along the minus strand of BSQZ01000016.1, from coordinate 8,189,167 downwards.
AGCCTTCACCTCAGTGGGGTCGATACTCAGCCCGTCAGACGTTGCGACGTGCCTGATGAATCGAACTTCCTCCTGTCTCAGTTTGAACTTGTCGACGTTTAGTTTGACCCCTCGCTCCTCACATCGCTGCAGAAATGAGTGGAGTCGTTTGTCGTGGTCAACGTTTGCCTCGTCGACCGTGTTGCCGTACCCTACGACAACAAAATCATCAGCCACAACCTCGATACCTTGTAACTCCTCGATCAGTTCGTGCATTTTTTGGAAAAACTTCGGGGGCCGAACAAGCAAGGCATACGTTTGAAACGATACCTGCCGAAAGGTGTGTGGAAGGTCGTCATATATGAAGAGCGGTCGTCGAGGCGCACGTGCCAAAACCCATGGCTTACGTCAAGGACAGTGAACACCTTGGCTCCGTGCAGTCGCGTCGCGATGTCTTCAATCGTTGGTAGTTGGTAGTTTTCTCGACGGATCGCACGGTTGAGATCCTTAGGATCCAAGCAGATGCGAAGTTTGCTGTCCTTCTTCGTAATCACTACCATCGAGCTGATCCACGCGGTGGGTTTTTCGACAGCCTCAGTGATGTCGTCCCGAGTCATGTCATCCAGCGTCGCTTTCAGTCGGTCTCTCAGAGCGACTGGTACTCGGCGTGGGGCGTGTTGGATGGGGTCGGCCGCGTCATCCAGCTGGATTTGATACTCGCCCTCTAGTTCGCCGATGCCGTCACCAAACACAGTGGCGTACTTTTCGATGACAGCTGCCTTGTTGATCAGCGCACCCTCGACCGCGTAGACTTGCCTCGAGTCGCTGGTTTGTGTAGCGCATCATTGTCCGTATAGTGGATCAACTTCATGCCCACACAAGCCTTCCTCCCCAGGATTGGCCGGATGTTGTCGTCGTCGACCAGTTTGCAGACGAGGATGCATTTGTAGTCGCCTCGCCAGACTCGAACGTGTACTTCACCGACCACTGTCAGCCGAGAACCGCCAAACGCAAGTATCGATGATTGACACCTGTTGACGTCCTTCAGCCGCACGTCTTTAGTGGCTCGTTGATACAGCTTCAGAGGCACCACGTTACATTGGACCCCGAAGTCGATTTGGAAGCGTATGTAGCTCCCGGAGTCACCTTCAAGGTCACGCACTGCGAATCGTCTAACATCGCCAGTGTCGCCACCTCGCGGACCGGACAAATCTCCTCCGACTCTCCGATCGTCCTTACTGAATTTCGCGCTCTGCCTGACCGTTTTCGCCGGCATTTTTTTGCGAAATGATTCGATTTGCCACAGCAGTCGCACGTTTTGCCGAAGGCCGGACATAACTCCTTCGACTCTCGGCCATGTTGACGACCACAGTTCCAGCACTCTTTCGTTGCCTCGCTCTTAGTCGTGTGTGACGTCTCTTTCTTCTTGACGCTTTTTTTCTGGCCGACCGATTGTCGAAGTGCATGAACCGACGTCGCTGAACTGCTCGACTGACCCACAATCCTGATTTGCTCGGTCATGCTCTCAGCCGCTCAACAAATCGCATCTGTTTTGGCAAGTGTCAGATTATTCTCACGCAGTAACCGTTCGCGTACCTTTGTGTCATGAATTCCAAAGATCAGTCTATCCCTCAAAATTTCGTTTGGGGTGATCGTATCGAACTCACAAGCCTCTGACAGCTTGCGCAGTGCAGTTTTGTATTGTTCATACGGTTCTCCGCTCTCCTGCATACGTTTGTTGAATTTGTATCTTTCAAATGGAACGTTTTTTCGTGGTTGACAATATTCTGCTAATTTTTTCAAGACGGGTAGTATGCGACGGTCGTCTCCGTCCTGCGCCCAGTCCCGGAACGTCGATTGTACTTCTCGGCCATCCCCGCCAATAACTGTCAACAACGTCGCCACTTGCACTGCCTGCGGCTTGGCGTCCAACTCCGTAGCTACTGCGTAGATTTCCCACGCCGCCAGGAACTTCCTCCATTTGTCAGCGGCGTTGGTGTCGTGTATTTCTAACGGCGCAGGAACGGGCAACGCGTTAGATGCCATGTTATCGCTCAGTACGACAACTGTCACTTTCTGCCTTTTTAAGTGGAGATTTTGTGCGAAACTGTACCTTTCTGGTACGCAGTAATCATCCCACCACTGCCACCATGTGACGCTTTGTTGTTCGGTAGAATACAACAATTATTGTACTCAGAAAAACGTGCTATAAAAGATTGTAGACATGTGCCTATTTATTGATGGCAGAACTCATTAGCATAACAACCAAACCGGAAACATCAGGGGTCAGATTACGATTAACAGCTAATCGTCACAGTCTGAGGACAATTTCACGTAAATCACTTGACTGTGGTTCCCTTGACATGATCAAATGGCTTTCCACCATAGAGGTTGATCGAACGTTAAGGTTAGCGCTACTCCCAATCGTTTAGCTTGGGCACATACGAATTTGAGCATAGAGAAAATACATGTCAGATCACTATGGTCCATACCAATCATCGGCAGGAATTTTATGGTTGATGGTTCTGGGTACAGTCCATGCTGGATTTGTTGCATGACATCAGATCAGCATGGTCTGGGTAAACGCAGCAGTAGAGACGTTTTCAAAAGCAAGTCAACGTTGGAAGTTGCATCTTCGACATCCACTTTGGATATTCTCTGATAGACGAAGTCGTTGGTTGAAGCATCAGTCGCACTGAAGTGGTGGATGTTGATGAGCCCAACAGCAGTCTTCAGCACTTACAGTAACTCTAGGAATCGGTGTGCAGGTCTTGATGCCTGGCGAAACGGCTGCAATAATACCCATCCCGTGGAAGGTATTCATTCCATCGAGGGTTCGACTACTATGGTCCACATTATCTGCTACAAACTGCACAAAATGACCAGAAGCGGAGCCAGGAATGTCGATACTCTATAAGACCCTCGTGCAGTGCGGAAAAAATATGAAGTTAAACTTCTGATGTATTGTTGGATAGATTAATCCATTATCTTTCCAACGGTATGCATCAACGCGTACCCCTACATTTCACTGTGCCAAAGAGTGACCGGCAGCGACTTTCGAACTTTTTTTCTGGTAATGTAGACATTAAGGAGGCTCGCACGACGCTTCTGCATTTGATGCTCTGAACTGTTGCCACACCAGAGCCGTGACCAAGACAGAAGAGTTTCTAAAACGCATTTTCGAGGAAAACGCTGGTGGTTGGTCAGAAATAGGTGAAATATCATTATTATTTTGGACATACTTTCGACATACGTTTAAGACAGGAGTAACACAGTTGGCAAACTTTGCACAGCATGTCAATCACGTTATTATAACGTCTTTACACATTAATTTCGTTGATTACGATAGTCTACCAACACAATGAACAGGGTTACAATGACCGTCAGTGGTGAAATGTACGCTTGTTTTGTGTTGTAGGTTCAGCGAGAAGGCTGTGTTGGTTCACTTCCTCGCCCTGACTCTGCTGTGGTTTACACGTAACCCCGGATTCATCAAGGGATGGTCCATCTTGTTCAAGCCAAAGTGAGTCAACTGTCAGATTTTCTACTGCGTGCACATTACACACACACACACACACACACACACACACACACACACACACACACACACACACACACACACACACACACACACACACACACACACACACACACACACACATATATATATATATATATATATATATATATATATATATATATATATATATATATATATATATATATATATATATGAATCCCGGGAACACGCGCACACGCAGACACACACAACCCCACAGGGGTTGCTGAAATTAATAAAAACTGTGGAACGCGAAGCCTTGAAAGAGTCCAACTCGGCGAGCAAGGCTTCGTGTTGTGTGTGCATGCGTGTGTGTGTGTGATTGAGTGTGCGTGTGGGCGTTTGCGTGTGTGCGCGCGTGTGTGCGCGCGTGTGTGCGTGCGTGCGCATGTGGGCGAGCGTGTGGGCGTGCGTTTGTGCGGGCATGCACATGTGTGTGTGTGTTTGTGTATGTGTTCAAAAGATAATACACTTGGTCGTTGTGAGCCTTCTGCTCTCCTAGCTTTCGAACAGTTCCTTTCGCTGCCCTTCGCCTGAAGTTTGTGACGTTGCAGATACATCACAGACGGGACTGTGGGAATAACAGTGGGATTGTCGCTGTTCCTCTTCCCCTCGCGAATGCCAAGTTTCAACTGCTTCTCTCAGCCGGGTAAGGATTGTAGGTTGATGATTTGTCAGAATGGTGTACTAATAAAGCCATCACCTTGAGAATTACTGTATACTCATGATTGATATTCTAAACATATATTAATAAAACATACAGCAACAGAGATATATAGTACCTCGAATAAAAAATGTGTAACGATTATTTTAACGATGTTTATAAATGCCTATAGAAAGCGCGATTGCGGCTCCCGGACTTCTGGATTGGCCGACCGTCAAGAGAAAGATGGCCTGGAACGTTATACTTCTGATGGGCGGTGGCTTCGCCCTGGCCGACGCATGCGGGGTGAGCACTGGTTACACACTTCCGGTTTCCTTTGCAGTTAAAAACCCCAGACCGCAATCCCATTTGTATTTTCCGGGTTAGGCCCGTTATGGCTACTTCCCATTACGGCTACTTAACGTTATGGCTACTTCCTATTACAGCTATTTAACGTTATGGCTACTTCCCATTACGGCTACTTAATGTTATGGCTACTTCCCATTACGGATACTTAACCTTGTGGCTACTTCCCATTACGGCTACTTAACATTATGGCTACTTCCCATTACAGCTACTTAACGTTATGGCTACTTCCCATTACGGATACTTAACGTTACGGCTACTTCCCATTACGGCTAATTAACGTTATGGCTACTTCCCATTACAGCTACTTAACGTTATTTCTACTTCCCATTACGGATACTTAACCCTATGGCTACTTCCCGTTACGGCTACTTAACGTTATTGCTCATCGCCTCCACAAACTCGAAAAAGTTTTGTGAACTTCAAGCTCCACCCCTCCAAGTGATTTTTCGTTCGTTTCTCTATCTTGGTAAAACCATTTATGCTTTTAACCACTACCACAAGAAGCTATGACAATACTGTCAGTTACATATTCCATAGATATCACGAGAAAGATGTCACCAAGATAAGGCAGAGTGACTTCAGAGAGACCGCCCGATCGTGTCGATTCATCGTAGGATACAATGCCAAAGCACTCTATCTTTGGGAGTTGATGCAAGATTTGTCAACCGGGTAGTACACGCGTCGATGTAAACAAAACGCGTTCCGTCCCGAGTCGGCGCAGTTGTACAGACAGAAGGCCGCGGAATGGTTTACTTGGGAAGCCGCTAGAACCGGTCAAGTTATCCGACACCAGGTCAACGGTCGGGAGAAGCGAATAGGAAAACTCCCTGTCGACGGGTGGTACCAAGAACCAAGGATAGCCTATCAGTTTCACGAGTGTTTCTTCCACGGGTGTCCGTGTACTGGGGTAGAGATAAACTACGTGAACGAAAAACCCATGACACACCGAAACACAAAAACACGGCGTACCTACGACGCTTTGTGAAGGTGGTCGGGATGTGGTAATGTGCGTGGAAAGAGACAATAACAGAACCCACAGCGAAACTCTTTCTTGACACAGAGTTCCCTCGTCGACGCGGCGTCAAATGGGAACTCACGCAACAGCAGATATTGTCCGCAGTACGGGCCGGTATGCCATTCGGTCTGATCGAGTGCGACTTTCGTGTTCCGGATGAACTACAAGCTCACTTCGCCGAAATGTTGCCCGTGTTCAAAATCACCACCGTGACACGTGACGACATCGGCCCCTTCATGCCGTAGACAACGATATCCTGACGACTCCGAGATGCATGCTCGTGGGGAGTTCCTGCTTGCTACCCCGCTCCTGCAATGATACCTCGCCCACGGACTCGTCGTCGATCGCGTGTACCAGATCATCGAGTACGAACCGAGTCTCTATCAACAGCTCGTCACGAAGGGGACACCGACCCCCACAAAACCATCATAGCAGACACAATGAAACTGCACGGGAACTCGGGATACGGTAAAAAGGTCACCGAAGTTGATCGGCTCCGGAATGTTCTGTACTGTACGGATGTTTAGGGCGTCGTCGCTTGTTAACAAACGACGTTTCCGTCAACTCGACGTCGTCCCTCACCACGTAGGCTTCTTCGTCTATCAATATGCAAAGTTGCGCATGCTACAATTTTACTATGATTTCGTAGACAGGTAGAAAGAGAGACCTCTGTACCAGTTCTGTGAAATGGACACCGATTCAGCCTACATCGCTTTGGCTGGTGACTGCCTCGACGACCTCGTGTCCACGGAGAAAAGGGAGCATTACTTCCGACACCGGAACGAATGGCTACCTTCGGAATGTTGCGCCGAACACCACGCCGACTATGTGAGCTGCCGACTCGCCGGTCACCCGTGGCTCACATCCGCCTCGTGCTGCCTCGCGCGTGAAGGATACGACAAAAGGACACCCGGTCTGTTTAAGGTAGAGTGATGTGGTAGAGGGTTCATCGGCCTCTGCAGCAAGACGTACTACTGTTTCGGGGCCACGAACAAGTACATTACAAAGGGGCTGAGCAAGCGACACAACGAGATAGACAAGGACACGTTCCGGAGCGGAGGAGCGGTCGAAGATGGAACCGAGGATTCTGAGTGAACCAGTATTCCGTTTTGACGTATGTACAAGAGCGGGCGGCGCTCACCTACTTCTACGGGAAGCGCGAGGTGCTCGCCGACGGTCTTAGCACGGCACCGTTGGATGTGTAAAAAGGAGGTGCACTATAGAGACATGCTCAATCGTCTCGATGAACTCGCGCTGGAAACACCCCTTTACTTGTATCGTAGCCGGACCGACGGGGTGTGGTAAGACTACCTCCGATGCATGTTTACTACGTTATGCATCTTCTTTGATCGAACCACCACCGAAAAAAATAATATGGTGTTACGGGCAGTGGAAACCCGCATACGCGACGCTAATGCCACAGGTACCAAACGTGTCGTTCGAAGAAGGCCTTCAGGACTCGTCAATATTCGACCCCGCAACGAAAAACTTGGTGGTCATCGACCACCTGATGGCCGAAACGGATGATAGGGTCATGACGTTATTCACAAAGAAGAGTCACCACGCTAACATGTCTGTCATGTATCTGGTCCAGAAACTGTTTCCAAAAAAAAGAAAGTCGCACCATCAGTCTGAACGCGCAATACATGTTGATTTTGAAGAACCCTCGCGATACGTCACAGATAACGCACCTAGCCAAGCAGATGTATCCAGGTCGAGTGAAAGTCTTACAAGAGTCGTTCAAAGATGAGACGACGGTTCCGTACGGGTACCTGTTGATCGATCTCAAATGGGAAACACCCGAAGATATACGCTTGCGTACGACTATCTTTCCGGATGACGTCGTCCAATACGTCTACCTACCGAAGATATAAAAAGAATAGACGCGTTGTCTGAGTCGTCATTATCGAGATGTCATCACGTGTGAGGAGACACATATTGTGTTTACACTTTTTGAAAACACAAAAGAACGCTAAACTTAGAAAGACCATCCTCGACAACGCCGACAACGAGTTGGTTTGTACTCTCTGAGAGAGCGCGTTGAACATATTACATGGGAACATTGCGTTAACCCCGCAGCAGAAGGAACAGCTGCGCAAGTACAAGAAAAACCTGCGCGCATTGGCGTCTAAGACGGTGATCACGGCGAGGAAGAGGAATGTCCTACAAACTGGCGGTTTCCTATCGGCTTTGCTGGCTCCGTTGGGTGCGGTTCTTCTTCCGTTGCTCAGACAGGTGATAGGGTAGATGGAGCAGGCGAGAATAATGGCGTTGGTGGACCCGCGGCTGTGGGCGTTCCTTCGACCACCGGCGGACACGGCGGACAAGGTCTTGCGAGGACTCGATAGAGAGATGACCTCCGTTCTCGAACGAACGGATATAGACGAAGGGGAAAAGGTAAAGCTGTACAATCAGATCTAGTTGCGTTATAACAGTATGGCCGACAGGCGTTTCAAGCAACCAACGCGGGTCGTCGTGGTGAACAACGACGGAACAGCAGCCGTGAAAGATAACGGACAGCAGCAGCAACAGCAGCGCCAGTAGCGACTGGTTAGGTGGAGGGTGACATCGTGGAAAGTGTTCCGAAAAGCATGAAATCCAAGGCCCTTCATTTGATGGATCGACTCCAGAAAGACCCGACTATTCGGTGGAACGACAAAGGTGAGTTGATGCAAGAAGGCGTTGCAGTACCTGGAAGCAACATCGTGGATCTCGTACACGATATTTTGAGAAAGCGGAAAACACTCACTCGACAGGATGGCAAACATTTGCGTGGCAACTCAAACGCATCAACCTTCCGATGGAGTGGGTAGGTAACATCGATCGTAGGCAGTACATACAGCAGTCATCTTCACCGCGTTGGTCCTCCCACGTTCGTCGGCGAGCGACACGTTCGCCAACGTCCGGAAGTAGTCGTCTATTTCCGTCGCTCTGGGAATCCTTTTAAGCACGTGTCGCACCACGACGACAGTACAGTCACACCATGACCGTCGTAGAGTGTCGATCGGTTAACGTCGTCGTATGGGTACTCGTGTGTATCATACTCAATGTAGACGTACTCGTCTTGAAAGACAGTTTCAGCTCGCCGTTGGCCTGGTGATGTGGTTCGGTGGCGTGGGACGCAACAACAACAACAACAACAACAACAACGACAACACGACGACGCTGCTATGGGACGCGTCGAGAGTTATGACGGTATCGAAGCACTGCGACGTGTCTCGCACGTGCCGGTAAAAACCGCCAAGAAATGGCTGTCGGAACAGGACGCATACACGCTTCACAAACCGATCAGGACAAAATACAAGCGGCGATGCGTTGTAGTGGGAGGACCGCACCAGCGGTGGCAAGCCGATCTCGTCGACGTGTCAAACCTGAAAAAAAAACAATGACGGAATCACGTTCTTGCTTACCGTGATCAATGCATTTTGCTAGGGAAGGCCTTTAAATAATTATTGTCTGACGTCGCGCCCATGACGCTGCAAACAGACAAAGAAATGGAATTTCGAAATCGTTCTTTTTAAAATTTGTTGAGAGAGCACAGCGTCCACCATTTCACGACACATAACAAAGAAACCAAGGCGATCATCGTCGAAATGTTCTATCAAACGCTGAAGACACGCATGTGGAGGTACTTTACTAAACACTAGACGGTGAGATACCTCGACAAGTTTCGTAACTTTGTGCAGTCGTACAACAACACCCGTGAATCTAGGCATGGCACCTTCACAGGTGAACGAAACTAATCAGGAGGTCGTGTGGCAGCGTTTGTATGGTCACGATGGTGGGGTTAAACTAAAGTTCAAGGTTGGTGATCGTGTACTCATAAGCAAAACAAAGCTGTCGCCTGTCACGCTGGTTATCACCACCGCGTCGTTGGGACTCGCACTAAACGAGTGTAGAGACGTATAAAAGATAGACACTCGATCTAGAGTCGGCAGTCGCGAGATGACGACAACGACGACGCTCCACGACTTTGGAGAGGACGCAACGGACGCACATGACGACGACGACGACAGTGCAAGCATTGGGTCGCGTTGGCATCTCTTCGGTACTGATTGTCCTGAATCGGAAATAGTGTTCACGTGTCAAGTGTTCGTCTTGTATACTGTTGAGGATCGTTCCGAGGTGGTTTCGACACATTTCGACAACGTCCACTACTTGCCCTTGTTGGGGAAGGAGTTCGGAACCGTCCAGATTTATATAAGAGACGACACCGGACGTTCCGTACCATTCGAACGGGGAAAGGTGAAGGTGACGCTTCACTTTCGACGCCGCAAGAACAGACTCTTTTGAAGAATGAAGTACAACGACTACAACACCCGGCAGGTGGGGGGGAGCACTGCACTACTTTTTCGGTGCTAGAATACAGAGAGGATATGGGTTGCGTAGTTTATTTGGGGGTTTGCTCCGTCGCACCACTCATCAGACGAGGTGCGGTAGCTCTAGGTAAGAGAGCTCTGAGGACAGGTATGCTAATCGCCGAGGACGTCGTGGCAGGCCAGAACATTAAACAAGTGGCGAAACGACGGGCAACTGACGCGGGGACAGACTTGGTACGCAGTCTCTTGGCCGCCACCGGACCACCCCAAACGCAGCGGAAGAGACGACGACCTATAAAACGTGCGGCTACGGTACGACCGACAAGTGTTGCCTGAAGACGTCGTAAAGGACAGGCATCACACCCATGCGACCTTTTCGACGTTTAACATGGCTTTCTTACATCGACAAACTTACCAGGGTGTCAAGAGTGAGCTATATATCCCCAGTGTACCACTGACAGTAACCATCATCGAAACTTGACAGTAGGTGGAACACCAACCAATGGCGTCGATTCGGGTGGTCCCATCGAATTCTTATTACCCGAACCGGGAGATGCCTGCTTGGATTTGGCCAATACCTACCTGTTCGTGCGAGCGAAGGTGACCAAAGGAGACGGCTCGAACCTCGACACGGACGATCCGGTGGGTCCGGTGAATAATTGGTTGCATTCGCTGGTCAGTCAAGTCGACGTCTATTTGAACGACACCCTCGTGACGCCTTTGACCAATACGTATCCGTTTCTTGCCTACATCGAAACGGCATTGAGTTACGGCACCGAGGCCAAGGAGACGCAACTGACAAGTCAACTGTGGAACAAGGACACCGCCGGGCGGATGAACAGCGTCGACGCAAATGTCGACGCGGCGAATGCGGGATTGATAGGTCGGCGAAATTACACCACACAGAGTCACGTAATCGAAATGATGGGGCGACTGCACGTGGACCTGTTCCTGCAAGACCGTTTCGTGCTCAAATATGTCGACGTCAAGATCCGGCTAGTGCGAAGCAAGGACGCGTTCGCACTCATGGCCGGTGGAGTCAATGCAAACTACAAAGTACACATCGTTGACGCGAGCGTATCCGCAAGAAGGGTCCGGCCGTACAGATGGCCCACATCAAGGTACCCGAGAAAGGCACAGCCAAGTACCCACTACGCCCCTTCGACTGCAAAGTGTACACGATACCGCAGGGCGCCATGTCACACGCGCACGAAAACCTATTCCTCGGCACTCTTCCGAAACGTCTCGTGCTGTGCTGCATCGACAATGATGCTTTCAACGGGTCGTAAGCTAAAAACCCGTTCCACGCTAAGCATAACAGCTTAAACTTCTCCGCCGTCTATGTGGGCGGTCGACAGGTGCATGCGAAACCCTTCCCGATAATGAACCGGAAGTGAAGTGCATGATGGGAAATGATGACAATAACCAGTCGCGAATCAACCAGTGGTCTCGACCGGAAGCGAAGTACATACACCAGATAGATCCAATCAACGGGCGCGAAAATAGGTCAGTATGTAGTATCATAAGTGCGCAGTTGGCCTCAGAGGAAAATAACCAATCAGCAGTCGTGAAAATGAACCGGAAGATACAAAACGGCGGAGTTAGGTTGACATTAAGATGTCTCGACGGAGAAGAATGTTGACTTGTATACGTTAGACATTAGAAGATGTGCTGAAGAGTGGTTAACTCTTGTAGTAGCAATCACAACCCAAGTACACAAGGTTGAATCGAGTTACTTTACGATGAAGTTACAGCCACACGACATGGGCGAAAATATATCAATTATTCGTCTTGCGTCCATGTCTCGGAGACGAGAAGACTACGCAACTTTGTAGAACCGCACAAAAGTTATCGTCTGTTCCTAAATTCGTGCACATTCGTTAAATACTAAGGCGGCCATATTGGAATTCTAACTAAACATTTTATTCGCAATGATACCATTGTATCGATCACGTCAAACCGGTTCTACAGATATTAAATTTTACCATCTTAACCGAAGGGATAATGCTCAAATTTATAATTGTACATATTCACTCAAATAGTTATACCCCAGTCACCAATTCGCACCCTTGCATTGTGTCGTACCTTTGATGGCAGCACTATTGCGTAGACTACCGTATATCTGACATTTAGTTGTTTAGCAATCGACGATGATTGAATGGTTGCGTGAAATAAGAGTTTAACTATCTTACAACCGTCCATGGTCGACAGCGGTGAATACGTCGCCATTATAGGGGTTTGTGTAGGGCGTATTAAATTGCGATATGTGAATTTAAACAATTCCTATGATGTGACATAAGTGCAATTGAGCAGGCATATTCACAGGTTTGTTTGTAGAAGCTATTGGCTGTGAAATGGTGCAGTTCTTTAGGGTTTAAGAGGCGGATTGATTTATGGGAATTGTTCTGCTATGGGCCACGTGGGCGCATGAATACATGGCTATTTTTGTCAAAATTGATGGGCATCGCACGTAGTAGGCGTTTTAAAAGAGCTGAAGGCATGTGATGTTGACAGCATGTCAATCAGTTGATGCAGTTGCTCTGAAAATGTTTCAGAATTTTTGATGGTCACGTTTTCTCATAATCAAACAAAACGTTAACATGGCCACCAGTGCAATTCTCAACAGTGGTCTGACGTTTCTTAAGATTCCTCACGAAAGTGAGGATTGCGCGTGATGTCAAACGCTGACCGTTGACTATTCCGCAAAATGTACCAACAACCACAGTGTCGCCCTCTGGCGAGTGGCTCACACTCAATTCGGCCACTGTTTCCATCTTTGTCCGACAGGTAAAATAGCATATACAGGTGTAGTAAATTACTCTAAATAGCTGCCTTTGTGGTTGTTGGCCAGAGGCCAGTGGTGAAAGGAGGCGAAGGAACATAGAAAGACGCAAGTGGACCCCGGCGCCTGGGAGGATATACTGCAAGATTGTCCCCAAAGTTAGCGTATTGCTATATAGATACGCGGACTTGTTGTAGAAATCCGGTCTTTCCAAAACCGTGGGTCGCGCGCTCCAAAGCATCTTACTCCTTCCGCCGATGCTCACCGTCTTCGTCCTTTGTTTGACTGTGAGCATCTTCTCCGAGGTGACAAGCAACACGACCACCAACACACTCTTCCTTCAAGTCCTCGGCGAATTGGTAGGTATCAACATTAGTACTAATATGTAATATTAATTTATTGGTAGGGTTAGAAGGCGATGCACGCATTCGGGTAACTGATAGGTGGCACTGTAAATCAAAGGAGAACTAGTAGGTTATGATATATATATATATATATATATATATATATATATATATATATATATATATATATATATATATATATATATATAAGTTGGCGAAGAAGTTGTAGGTGGCGCTGCTGATCGTCGGGCAACGAGAAGGTGTTCTAAGAGAATCGGCAGATAGCGCGTGACTGCATTTCCCCTATAAATAACAATAACTTCGGACTTTCCTCAGTGTTTGCAAGACATTTACTAGCCATAACAAGATATTCAAATTTGCGAACAGCTTATTCCGAAATAAACCCCCCCGAAGCTCAGCTGATGGGACGACAGACTTGTTATTAATGACTAGCGTTTATGGGCTTGTTTTGACCATGACTACAGACAGGTGGTGCGAAACTACTGAGCTTTCTGTTGCAGGCCAAAGAAATGGGAATCAATCCTCTGTACATAATGCTTCCTGTCACCATCTGTGCGTCGTGTGCCTTCATGTTGCCCGTGGCTACACCACCAAACGCCATTGTCTTCTCCTACGGCGAAAACCTGCGCATAATCGATATGGTATGTATGAGCAGGGAATGGAGAAGACACGCACAATCGTCCACACCTTGTGCTTGCATCAGAGACTGTAGGATGTCTCCTCGTGCAGTGAAGGGTGTAGAAGATAACTCGCAAATAGGACCCAGTTTTTAGAGCACTCAATATTCTACACAAAATAGTACGAGAACAGACTTAGGAAATAATGATGAATATATTTTCCTCATCATATATTTTATGAAGCTTCCACAGCACGACATAACCTTTTTGAGGAGAAAAAGCAATTACCATTATAATTACTTACTTGTGACTTATTTCACAATATAAATATAGTTTAGTTTTGTTGTAAGTGTATTTGTAATTTAGTGTAGCATTATGACCCATGAAAAACATTTGAAAGGGAATGTTTTAATGTTATTGAAACCATAAGTAAATGTTGCATACATTTAAATATCAAGTCGAGATTCGAACGTCCCAGAACGAAAATGTAATGTGTGTGATTCAATGTGGCAATCGTTGTATTGCTAGTGATTCTTTATCTGATACACATGGTATGTAATTTTATATTTAATGGAACCTCATTAACCCGGACACCTTGGTCACAATGCTTGTGTACGGATTAACGAGTTTTCCATATAAACAAGTCATGCAATTAACGGGATACGTTGGCGTTTGAAAATTCCGTTTTCGTGATATTATGTCCGGTTTCCTAGTTTTCCGAATTATCGGCGTCCGGATTATGGATGTTCCACTGTAAGCAGGCACAAAGAATCACAGATATGATATTCGGTGTATTGTTCATTCGAAACACCGAAGAAAATTGCATTTGCTGAAATGAGTTATTTTAGTGAGGCATGTAACAGGTATGTAACCACATCGAACGACTGTTGGATATTGACAGTGTTTACTGTGTGAAGTAAAAGATTCCAGAGGAAATATAGCAACTGAAACAAAGAGTTGCATACCAACATCACTACTACTGTAACATTATCATTATAAAGTAACACAGAAAACAGTTGTAATCACAATGCAAAAGCAATGACTTCTCTCAATATAACAACATAATAAAGTAACGTGGCCACAAATCGCCCCCTAGTGACTAGCCTAACAAATGTACAAACAGCTAAATCCACCAGGGTTACATCTTCCCCCACTTTGAAATGTAGGCGTCCGCGTCTAAAATATGTATAATTATTAAGCATTGATCTAGGATTCCGAAAAGGGTTACTACGGTAGCCCGCATTACATCGCGTTGACCGACGTAAAGGCATAGGCGAGATAACTACCTGGTCTTGGACGGAATCTGAATCGGAGTAGTTAATAGTCGGTTCTCGAGAGATGGTGATTTCGACTCGTCCAGATTCGGGGTCCGATGACTCTACATCACTATGGTGTTTGCTATCGAGATTCCCGCTCCGCTACTGGGCGTCTCACTGTCTCTGGGACACACACTAGTAAATCTGTGCGGTTAATGACTCGTCTCTTATGGCCAGTCATTGGTGCAACGACATTAGTGTCATCCTTTCTCTCTTTGATAATGTAGACGCTGGGCTCCCACGCGTCCCCTATCTTGTTCCGCCCTTTCACGCGGTTGCGTAAATGCACGTGTTCACCAACACGCAGGACGTCCTCCCTTACCCGCTTATCGTGCGCAACCTTTCGATTGGCAATATCCAGGTTCAGTTGTTCGGTCCTTTCGTGTATGCCTTTTTCAGTCTTGTTTGATGTTGATGTACCCAGTCACTACTGTCTCCATGGGCCACTTGCGATTGTAGTATATCGTCACGATGCAGTCGAATATCAACAGGTAAACGCGGAACCCGGCTAAACATGAGGTAAAAGGAACTATAAACCCAGTCGCGGCATGGGGTGTTACATTGTAGGCATATGTTAATTCTGGCAAATGCTCTGGCCACTTGGATTTCTGAGTGGGTGTCAACGTGCGAAGCAATGCATGCATTGTTCTGTTATATCTCTCGCATTGTCCGTTTCTCATCGGATGGTACGGGGTTGTTCGGGATTTCTGGATCGTGTAAATCTTGTACAACTCGGTGACAATCTTGGCGTCAAAACACCGTCCCTGGTCCGAGTGTATCCGACACGGAACTCCATAACGGAAGAACCACTCCCGTACCAGAACTTTGGCTACCGTTTGCGCTGTCTGATTCCTAGTCGGCACTGCTATAGTAAATTTGCTGTATACGTCCGTCATAACCAGAACATTTTCCATACCGTTACTGGCAGGCTCAAGTACTGTAAAAAATCGATGACGATTATTTCTAAGGGTTCCCTGGCCACAATGCTATACATGGGTGTGCGTACCTTAAGATGTGGCATTTTTGCAAGATTGCAACGTTCGCACATCGAAATCCAGTGTTGAATGTCCGAACGAATATTTGGCCAGTGAAACCGCGAACGTACTAGTTTCTCTACTCTGTCTATGCCTTGATGTCCCATCTTGTCATGTAATTCCTGTAGGACTTCGTCCTTCATTGTACTTGGCAGCAACAAACGCGTTACCTTTGATCCGTCCGTTGGGTCCATCATTGTCCTGCATAACCTGCCAGCACAAATCTGTAACCGGTCCCATTGTTGCAGCAGTTTAGCTACTGCTGGTGGTTCCTTCCGCTTTTCCCTTCGTGCGGGTTCGTGTCCCCTATCTATATAGTACCAGATTCGGCCCAAGACAGGGTCCTTCCGCTGAGCCTGCTGAATTTCCCCAATACCAAGACTTGGTAGGACGGTTGGTTCTACATCCTCGTGTGTATCGCCTACCTTGGCTGTGACGGCGCACGCTGCGCCCTTGAGTAACTTCTGGCGTAAATCAGGCGGTAATACCGTTACCTGAAGAATGTCAGCTATCTCTTCTTCACCGATGACTGAGAAATCGGTGGGTTCAGCCTGAGGTTTCGGACTCAGACCGTCCGCAGAAGCATTGAGTCGCCCAGGACGGTAGTGAATGCTAAAATTGAATCTTGCTAGTTCTGCTTGCCAATGATGTTCAGCCGCTGTTAGTTTGGCGGAAGTTTGAATGTATGACAACGGGTCATTGTCCGTGTATATCACAAACTGAACTCCCAGCAAGTAATCGCGAAACTTTTCAGTAACCGCCCATTTCACTGCTAACAATTCCAACTTCATATAGCTATATGCCGTTCGATTCTTCTCAGGTCTCCTGAGACCCCGGCTCGCATATGCTCTTACTCGAGTCTTTCCATCTTGTTCCTGGAGAAGTAGTGCGCCAAGTCCTTGGTGGCTGGCATCTGTCTCCAGAATGAACGGCTTTTTGAAGTCAGCAAATCTCAACACCGGTGCAGTTGTGAGAGCGCGTTTTAGTGAATCAAACGATTCTTGATGTTCCGGTCTCCACACAAACGGTCCTTGTGTGGCCGAGTTCCACTTCCGTCCTGGTTTTCTCTTCTTCCCTTTGTTGGGATCTTGATTCACCAATTCACACAGGGGCGATGCCAGCTGCGAAAAATGATGAATGTAACGTCTGTGATATCCCTCTGTACCCAGGAAGATTTTCAGTTCCCTCGCATTTTCTGGTACTGGCCATTCGCTTACCGCTTTCACCTTTTCTTGGTCAGCCGAAATCCCTTGATCCTTTATTATCTGTCCTAAGTACGAAACTGATTTCTGAAATAGATGGCACTTAGTAGGTTCGATCTTTAACCCGTGAGATGCTAGTCGCTCAAAGTGCTCTTCAATGGTGGAAGAGTATACGATTATGTCATGTAAGAAAATCAGCACCTTTTCTTTCATCTCCTCCCTGAATACGATGTGCATTAACCTCTGAAAAGTAGCAGGTGAATTACAACGTCCATAGGGCATCTTCGTGTACTCATACAAACCCATGGGCGTCGTGAAAGCTGTCTTGTGTTGATCAGACTCGTCTATTTCCACTTGATTGTATGTCGATTTCAAATCGACCGTCGAGTAATACTTGGCTCCTGCCAGATGATCAAAAATCTCATCCACTCGTGGGAGTGGGAATGCATCCTTCCTCGTCTTGGTGTTGAGTCTACGGTAGTCCGCGCACATCCTAATGTTCCCGTTCTTTTTCTTACAAATAACTATTGGGCTGGCGTATTCCGAATCACTAGGTCTGACTATTCCCTGCTGAATTAGATCATTACTGTGTGCCTTGACTTCCTCAAACTGAGGCGGTGGGATGCGACGGTAGGCCGCTCATACCGGGATGTCTTCTGTTGTGCGTATTCGGTGTTTGACAGTGTGGGTTAACCCAACATCACTTTCATTTTGAACAAATACCTGCTGATTTGAGTGCAACAATTCAGTCAGGCGATTGCTTTCAGTAGGCGGAATATCACCAATACTCACATCTCGCATCCAACTCTGATCACTGGGTAACCCAGGTATGTCACGACTTTCTTTGCTGCTTACCCATCGCGTATTAACTGTCACCTGTCTGGATTCCAAGCTTACTCTCAACCCGTCATCCAATTCCTGGAAAGATACCGTGTGCTCTGGATCCCTGTCGATTACATGAACTGTATAAATCTTCCCTACCGGGGAACGGGAACGCAACCACCCCTCGTTGGGAGTTGGGTTGACGATGGTCACCCCAAAACAACCATTAATGGAACCTACTAGTCCTGCTTGGAGGAGTAAACCTCCCTTTAGGGGTTCATCCAATGGTTCTACCATTCCGTTACCGCTGCAACGTGGCCTTGACACTGTGACATTACACGCTGACCATGTCGGTATATTTACACTTGTGTCCCCTACAATTTTCACTACTCTTCCCTCTATTTCCCGTTTTGGTTTACGATCATGGGTATCTATGGTGCGAAGTAGTTCCCTAATTTCTGGGATTGCACCCAAAACATTCATACCCAGTATCCCCTAGGTTTGCCTGTGGTGATTTAGCCCTGGTGGATCTTTCTGCACTAGAATCCCTCTGTCCTTAACGATAGTGCCCAACACATTTATATCGGCTGTAAAGTACCTAATGTATGGGAACACTAGAGAGTTGGCTGCTTACAGCCGTAACCATGACGACGCATCTTCTAAACAGTAGACAGAAGCCATTAAGTATTCGTTGAAGCATCATTCCTGTAAAATAGTTACTTCCGAACCCATATCTAAAACCATACTGGTTTTATCGCCTGTCTCACATGAAATGATAAGGGTATTACCCAATATAGCGTCCACTAACACACAGTCAATGCTACTACGCCCGCCTGTCTGACGCTCGGCAACGGGGTGACTTAGTTTCCCTGTTGACCCCGGGGTGGTACTGGCACATTAGGACCCGACATAGATCGCGCTACTGGACCACCCCGCATTGCACGGTATCTGACTGATCCCCGTACGCATGAACACCAGACTGTTCCTCGGTACGGCGTATATCGCTTGCCCGCTGCCAACTTGTATTCTGGGTGTGACCCCTTCGCCTGCAGTACTCACAATGAAGTGAGCCGCTGCTGCAGGTTCCGGTCTGCTAGGTCTCGCAGCCACCCCGCGGCCGTCTGTTGTTGTGCTAGCAACAAAGACAGTTATTTCCGACTGAGTGGTTGCTAGTAGTTCCAACTTGGCCGCAATTCGTTCCAGTGGACTCGGGTCATCGGAGGCGTGGCGGGGTTCGTGAACTTCCCTCACACGCACACACCTGTTTGGCCCACTCAACCCGTCCTCCTCTAGTTGAATCGCTTCAGAGCGCACTGCGCCAAACGAAATTTTGAGGTCTGTCCGAACTAGTATCTTTATGTCCCGCTTTATCTGAGGTTCTAACAGGTTTTCACAGAATACTTCTATCAACATATTATCCTTACTTTCAACATTATCAGTCAATCCTTCAGAAATTTCCAGGAGCGCTCTGGAGAACTCTCTAACACTTTCTCTACTACCCTGCACCCGGTCGTATAATTCTCTCTTCAGCTGCGCATTACTGCGGTTTTCCCCAAAAGCAGACACCACTAACGTAAATATCTTATCGATACAGTCCTTCTCATCACTTGGGGCGTACCTTACTTCTTCCCGGGCCGGTCCCTCCAGGTGGGCGACCAAGAATGACAGTTTATCGGCCGTAGAGACGGATGGTAAGATGCTCCGTGCTTCCCCAATCCAGTAGTGGAGTTCACTACTTCGACCGTTGAACATTCTCAGTTTTCGAGTCGGAGGAGCGGTCACCGTGACGTTGACAGGATGCTGCTGGTTGCGTTTTAGCATTTCCACCATCTCCTCCAGCCGAGCCAACTTCTCTTCTGCCGACGCCATCCTTCCTCTGGAAGCTTACACTGTCAAATATCCCACTTCTGACACCACTTGTAACCACATCGAGCGACTGTTGGATATTGACAGTGTTTAATGTGTGAAGTAAAAGCTTCCAGAGGAAATATAGCAAGTGAAACAAAGAGTTGCATACCAGCATCACTACTACTGTAACATTATCAATATAAAGTAACACGGAACATAATTGTAATCACAATGCAAAAGCAATGACTTCTATCAATATAACAACATAATAAAGTAATGTGGCCACAAATCAAGATCATTCATCAACACCCATTTACATCAATGTGACTTTGAATACATGACGAAATAAACTAGGTTCATACACTCCAATCTATATAGATTATATATATATATATATATATATATATATATATATATATCAATATATATAACATAAGGACACGCAATCCTTTAACAGAGCCGTGTGATTACATTTGCTCGAAACCAGTGAAACCAGGTGATCCTTTTAGTAGTATATACATAGGCGATGACAGCATAGCAGTACATTCATAAACGTCCAAACAAAGCATTGAAAGTACAGTGGTACACACCCGCAACAATGGCCGAGAATAGTAATATCACAAATGGAGTTTCTGCTCCCAGCGACTGTAATGAAACAACCAACGCGGCATTACAACCTCTCTAATTTCCCAAAACATTATCACGTTTAGACAGTGCTTGATATATCAGTAATTGTAATTAACAATTAGTTGTATACAGTCTTTAAATGAATGGCAATGTATAACGACAATACAAAGTTACCCAGCACTTCCACGCCCAGCACACCTATTGCCGCCACGCCCTTGCCTGAATTGTAAAGTGGCGGCTTCCAAAACATCCAATTTAACATAAAGTTCCACAACTTTTTTTTCTAATAATTTATAAATAAAGCCTCACTATATGAGTATTATAAAAGTGACTCATCAGAGATAAATTGTCAATATATATATATATATATATATATATATATATATATATATATATACATATACTGAGCCGGGAGAAGGTTGCTTGCATGTAACAATGTGTGTCGTCTTCTCCGGCCCATGGCGAACTGCCACGACTAATTTCTAAAACTCGCTCAGGTTGTTAAACTGGGAGTGACACTGGGCATAGCGCCCCCTAGTGACTAGCCTAACAGATATATAAACAGTTAAATCCACCAGGGTTACATGTAGCGAGGATTAAGGCAGCCATTTTTGATAGTGAGCTCAATTGAATTGTTCATCGTTGCAGATAAAAAGCGGTTGGATGATGAACTTGATGTGCGTTATTATCGTACAACTCGGCACGAATACGTGGGCCTACGCCTGGTTCGACTACGGAAAGATGCCAGATTGGGCTAAGATGAATGCTACTGCAACACCTATCACAGAGCCCTAGCGACGACGCCAACTTGGGCCTGGAGACAGCCCACATACGACAGCCGCCATATACCCTAACTACGAGACCTTGGCGACATCAACGCTCAGAGCAGGACACGGCAGTGAACAAATTCGCAATCGAAGCACAAGCGCGCTTCATTCTAGAAAGAAATCGTTACTCAAGATTTCCGTAAATATGGCGGCAAACCTGCCCCTGAGGGTTCACTCGCAGAGTATCTAATACCAAAATAACATGACGAATTTAACATTACAACGCATATCTGCCAGTCCTGGCTGGGATTCAACTTGAATTATGTAATACTTCAGTAGACCTATTCAGTATTTAGCACATAACATTTACCCAGATATGCCATGAGTGAACCCCTCCCGGACAGTTTTGCCGCCATCTTTACCGAAAACGTGACTTACGAATTCGTAAGCCTTCCGAGAACACGGGCTCAGCAACGCGTTCATGCGAACGGGCGCAACACGAGCAACATTAGACACTGCTCTCTTGTGGCAGCACTTTTAAAAGTATACCATGGAATTACATGGCATACCATGGCATTACGTGGTATTACATAGTATGCCATGGAATACCATGACATTACATGGTAAACTGTGGTAGACCATAATTTTTTATATACTGTGTATGGTAATTGCATGGCATACTATGGTTTAATCTGTTTCAAAACACCACGCCGTACCATGGTCTCCACGGTATGTCATGGTATTTTACCATGGAATATGATGGTATATTTTCCTAAGGGTTAGACAGTCCGCGTCACCGAATCACGTGGGCTTTGATCGGTTGGAGACAGCAACTATTGAATAAAGGAGGAAACATATCTTGTGGTCATCATTTGCTCTGCTCGTCCACGTATGTCCGTACAAACCGATAGCGCAACATATTGTCATAATAAAACACACAACAGAAGCCTATTATATTACATCGGTTTTTATTGTAACCATTCATTGTGCGAAGTAATGTGGACCGTCAATCACGTGACCTTGTGCATTGCATTGTCTTGAACAACATTAATATATTCTTATTTGAATTTGTACTGTTTTCCAGCTGCATTTAATACGACATAGTTACAATGAGATTTAACACACTTCCAAAGAAAATGTCGAGGAAAACGTGTCAATGCGCCAGCTGATTCATTACCCCACATTCTTCTGTAGGCTTTTATTAGAGAATTCGCTTCAAGGGAATGTACACAGTTTTTCACAGGTTAACTGATACATGTACGTAGTTAGTTATGGATTTCGTATAACTCAAATACCAAAATCATCTTAATTTGTCGATCTTAAAGTACATCAAAATTAACAATGTCATACTTCATATTTTAATCTTTATTGCTGTAGAGTATTCACTGGTCGGTCTTTAATTGCATTATACTGTTTTTTCTTTACATGTTGTAAGACTAACACGTATTATATCGGGAAAGCCTTAACATTGTTAAGGCCGAATATACAATGTGATTTTTTAACTCTTTGGTATCGAAAATGTGGATGTAGCCGTCAAAATTAACTTCTTACGATAGTCACAACTGGAGTTATGCTTAAAAAATAATTACAAATAGCTGCCTTTTTGAAAACCAAGATGGCCGCCCTCTGGCCCCCACGAAGTTGACATTGTGGTGTTTTGTGTTTTATGGTTTATGGAATGTGTCTAAACAGGTTGGATGTTCTAATAATGCGACCATGGGACGTTATATGCAATTTCCCGTGAAAAATCTTAAAAGTAGAAAGTTTGTTTGTCTGTTTCACTTTATGTCTGCTGTGCTGTGTATGTTTTGTCATTGCTAAAATCACATCGTTAAGCAAATAGATTGGAATTGTAAATATTACTTACGCCCTCTGTGCCGCCTCTGCCCATGATTTCCACCCAAACGCATCTCACTCTTTTTTTACCATTTGCCGCCACGTCTCTTTTGGTCAGTTTGTTGCATTCATTTATCGCCCTCTGTGAGAAAGAGTACTTTCTCATGTCCAACCTACACTGTTCCTTAACATATGCTGCTTTGTGTCTTTTGGTTCTAATGCCTTCTTTAAGTTTGAAGAACACATTCCTATCAACGTCCTCATAACCGTTCACTATTTTAAACACTTGTATTTGGTCTTCTCTTAGTCTCCTGGTTTGTAATGTTGTCAAACCACATTGTAATAATCGGCTTTCATAACTAAGGTCTCTCAATTCTGGAAACATTTTAGTTGCTCTTCCAAATGTGGTCTAACTATTGCTTTGTACAGGGGTACAATTAGCTGTTTCTCATTATACGTGATAGTTCTCCTAATTAGCCCTAGAATTTGATTTTCTTTCGCAGCAGCAGTCCCACATTGCTCTGAAACTTTCATGTCAGCACTAAATGTCAATCCTAAGTCCTTTTCTTGTGTGTTTCTGCCTAGTACAGCATCCCCCATTATATATTAGTTCATGTTTCCATATCCTAAGTGTATGCATTTACACATCCTAAAATTGAATAACATTTGCCATGTTTCTGACCATTTAACTAATTTTTCTAGATCATTTTGTAAATTTTGTTTATCTGTATAATTAGTAACCTTTCTTAATACGCTTGTGTCATCTGCAAATTTCAGTACTTTGCTAGATATGTCATCTTCCAAATCATTTATATAATTATAATAATAACAGTATAAGGCCTAATACTGATCCCTGTGGTACCCCACTCAAAACAGATTTCCAGTTTGAAATCTTATCATCTACTATTACTCTCTGTCTTCGGTGTGTAAGCCACTATTCTACCCAGTTGATTACATCATTACCTAGACCATGGGCTTTTAGCTTAAGTAACAGTCTTTGATGTGGCACTTTATCAAAAACTTACTGAAAATCTAATTAGACACCTGGTGACCCGTGATCTACCCACTTTGTAATTTCTTCTAAAAAACATAAGAGATAGGTTAGACATGACCTTGCTTTTAGGAACCCATGTTGAGATGTATTTATTAATTTAAGTTTTACAAGGAATTACACCATGTGGTCTCTAATTAATGTTTCAATCAGGCCGGATCAAAAGTGCAAACAAGTTAGTGGTGAATAAAAACGTTTGTCTTACGAATGCAGTAAGAACAACCGTAAATATAATAGTTATGAAGATTAGTGGAATGTACTATATTATGAGTAAGTACTTTGAGTAAGATACCTCTAGCAGGGTATACTTTTTCTGACTTGGAGACCCATAAAGAAAATATATGCCTTACAAATCCTCTTCTTTCCGTATCCCAGGCACATAAATGTATGAAAAAGCTTATGTGCTGCCATCTTGTGGTTCAGCAACAACGGAATTTCACCACAGTGACATCGAGCGATACATCTGCAAACTGTTACCAGTAAGTATCTTTTTTGTTCTACTTTTACATGATGAGTTCGTTCAATTAATATCGTCACGGCGCATAAATAGTGATCATAGAAAGGCGGGATATCTTGAAATAACCCTGGTACACCGTGTATTTATTTAGATAAATATTGACGCCAAAATTCCCGAGTGATAATTATCCAATTTGTCATTCAAAACCCATTACGCATTGCCATAAGAAAGTGTGGATACGCAAGGCAGAGAAATTCATGAGTCAGATCTTCCCTTCAGAAAAAAAAATCGCTGGAGTGCATGCATTATCATTGATGATTATTTATGGGCATTGTATATTTTGTCAAATAAATGCTGGGCATAATTTACTATAAATTCCACCTGCCACATACGTTCTGTGAATAAAAATTATTGTATTTTGTTTCAATTCTTAAATCATGAACATGGTACGTCACAGGGTATTCACTTTGGATCAAATGATACGGAGGACCCAAACGTCTAAGCGCTGGCGCAAGAAGAAATGCAAGAATGACCCGGAAAAAAGACTTCCGGAAATAAGAGAATTTAAGGACTGGAGTGAGTAAATCAGTTTACTGCTAGAAAATCAATTAGTTTGATTCACATATATATATATATATATATATATATATATATATATATATATATATATATATATATATATATATATATATATATATATATATATATATATATATATATATCAACCTGGAATGCTTGAACTATTTACATAAAACGTTGATTTATTTATTGATACAGAAATACGAGAAGAAGAAGGAAGAGAAAACTGAGGAGGAATTTACGAAGTACAACCTTCGTAAAGCGAAATAATACAAACGTAGGGTTGCCAGGGCGAGAGCTGCTGCTCAGGAAGGTAACACACAGTGTATTACTATTAATACTGTATTTCTAGTTGTTATTCACTTTTAGATTTTATGTATTTTTCAGGTTTCTTGTATATTTCTTATTTACTCATGATGTATTCCAGAACGAGCAGACACAGGATCGAAGGCAGGTGAACCGCCGCCTTATATCATCTGATACAATTAGGAGATTGACCCGTCTCTCTGACACCGCGGCTCCTGTTCTCTCCTTGCCACGAAAGAAAAGATGTACTAGTGTAGCGCCATCAACCCCCTCCAGTACATCACCCCCTCCAGTACATCACCCCCTCTAGTATATCACCCCTCCAGTACATCATCCCCCTCCAGTACACCACCCCCCCTCCGCTCCAATACATCATCAAATACTGATACGACCGACTCTTTTGAGCCAGTGGCAAAACGGTTATCATTATTTGAATATTTTAGAACGGTTGTCAAATCGTTATATATTTAGTTTGAAATTAATGATTATGTTTACTACGAAAAATATCATCCTCCGGATGAGATAACTTGGTTGTTCGTAAGTGACTGTTGTGATAGCAATATTTACAAAATGTCAGGATACACAACATTATTACAGAAATACTATCCATCTTTGCCTTGGTACAACTTCCGGCTACTGGGACTTGGTGCAGCGACTTGAATTTGGTGTAGATCATTTACAGAAATACGTGGAATATCAAATAGAATAAGTATTACTATTGCATATATATTATACACAAACGTATTGTAGACATATATTAGGAAACAGGTTTTGTTAATTATTAGTCAGAGGGAGTATTTTAGAGTAAGTTAGTTTCGGATTCTGTCAGGGTATTCAGCGAGCGTTAATAGGGGTGTTTACAATTCGAAAATTTAGATAACATAGTGAATAGTCAGTAACAGTGAATATTGGTTAGAATAAGTATTAGTATTATACATATATTGTTCACCAACTTCTTGTAGACATATATTAAGAAACCGTTGTTGTTAACAGAGGTAGTATTTTTTTTTCCCGGATTCAAACTAAACGAGTGATAAAAGGGAGTTTGTTTACAGGTCATTCAACCCGTGCATCGAGCTATCGTTTACATTAGCTAATATATATATATATATATATATATATATATATATATATATATATATATATATATATATATATATATATATATATATATATATATATAGATAAAGTGATTTATTTACTTAAATTACATACATAAGGTAATATCTGACATAGTGGTAGTCAACGTTTTCGGTAAAAGGAATTAACAGCAGGATTTTAGCGTCAATTAGTACACACTGACTTCGTTGTTTTGTTACACAGTGTTCTCCGTATTCGCTAGGTGGCAGGATTTTTAGCCTAAAGTGTTCTTTTGATCACAAAAACAGCCTTATTCAAGGCTAACGTAGCAAACTAATTAAAACTAAATTGTATGATGGCGCCGTGCAAACGTGCAGTTAAAACCACAAGGCACCTAATTTGTGGCAGTTGTAGTAACTGGGTAGATTTCGTCAAGTCTGGGTGCGAGAAGTCCTGGGCTGAGGTCCAGGCAGATAGTTTTTATTTTTGAGTGTAGGGGATGCGCAAGGATGAAGGAACTAGAGGTGGAGTTGGAAGAGCTGAGGCTGCTCGTTGTGGCAATGGTGGGAAGGGAACAGGGGAGTTGTGCCAGTAGTTCCGGTGAGGGAACAGTAGACGATAAAGTGGGGAAAGACACAAGAGATGCTAGGGAGAGCTCACCTCAGCCTGGGAGGAAGCTGAGAGGAGGGAAGGTGACAGGTCATAGGGAGACAGGACGTAAGGAGAAGGGAAGGAAAGGAACGGGAGGGAAGACAACCGGGGTGAAGGAGAGGGGAGTAGGGGAGACAGGAGGGAAGGAGAAGGGAGTGGGGGAGACGGGAGGGAAGACAACCGGGGTGAAGGAGAGGGGAGTAGTGGAGACAGGAGGGAAGGAGAAGGGAGTGGGGGAGACGGGAGGGAAGACAACCGGAGTGAAGGAGAGGGGAGTATCGGAGACAGGAGGAGAGGAGAAGGGAGTGGGGGAGACGGGAGGGAAAACAACCGGAGTGAAGGAGAGGGGAGTAGGGGAGACAGGAGGGAAGGAGAAGGGAGTGGGGGAGACGGAAGGGAAGGGGTCAGGACAGAATGTGATGGAGGGGATCGAAAGGAAGAGTTATTCTGCAGCAGTGATAGAGGGGGTGAGGAAGAGAGCGAGGGTGTTTGTGGGGGATTCGATAGTTAGGAAGACCGACAGAGTCTTAAACAAGGGAGATGATGTGGTGGTCTGCTTGCCTGGAGCCAAAATAGAGGCGATAACTGAGAGGGTAAAAAACATCGTAGGCTCGGGTAAGGGTGGATCTGTTTTAGTACATGTAGGGACAAATAACGTAGAGAGGGAGGGTACAACTGCCATAGTTAGGAAATATAGGCAATTGGTCAGAACACTAAAACAGGCGCGGGTTGAGCAGGTAATACTGTCAGGGATTTTACCTGTAATGGGCAGGAGGGGTCATAAATATCGAAATTGTCGGGGGATGGCAATTAACATGTTAGTCCAGAGGCTGTGTAGGGAAGAGGAAGTTGGATTTGTGGATTTATGGGGAAGTTTTGTTGGGAGGGCTGATATGTACATGAAGGATGGGCTTCATTTAAGTGGAAAGGGGGCGGCAGTATTCGCGGACAAACTTTCAGCAGCAGTAGATAGCGACTTGGGTACAATGACAAATATTTTTGGAAGTAAACATTCTTTAAACTAGAAGTGCAGGGGGGTTACCTAGAGGTGTCTCAAGCAGAACAAGAGGCCACTAGCACAGATAAACCAATATCAAATCATCCGAAAAACATCTCTGAAAAAGGTTATAGATGCGTATGTTTAAATGCAAGGAGCATAGTAAATAAGAAAAACGAATTAAACATTATGGTAGAAGATATTGACCCTCACATAATTGGTATAACTGAATCATGGGCCAACATAGATATAACAGATGCTGAATTAGGACTGACAGGATACGTAATGTTTAGGAAAGATCGAATAGGAAGAAGGGGCGGGGGAGTTATTTTATATGTTAAAGAATCTATTCAGGCTTATGAAATAAAACTAGAAAGGGAAGCAGATTGCGATGAAGCTGTTTGGTGCAAAATTGTTTCAGGAAATTCAAAATTAACTATTGGATTAGTTTAGCGAAGTCCAAACATAAACGAAGAGGACAACACAAAAATAAAAAACGCTATAAAGGAAGTTAGTAAAGGGGAATGTATCATAATGGGAGATTTTAACCATGGACACATACAATGGAATTCTCTAGAGAGCACAGGGATTGAGGATCAACAATTTCTATGTTTACTCCAGGATAGCTTTCTTACTCAGCACGTACTAGAACCAACCAGGGGAGAAAATGTATTAGATATAGTTTTGTCATCACAAAAAGAATTAGTGGACAATGTAAAAATATTTGAACCATTGGGTAATAGTGACCATAATCAAATACATTTTGACATCAATGTAAAATCAGAAAGTAAAAATAAGAAAACGTACAAGAGAAACTTCCACAAAGGTAACTACAAAGATATGAGAAAATACTTAGCACAGCTAAATTGGAATAACATGCTGATGAATAAGACTGCAATTGAATGTTGGAATATTCTAAAATATGAAATTGAGAGTATCATTGATAAATTTGTTCCCTTCCGAAAACAAGGAAAACGGTGTAGAAAGAAACACTTGTCAAAAGAGGCAATTAGAAAAATAATGCTAAAACAAACTATGTGGAGGATTTATAGGCGTACCAGAAAGGAAGAAGACTATGCAAAATACAAAGAGGCACTTAATGCAGCTACAACTGAAATCAGACAATCTAAAAGAAGCTATGAGCAAAAACTGGCATGTAACATAAAAACTGACAGCAAGAGTTTTTATGCATATGTCAGGAGTAAACGAAACGTACAAGACAAGGTTGGACCTCTAGAAGACAGTGCTGGAAATATAATATCACAGGGGTTTTTAATGGCGGAAGACCTAAATGGTTACTTCAGTTCAGTGTTTACAAAAGAAGATATTAGTTCATTACCAGTTGCTGATGCTAAATTTCAGGGGGCTAAATCTGACTATTTAGGACTGTTAGTTGTAACTCCAGAATTGGTAGCTAGGAAAATCAAGGCAATGAAGGATAACAAATCACCGGGAGTGGATGGGATTCCTCCAAAATTACTAATGGAAACAGTAGATCAAATCAGTATACCACTTGCAAGAGTATTCAACTTGTCATTAAAAGAGGGAGTTGTTCCGTTTGAATGGAAAGAAGCAAACATCATACCATTATTTAAAAAGGGTTCGAGAAATAAGTCAGAGAATTACAGACCAGTGAGTTTAACGTCAGTGATTTGTAAATTATTAGAAAGGTTAATTAAAGACCATATGGTGGACTTCCTCGTTAAGCATAAATTATTAAATTCATCTCAACATGGATTCCTTAAAGCGAAGTCATGCTTAACAAATATGTTATGTTTTTTGGAAGAAATCACTAAGTGGATAGACGTGGGATCGCCAGTAGATATTATCTACTTAGATTTTCAGAAAGCTTTTGACAAAGTGCCACATCAAAGATTGCTACTTAAATTAAAAGCCCATGGTATCGGGGATAGCATAACTGACTGGATAGAACAATGGCTGACTGACAGAAGACAACGAGTTGTAGTAGATGGCGAAGTTTCAAATTGGAAATCGGTTTTGAGTGGGGTACCTCAAGGATCAGTATTAGGACCTATATTATTCTTAATTTATATCAATGACTTGGACGAGAGTATAACAAGTAACGTACTGAAATTTGCGGACGACACAAAACTGTTTAGAAAGGTTAATACTGATGGGGATAAACAACATTTACAAAACGATCTAGACAGATTAGTGAAATGGTCTGAGAAATGGCAGATGCTGTTCAATTTTGGGAAATGTAAATGCCTACATACAGGACATGGGAACTTGAATGTAAACTATAAAATGGGAGCTACTGTTCTTTGTACTACTGTAAAAGAAAAGGACTTAGGAGTTACAATAAGCGCTGATATGAAAGTTTCAGAGCAGTGTGGTATTGCAGCTTCAAAGGGTAATCAAATTCTTGGATTGATTATAAGAAACATAACATACAAGGGAAAAAAGTTAATTATACCTCTTTATAAAGCAATAGTTAGACCTCATTTAGAATACTGTATACAAGCATGGAGACCATATCGTAAGAAGGATATAGATACGCTTGAACGCATACAAAGGCGAGCAACTAAAATGATTCCAGAACTTAGAGACCTTAGTTATGAAGAACGCCTGAAAGAATGTGGTTTAACAACTCTAGAGACAAGGAGGTTAAGAGGAGATCAGATTGAAGTTTTTAAGATATTGAATGGGTATGAAAATATTGATAGAAATATGTTTTTCTCACTCAAGAAGGATAGCAGAACTAGAGGACATGAGGTAAAATTAGTAAAGGATCAATGTAGATTGGACATCAGGAAGCACTCGTTCTCACAGAGGACAATAAATGAATGGAACAAACTGTCTACAGATTGTGTAACTGCTAGCAGCGTGAATATGTTTAAAAACAAGGTTGACACATATATCAGGAGGGCGGGTTATAAGTAGGTGAACATTGTTGGACTCTCGATAAGCCAATGGCTTCCTTGTCCACTTGCCATCTGGGCCTTTGGCTTGGATGGCAAATCTTGTTAAATCTTGTTAAATCTTGTTACTTGGTGCTGCCAGTCAATATGTTGATGGCTTCTTGGAATCCAGCAGTCGAAATTGCGACGTAACACTGCCAGTTATAGTAATGCCTAGCGACACACTGCGTAGAAATCATGCATAGTGTTGCGAACAATTGTACGTTATAACTACGAAGGGTAATTCGATTGTTTGTAGAAAGGGTAATAGACTCCTACCTGTGGTCGTCTATGAATCCCTGAACGTTTCGCGCCGTAGATGCAAACCGTCTATATGAGTAGCGGCATGACAATCATACACACACACACACACACACACACACACACACACACACACACACACACACACACACACACACACACACACACACACACACACACACACACACACACACACACACACACACACACACACACACACACACACACACACACACACACACACACACACACACACACACACACACGGACGCACGCACGCACGCACGCACGCACGCACGCGCGCGCTAGCTCGATTATAGCAAGATTGTTTGCTAAATGTTGGTAGTATTTCATAGTTAACATGCATTTCAGTTAGTACTATGTTGCGGTTTTATAAATATATATATATAACAAAAGTGATTAGTTGGTAAACTGTATAATACAGTAATTTATTGTTGTAGGCTTATTGTGAAGAAAGACAGTGGCTTGAAAAAGAAGCACGCGAAGGTCATTCTTATATAGTGCGAAATGACAAAAAAGTAAGGGAGAAGATGTGAACACACCCATGAGGGAGGCTCAGATTCTACTGTGTGAGGAGGGGGTGTCAGCATTGACGTTACACCGAGTAGGTAAAACAGTTATTGCCTTATATGAAGACGATGGGGGTGGTGGGGGGGGGCAGTGCGTAAGGCGAAGACGACGATGAAGAAGGCTTTGTTAGCATCCCCAAAGACGCCTAACAGGAGATATGGTGCAAAACTAATGACGACAAAAATAGGAATGTCACGGGTGTGCCTATTCCGTAAAGCAGCAGCTTACGGTTGAAGGCAGTGAAAACGCTGACGAAATCAACAGCAACAATTTGCAAACTGAGTTTTCAAGAGCTACAGTAACGGCTGGAGCAGATACCAGAAGGCCAGCTGAACTTCTACCAGTGGCAGAAAGACATCGAGAACAATGGTCGGATATTTAAGAAAGCAAAGTACTTGAAGGTGCACATCGATAAGAAGTCATTCATCAGCCCGCGATATAATCGAATTTAAGTCATGTGTGCGGCGTGTAGGAGCATAGGTCGAGGTTGTGCGTATTGTTAAGCAGAACATGCGGCCCAACAAAGAGAGCACTTTTTAAATGGACTATGAGGAACACCACGCATGCAAATTCCAGGAAGATATATCAGCGGTTTTCTAAGACAAGTTTCAAATATCGCTACATCTGATTGTTGTTCACTAGAAGGACGAGGATCTGAACTTGAAGTGCCAGACTTTCGTTGGGATCACAGAAGAAAGGAGCCACACTGTTGTGAAAACACACACATTTATAAAGAAGGTGATCTCGCATTTGAAAGAAATGCTACCGGGGCTTCAAGTGGTCCACTACATTTCAGATTCCCCCTCAAGCCGATACAGAAAAGAGTATGGTTGCAGTGATGGCTATTTATCAACAAGTGTTCGGAATAGCCTGGTCATACATATGGCTGGAGATTGGCCACGACAAAGGCCCGTGTGACGGGGTTGGTGGAACAGTAAAGAAGATGGCCGACATTACTGCTAACGCAGGAGAGGTAATTACGGACACCGACCAGTTTACAGATTGGGCATTCACCAAAGCTCAAACCAGGATTAAATGTGTGCGTGTCCGGTCAGCAGAGATTGAAGCCACCCAGGAGATATGAGTAGCGGGATGACAAATATACGTGACACCCATCAAATGCCTGATGAAGGTGCACGCCCAGGTGCCATTCAGAGGTACCTACTACGTCAGGGAAACATACATGACACCCATCAAATGCCTGATGAAGGTGCACGCCCAGGTGCCATTCAGAGGTACCTACTACGTCAGGGAAACATTATGTTACAATACCTGCTGCTTCGAAATTAACAGTTTCGACTGTCCTGCCCTGGATAATAGGCAACTGGCGTACATGTACGTCAACTGGCAATGCAGCGTAGACGCCGGAGACGAGTGTCACCATGCACCTCGTCAACAAGAGACCCTTGTGGTACCGATGTGGACAATGGACGCTAAAAGTTGGTCAAATAAAAAATGAACACAAGATATGAAGTTACAGTGTGACAGTTCTTTGATATTGATGTATGCTTGTACAGGTTAACAAATCAACAACTAAACGTTTTCCAAGTTATGGTTATGACCAACAAAACCAGTTTTCTCTTAGCTGCATTTTTTTTCCTGCCTTACCAATCCCAATTGAAAACTTTTGGTGTTAATTTAAAATAGTACATTTGATAACAACGTTTACACTCCCGCAATACCCTATATATTTCCAAAAACAAATACATTTTTTTTCAAATTTGCCTGCGATTTTCTTAATTTAGATATTTTGAATATATAGCTAATAAAGGTACATGTAAGGCTGAGCAATTTTAAAATAGTTAAAGCGAAGTATTTTACGTGTCCTGGTAGCAATAATATATTGTACATATGTCGCATGTTATTTCTTTGTTATGGTAGCCAAACATGAAAATGACAGCACAATATTTTTTTACATCGTCGGAAACTCGAAGTGTCAACGTTTCATGGGAATCGACCATATATATATATATATATATATATATATATTTATATATATATATATATATATGACAATCATAATTATATCAAGTATATATATATATATATATATATATATATATATTATGTAATTATATATATATATATATATATATATATATATATATATATATATATATATATATATATATATATAACATATATATATATATATAGCATATTATATTAGCATATACTAAGTCGTTTAAAACACGACAAATTCAACATACTTGACATAGTTATGGTTATGTGATTATACATATATATATATATATATATATATATATATATATATATATATATATATATATATATATATATATATATATATATATATATATATATATATATATATATATATATATAAATATATATATATATATATATATATATATATAATATATATATACTTATATATAATTATATATATATATATATATGAATAACATAATTATGTAATATGTTGAAGTCGTCGTGTTTTAAACGACTTAGTATATGCTAATATATATATATATATATATATATATATATATATATATATATATATATATATATATATATATATATAATATATATATATATATATATATATATATATATATATATATATATATATATATATATATATATATATATATATATCCTAGCATATACTTAGTATATGCTAGTATATGTTATATATACATGTATATACATTTCGGCAAATCTGAACGCCATGGAAAATATGTATTTTAGACGATAGACGAGATGGCACCACTACATTCTGCGGTCCAATGGAAGAACTTAGCAAATCACACGACAAACTGCAATGTGCTTTATATTGCAATGTCAGAACCTAAAAGGATTGGAATCAGAATACCATGTACTGTAATGCAATAAACCACTATTTAAACCCCTACAGTTATGCTTTAAATATGTTGTGCTTAATCACCACCACAGTAGAGTAATGGCAAATTGATCTAATGGGATATTATTATGGTAGATAGGGATTTGTTACAACTGTGATGTGGTGTTTTTTGCATTTGACCACGTTTCAACTAGGATTGCCTGTTGCCATGACCCAATGCCCTACACAGCAAACACAACACAAAAAGAACACTTAATAAGTGAAAAAAGCCTACGCGGCAAGGCCGTCGAAGCTGCAAGTCAGACGCGTTGTACATGCGCAGCACTTTCACACCACCAGTCAACAGCATGCAAAGTGCGTGCGTGCGTGCGTGAGTGTGCCCGTGCTCGTTTCTGGCACGCAGCTGAGTTATCGGTTTTTATTGATATACGGGCGCATGCAGAACAAACGAAAACGACAAGATATGTTTCCTTTCTTCATTCGCAGTCTCCGACCGATCAACGCCCGTGTACGCCGGCGACCGAGACACTTATGTATGGACAGAGTTTCCAACTTATGCATTGTTCTTTACTTAAAGAAGACTGTCATCCTCTTTATTTGCGTAGGCCTTTGTCTAGTTGCACAGTTAAACTGTCTGTGCATGTCGTGGGACCAATAATTGTGGTTCCTAACTGCGTCATCTGACGAGTAGTGTTACGGCCGCGTTCCTGAAGCGATTTTACCCGCTGTTGTGTCCTTCTCGGAGCTTTGATTTCGCCAAGGACTTGTCCCAGTGTTCCGTGCTTAGGGCGTTTTGGCAGTGGTTGCAGTGCTGTTCGTCAATGCCCACTCTGGCATTGTTGCGTAGTCGAACCAGGCATAGGCCCAAGTGTTCGTGCCAAGTTGTGCTATTATGGCACACATCAGATTCATCACCCACCCGCATTTTATCTGCAACAGCGAAAATACTTTTTAAAAATATTGAGTGGTTATGAAGATATTGATAGAAATGTGTTCTTCAAACTTAAAGAAGGCAGTAAAACCACATTGCACAAAGCAACATTAGTTAAGAAACAGTGTAGGTTGGATATGAAAACGTATTTGTTCTCACAGAGGACACTAAATGAATAGAACAAAGTAGCTAATGATTGTGTTAATGCTAGCAGTGTGTTTAACAATTAAATTGATAACTATCTGCTAAGGGAGGGCTATGCATATATGAAAACTTTGTTGGACTCTCGATAAGCCAATGACTTTTGGAACGTATAGCTTTGGACAGCAGCCTTATTAAATCCTCGTTTAACTGAAGAATAATTCGAATGTAAAACAACATTTTTCGTTAATCGGTAGTGGTTTTTCATCACTTCTGGTGGATCTGCCTCTACGACCTTTGAACTTTGTCTCAGTCGTCATATACCCAATCTGACTGTTTTGGGAAAAGTACGTCGACGCTAAACAAAACAGCAGCCACCCCTCTCCCACATGACACGTTGTGTTGAACATCCATATGTTCCGAACATCCCTATGTATAACGCCAGTTTTTGTACACATCGCAAAGCGCGTATTCCTTGATTATGTATCACGCTGTGCATATTGGTGAATTCTGAATCTGGCACAACAACCTATCTTCACGTATTGCGAAACACATATTCCATTATTTCCTAAATCTATCCCAGTACCATTCCGTCTACAATAGTTGATGCTCTGAAAACAGCGGACCGCGTACCCCGTGTCCCATTAAATTCGCCTGTCGAAGCTCTAGGTTATGGGGAGGGTTGTCGCTCTCCTGTACCCATGAAGTATGGAGTGAGGTTGGCATCGATACCGGTCGTAGATTTTTGTTTCCCTTTCTTCTTCTTTACTGATCCCGTTTCATTGCCGTCTCCACCATCATTATCCATCCCCCATACCTCGCTCTCGTTCTCCCCTCCCCTCCCACTACCGCCAAATCGCTCTTCACGCAGTCCTCCCATCTCAGTCTCGGTAGCCCTCTTCTCCGTCTACCATGCACTCTAAGCGCATCCGATCACTTCGTCAAAAGTTCATCTTCCATTCTTTCCACGTGTCCAGCCCACGTTAACTGGCTCCCCACCAACTTCCTCCTGAGAGGCTCTTTCACACTAACTTCCGCCTTCAGCTCCTCCATTCTTCGCAAGGTGTGTCACTGGTTCCAATTTCGAAGTCATATTCTAGGTCCTTCGTTGCATCAGGAGATGTTCCTAGCCGCTAATAAATCAGTACAATTTGGAACATTATACATGTTTTAATTCCCTATTTGTGCCTACCATGTCAAGGATACGCAGGTTTTCGCTGTAGGAGAAGACAATGGCGTTTGGTGGTGTAGCCACGGGCAACATGAAGGCACACGACGCACAGATGGTAACGGGAAGCATTACGTACAGAGGATTGATTCCAATATCTTTGGCCTGCAAGAGAAAGCCCAACATTTTCGAGCCGCCGGTCAATGGCCGCGATCAAAACAAGCTCATTAACGCCAGTAATTAATAAAAAGTATACCCTTCCATTTGTTGACTTTCGTTTGTTTTGACTGTTTCAATGTAAGGTCTTCGTAATGACAGTAGTGTCTAGCAGTTTTCACTCTCTTGTTTTAGCAAGTAATTTGGCGTGAAAAGTCCAAACCTACCGTGAGTTGCAGGAGAAATGCAGCCGGTGCGCTATTAACCGACTCTCCTAAAACATGTCACATCTTTACCGTTTTCTCGCCGACTTATCGCACAACCTGTAAGTTCTGATTCTACTGATTCTGCGAGAACATGCCACGCCACTTACCAGTTCTCCTAGTACCTGGAGGAAGAGCGTGTTTGTGGTCGTGTTGCTTGTCACCTCTGAGAACGTGGACACGAGCAGACAGAGGACAAAGACAGTAAGCTGCGGCGGCAATTGCAGAATTTTGCTGAGCATTTGTCCCACATCTTTGGAAAGACCAGATTTCTGCAACAAGTATCGTACCCATATGCCAGTGAGTCATTCTATCACCGCTGTTTGTAAAACACTACTGCGAATACACGCCATATCTCTGCAGTATGACTGTGCGATTCATGGGTTCGTTGATTGTTAAACAACTATCGCGGACAAACCTCAAATCTTTGCCGATTTGTAATGTTGCTGCTTGCTCAACAACTGCTGCGGGCAAAACTGCATCCTTTCTGGTGTGACTGCATTTTTATAAATACGTTGGTGTGGTGTTTGATATTAGTGTTCTGAAGAACACGTCCTGAATTCAATAGAACAACTGAAATATTGTGTTGTTTTCTTATTAGTCTATGAATAATGGCAATTATTCAAATGTATAAAAAACAGACCAACATCAGATCATTTGCTTTATTAGTTATATATAATTTGGGTAACATTTTTTTACAAATGAGTTCAACAAATTTATAATATGTCGAAACGATTAGTAGATATAGATATCTATGTATCAGAAAAAAAATCAGTTAAAAAAAACAAATAAGAAATTGCGTGTAAACCGGAAGTGCGTAAACAGTCCTTACTCCGCATGCGTCGGCTAAGGCGAAGCCACCGCCCATCAGAAGTATAACGTTCCAGGCCATCTTTCTCTGGACGGTCGGCCAGTCCAGAAGTCCGGGAGCCGCAATCGCGCTTTCTATAGGCATTTATAAACATCGTGCTAATGTTGCATTTCTGCTTCCTTCAATCATACACACGCACACACGCACACACGCACGCACGCACTCACATACACACAGAGACGTGTATTGTTAGTACAAGATTCAGACAAATCATCAGCCAACCTCCTTACCCGGCTGAGAGAAGCAGGTGAAACTCGGCATTCGCGAGGGGAAGACGAACAGCGACAATGCCACGATGATTCCCACAGTCCCGTCGGTGATGTATCTGCACGTCACACGACCCGAAACGTCAAGGACAGCGAAAGGAACACGTTATCTACCCGAACAAATGTTTTGTTATTACGATTAGTGATTTTCGACAACAACACGTAAGTCAGTATAATCATAATAGTGGATTGTATAACTAGTAATTGCTATGACGAAACATTCACTCCGCTAGAAAACGTTGTACTTATCGAAATGCGGTATGTGATATATAATTACATTAGTGATGGGTTTACAACTTATATAACAATTAAATATGATTTTAAAATGGAGATAGATTTTGTAATTTATGTGACTTTATTTATATTGGGGATGTCGTTTTATTATTAGTTTAAATGTCCTTTTTCAAACAGGTAGAAACAGTTTATTTCTAGAAATTATTTTATAAGTCATGCTAACCTAATAAAATTACATAAATTTGTACAGGAGATCTTGAATAGTTTTAAGTGTGCGTTTAGTTTTAAGTGTGTGTGTGTGTGTGTTTGCGTGCATGCGTGCGGGCGTGTTTGTGTGCGTGCGTGCGTGCGTGCGTGCATGTGTGGTGGAAATGTTAACAGTTAACTTACCGTGGCTTGAACAAGATGGACCATCCCTTGATGAACCCGGGGTTACGTGTAAACCACAGCGTAGTCAGGGCGAGGAAGTGAATCAACACAGCCTTTTCACCGAACCTACAGTATAAAACAAAGACAAATTCCCTAACTGACGAACATTATTATTATTATTATCATGTTTATTCTGACTCAAGATCCACAAGCATGTAGATATTAAACAAACTGAAAGTTACAAATAGCAGCTAGAAAACAAATTGTATTGTGCTGAGATATGAAATCACAGCATTACATTCTTCCTTATTTAAGACAGCGTCATTGTTACAATCTTTCATTTCAACCAATTCACATATCATGTTTGCATTGTCATAGTATGTAGCATTGACATTGATATTCTACATTTCTTTACATTTATGCTTAATATCACTCATAGGCATATACAACAGTTCATGGTTGGTAATGTGTCTGACATTCTGGCCCATAGTTGACCAATAAGCAAATGTCATTGTATTTGCAATATAATTAACAACCATGTTATCTGACAAGGCTACTGTTCTGTAAAACTTTATAAACCTGAAGACCAAAGCCACATCTAAAGGTACACATTCAGCAATTAATGGTACTAAATCTCTGTGGGAAGCATATGGTAGCTTCCATACTTTACGCAATGCAGGCTTCTGTACCTTACGCAATGCATTACGCCACTGTGTGCACATCTTGTTAACACTGTCATGCCACAGTGGCCATAGTTGAGATCCATACAGTGCACAACAATACTGATGAAACAATTTGTTTTTGACAACAGTTTGAAGTGAACCAAACTCAGACATAAATCTATTTACATTACAGCATTTTAGAAATTGACCTTGAATACAATCATAGTATTGATACTATCAGTGGCGTATTTAGGATCTCAGAAGGGAGGCCAAACTAACCCATTAGTTTTTTCGTGCTACCATGTGGTGGCGCAACAGGTTATTCACGAAACAAATTCGTCTCCAAAAGCCAAAGGGGGCATTGCCCAATAACCCCCCCCCAGATACGCCACTGGACAACAAAGCATTACCATCGTGCGAGTCTACTATACCACCGCTCCTGCTCAAACGGTGTCAACGTAATAGTTGGTACATGCAAACTTTTGTTCGGTAGATGGCGGTCGTGTATAAACCCAACATATCGCGGGATCCAATCAAAGAGCGTAGAAGATAAGAGGCTTTACTTCGCTCCGTCCTATGATTAAGCGTATGCAGTAGCGCCCCTAGGCTTTTTGATGTTGAGGTGTTCTAGACACTAGACCGTGGTAAAGTTACGGAGTGTTTTGCTGGGCTTTTTTCATTTAAGCTGTTATGTTCTCCAATGGGTTTCTTGAGCAGCATAACTTAGCACTGAATGATATTCTGATTTGTACTGAAACGTGTTTTGTATAAAAAAAATATGGCCACATACACCTGCTGTATATGATTTATGGTGTACACAAATTCTTATTTCTTTTTTATTGTGTGTGATGTGCAAATGTAAGGCCGTAAATACCCACTTTATTCTCTGTTGTACATGGAGTTTTATTAATTATAGTTATTGTAAATTAAAATAGTTTGAAAAATGTAACTATATTATATTATTGCATGACAACAATTATGTTTGATGGACACCCGTTATTCCTTTATTAAGTATAGTTGATTTAGCATATATGGTTAAGCAAATACAATTCAACATTTTAAATCAAACAGCAAGCCGTACAGGTAATAAATATTATTGTATTGAACGTTGTCAGCGATACTTAGTCCGTAGTTGATTATTCTAACGTTAGGCATCACCCAATTCTGTGGTAACCTGGTGTAATTTTTCAACTGCTTACCAATCCGTGGGTCAAAGTTTATGCTGAATTAGCAACTGTAATTCTTCATTTATTGTAAACGTCTTAGAGTTATGCCTTTTGTAATATGATATGCACTATATCATCGTAAATGACAGGGTGAACGAAGTTAGTCTTTACCTTAGATAACTGAACTATACTATATAGTATAGTCTGATGAAAATTTATGAAAAGTGGTTACTGCCCCTACTACCAGCGATCACTCTCTCCAACGTACGCTAACTCCACAACAAACTTGATGAACTGTCAACTATCATTCGTTATGATGGTGACTATCGCAGGACCAGTTTATTTTGTTTTTCCGAGACCTGGTTGTCCGGACTGAATGCCGACACTGATATTGAGGGTTTTACCACTATTCGCTTCGACAGAGACAAAACAAAAACAAAGAAAAGCATCGGTGGTGGTCTCTGCATGCTGGTCGTGCTGGTCAACAAAAAGTGGGCCACCAACTTCTGTGTGAGAGAACGAGTTAGCACAAGATCATACGAAATGTTAACTGTGTCATTTCGGCCCCACTACCTTCCCGTGACCTTGGACAGGCCACTGTTGTTCTGACCTACATACCACGACCCGACAACGCACAGGCAGCTCAGTGTGTTGCCGAGAGTTACAATGCGGCGCTTAGTAGGTCAGTGGACCAAGCTGTGTTTATACTCGGTGACTTCAACACGTGCGGCATCACTGGCCAGTGACTTCAACACGTGCGACATCACTGGCCAGTGACTTCAACACGTGCGACATAACTGGCCATTGACTTCAACATGTGCGACATCACTGGCCAGTGACTTCAACACGTGCGACATCACTGGCCAGTGACTTCAACACGTGCGACATCCTGCATGGAGAGGATTGTTTGCATTCAGCTTGAGTTCTTTTCGTGAATATGTC
Organism: Lamellibrachia satsuma; assembly: GCA_033239005.1. Lineage (NCBI taxonomy): Eukaryota > Metazoa > Annelida > Polychaeta > Sabellida > Siboglinidae > Lamellibrachia > Lamellibrachia satsuma. Next base: position 8,147,177 of record BSQZ01000016.1, on the reverse strand, counting down.
CGCTGCTTTTCAAGCTATGCAGCATGTTTTGATACAGAGACTTTTAGATTTAGACATAAATTCTGATCTTGTTTTGTGGATAAGGCAGTTTCTGTGCGATCGGCCACATCGTTTCAGTCTGAGTGCCCGCATGTTGTCCAAACCTGTATTGTCTGATGAGATTGTTGTTAACACTGGAACCCCTCAAGGGTGCGTCCTCTCTCCTGTACTTTTCTCACTGTATACCAATGATATCAGATATCATGACCCAACTCTCACCCTTCTGAAATTTACAGATGACACCGTTCTTGTGGGTTGTCTGCAATATGCGTTTTCCATTTCGCAATACTTTCTTCAGACTGACGTTCTGAATACAATGTTAAAAACAGTTTTCTCGAATAAAATGTAGGGAAAACCAAGGAGCTTCTTCTTGGCAACAGCAGGGAGAGAGAAGCAAGAAGGTCAGTGATAGACCAGACGGACGTGGAGATGGTTGACAGTTTCAAATACTTGGGTAGTATTATAGTACCCAAGCATTTGAAACTGTCAACTATATTGATAAGAAACTGACTTACAATGAACATGCTGACATGGTGTACAAGGAATCACAGCAACGTCTCTTTTTACTTAGAAAACTCAAAAGCTTTGCAGTCCGCCCACATGTCCTTGAACTTGTGTACATAGGTCAGCCCACATGTCCTTGAACTTGTGTACAGAGGTCAGCCCACATGTCCTTGAACTTGTGTACAGAGGTCAACCCACATGTCCTTGAACTAGTGTACAGAGATCAGCCCACATGTCCTTGAACTTGTGTACAGAGGTCAACCCACATGTCCTTGAACTTGTGTACAGAGGTCTTGTTGAGAGCATCTTGTCATTCAACATCATAACTTGGTTTGGACAGTTTACGGTCGAACAAAAGACAAAACTGGGCCGTGTTGTTAACACGGCTAGTAAACTCATTGGTCAACAACAACAACAGTTGTCTACTCTGTATGACTCTTCCCTTACCAGGAAAGCTTTTCACATTTTCACCGATCCTGTCCATCCACTTAACTTAGCATTTCATACACTTCCATCTGGCAGGCGTATTAAATTCTTCTTGCAAGAAAGAATGTATACAATATTGCACATTCACACTAATGGTCCCCTGTAGGGTTTCGTCTTACCTAAGTATGACCGTAACCTTTCGTGGACCGGTTTAAGAGGTAGATGATTTTCACATAATTTTAGATTAGTCTCTTCATTGATAAGATAAGTTGCAGCTCCTGTGTCAACTTCAAGGGTAAGGGTTGTCCATTTATTAGCACATTAGCCAAAATTGGGGGCTACCGCTTCCTTCTGTCAACATTTATTGGGGGGTTTGTATCCACCTTATATATGTCAAAGTCTGTATTGTCACTTGCAAGTGGATCAAAAACAAATTGGTTAATTGAATTTCGGACTCGGACACCACGCCCACGGCATCTTCCTCCAAGGCCAGAATGAAAGGAACGTCCTCGGAACGGAAATCCTCCGCCTCTCTGTGCCTGACCATGTGTCGAACCACTAAGGCATACACGTTCAATGTGACCTACTTTCTCACACTTTCTGCAAGTGACATATTAGAGCCAACAGCTTGTAGAGGTGTGGCTTAGACCACCACATCTGTCACATGGTCTCACATTCTCACCAAATTTATGTGCAGATACCTTGTTGACCTGACCTTGAGGCGAAGCTGACGACACCCTAGGCGTTTGTGTTTGCACATTTCGAGCTGCCAGTTCCATGGTTTGGGCTAGGCCAAACGCTTTGCTTGAGTCGATAATGTTCTCCGCTAACAACCTGCGTTGTATAGCATCGTCGTTGATGCCACATACTAAATGGTTGTTGTCCTCGAATTCGCAAATGCCCGATAAACGCCAAAGCCCTGACACGTATGCCGCCACACATTCTCTAAGTTGTCCATCCCGGTTATGGAATTTTAGTCGTCCGACGACTATTGCGGACGTGCCGGCTCATTAGCTTAATTAATTCTGCGAATGTTTTGTCACACAGGTTTCGAATCAATGTATAAGCTTTTTTTTACCCATTTCGCTTAGCAGAAGTGCGCGTTTACGATCCGTATCGGTCTCATCGATGTTTCAAGCCGTGACACAATGTTCCAGACGTTCACAATATATCTCCCAACTGTCGAACTCCTAAGCTAGCTGCGTCCGCCATTGTTGTTTTCCACTTTACGCCCCTCGTGATTCGGAAACACGTACGCAGGTGTCACGGAGAGACACAGTCCGACAATAAGAAGACAGTTCCAATACTGTATCCCATCCTCGTCGCAATTTATATGATTATTTTTGGCAGTGGTGAAATCGTGAGTGACTTACATTACGTTCACGTTGTGGTGCCACTGGTGGGGCGTTTTGTACGTCCGTCGACAATCTCACGCGATTTCACCTTTATATTATGCACCAGAAGCGCCACAGGTTAGTTCTGGTAGGCGCTGGTGGAGACAGCTGAGTTAACACAACGCACATTTAGTATTAATATCAAATTTACTCACGTCATCTTCCCCAAATCACGGTACTCCTTTTCGATGACGTCCATAGCTGCAGCGTTCGTACGTTTTTCATCTTCGGTGTCTTTGGAAAAGCTTCTCAAAAAGAACCTGGCGATAAAAACACAGACCCAATATAGACTGCAAAATGGACATATTGTTATAGAGATTATCAGGTTCGTATTAACCAACAGTAGCAGCAGCAGTAGCAGTAGCAGCAGTAGCAGCATCAGTAGCAGTAGTAGCAGTTTTCACGATTTTAACTTCGACGGGTAGCACCGTGAAGTTCAATTCATAACATCATCGACAATCTAAATTAATGTGTGCATATCTTGATTAACGATACTAACTATGAAAGGGATCACAACGGTAATTGTCGGAAGGTTGATATCTCAATCAGGCGAGAGTTCTGGCGATTTCTTTGGGAACGAACAACGTACCTTGGTCCCATGTTGTATCCAATGAGCCAGATCCACGCCCAAAGTAATGACAATATTGCATTGGGGAAGGCAATCACGAACCATGAGAAAAAGCTCAGTTCAAACTCGCCATTAGACAATCTGAAAACGCAAAGCCGCTAACACTTGGCGGAGACATTGCAATGACATCGCGTCAGCAATGTCTAAGTGGCTACTCCTGCCAATCACGTATATTTCTTGAGAAGTAAATTGTTCAATGAATTGCTTGATATTTTAACTTATGTTTATGGTGATTATGATTAGTAATACGATAGATATTGTTATTGCTATTGCAATTTAATGTGGCTTTGTGAGCTAAAATCGATGTGATCACGAGTAAGGAAAATAGGGCATTGGTGGGGAAGCGGTACGCTGTCGGAAGGATTAGGTGGACACGCAACAGAAAGACGAAGAATCAGCGCGATGCCGGGGTAAATGGGCTGACACAAGGAACACATATAGAGACAATAACAATAAATAAATAAAAATAATAATACCTGCAAAATATAACACAGGCAATGGCATTATGTTGAACTATTCACCAGTCGTCAGGTTGACTTACATATCCAACATTTCCTTGGCGACGAGGTTCGTCGGACTGCCGGTGATAGTGGCCGTGCCGCCCACGTTGGCGGCATATGCGACCGACAGACGCATAGCTCGGCTGAAGTTATCAAATGACTTCATCTTGTCGCATTCTATGAGTGCCCGTCTGTTGTCGCCACTTCAGTAGTTATAAAAATACAAATAATTCATTAGCTTACAACAAGACAATCAGTTCTGTAGTTTGGAACACGACGATTAAGGCCGGGCCTTTAGTCCAAATAAACGACTCAATAACTTACATTAGGACAACAATTTCATAGCTTGCAATTAATCAAATCGTTACGTGCTTTTGCTATAAAGCAAGCAGTTAAGTATATATTAATAAGACAGGTTTACAACATGATAAATAGTTCAGTAGTTCGCAAGGGACAAACAGTTGTTATGCATTTAAAAAGACAAAAACTTGGCCAGAGGAAGATCCATATGTGGATGCAGACACTGAAACGTTCCAAGAAGCTCTAGGTTCCTTTGTTGATGAGAAGCAAACCCGGTTCAACCAGGATACGTATCTTGAGAGGAAACATATTAGCCACTCACATCCCAAAATAATCGTCTTCTCAGCGCCACAACCAATCCTCGTTCAACGGCAACGTAAGAAAAATATAACAAAAATAAATAAATACATTAAGATGCCGTGACCAGTTGAGATTATGACATGGCAGAGTACCAGGATGTAAAGAAGCTTGTTCAAACGAAGTGGAGAATATGAACGTCACTCAAGAAGAATGACACTGTTCACAGCGATAGCCAGAATAAAACTGATATTGTTAATAGCTAGTTCTCATGAGTCGCCAAACGAGGAGCAATGTGCCTAACTTGGAATTAACATAAACAGTTACTTAATGTTGTGTGAATACGGTCTAGTACAGTGTAACGAAGACCCCACATGTAACGAATACATACTGGAAACCGTCTGTGTGCACGGCGGCCTCGTCTGTGTGCACGGTGGCCAGTGCAACGTTCAGAAAACAGAGAAGGCGGTGAAATCCACCCATGACGCCCTGCACTGTGAACTCTTGTGCGCCCGCACGACCAAAACAAGAACCTGACGAACGTTTTGTGTACAATTATCGCAAAGCAGATTTTACACACCCAAGACATATACTGCATTGTAGCCCGTTGTCGTTTCTCACTCACCCTACCGACATTGACGAGAGTTTTTATATGTTTTATTTGTGTATGACTTTGTGTATGCTGTGATAAATGAATGTGTTTCTCGCATTCGCATTCTCGGACGTAAGTGCTGTGACTACATATCACAAATCGAACAATCAATCAAACAAAATACTAAACGCCTATTTAGCTTTGTCAAAAGCAAGCAAAAGATTGTGAATACTCCTAACTCAATGAAATATAACGACATCGGTTGATTACCTTGATTATCCAAATATAACGACATCAGTTGATAATCTTGATTATCCAAATATAACGACATCAGTTGATAACCTTGATTATCCAAATATAACGACATCAGTTGATAACCTTGATTATCCAACTATAACGACATCCGTTGATAACCTTCATTATCCAAATATAACGACATCCGTTGATAACCTTGAGTATCCAAATATAACGACATCGGTTGATAACCTTGATTATCCAAATATCCTTCCAATCAGACCCAATTACGCACATCAGTGTGTCGTATGATAATGTAATCTGGTATTAAGAACCACCAATGGCAATATCACATGTGGCCTTGATAATATATCAGGTGTAATCCTCATTGAATGTGCCACAGAATTAGCAGGTCCACTAATTGTACATTTTAATTATGTCCTTAAATTGTTGAACTTCTTTTAAACGCGCAAATGTTATTCCTGTGTACAAGACGGGAGATAAACGATATGTTATTCCTGTGTATAAGAAGGGAGATAAACGAGATGTTATTCCTGTGTATAAGAAGGGAGATAAACGAGATGTTATTCCTGTGTATAAGAAGGGAGATAAACGAGATGTTATTCCTGTGTATAAGAAGGGAGATAAACGAGATGTTATTCCTGTGTATAAGAAGGGAGATAAACGAGATGTTATTCCTGTGTATAAGAAGGAAGATAAACGATATGTTATTCCTGTGTATAAGACGGGAGATAAACGAGACGTTATTCCTGTGTATAAGAAGGGAGATAAACGAGATGTTATTCCTGTGTATAAGAAGGGAGATAAACGAGATGTTATTCCTGTGTATAAGAAGGAAGATAAACGATATGTTATTCCTGTGTATAAGACGGGAGATAAACGAGACGTTATTCCTGTGTATAAGAAGGGAAATAAACGAGATGTTATTCCTGTGTATAAGAAGGGAGATAAACGAGATGTTATTCCTGTGTATAAGAAGGGAGATAAACGAGATGTTATTCCTGTGTATAAGAAGGAAGATGAACGATATGTTATTCCTGTGTATAAGACGGGAGATAAACGAGACGTTATTCCTGTGTATAAGAAGGGAGATGAACGAGATGTTACTCCTGTGTATAAGACGGAAGATGAACGAGATGTTATTCATGTTTATTAGACGGGAGATGAACGAGATGTTATTCCTGTGTATAAGACGGGAGATGAACGAGATGTTATTCCTGTGTATAAGAAGGGAGATGAACGAGATGTTATTCCTGTGTATAAGACGGGAGATGAACGAGATGTTATTCCTGTGTATAAGACGGGAGATGAACAATATGTTATTCCTGTGTATAAGACGGGAGATAAACGAGATGTTATTCCTGTGTATAAGACGGGAGATTAACGAGATGTTATTCCTGTGTATAAGAAGGGAGATGACTGAGATGTTATTCCTGTGTATAATACGGGAGATGAACGAGATGTTATTCCTGTGTATAAGAAGGGAGATGAACGAGATGTTATTCCTGTATATAAAGACGGGAGATGAACTAAATGTTATTCCTGAGTATAAGACGGGAGATGAACGAGATGTTATTCCTGTGTATAAGAAGGGAGATGAACGAGATGTTATTCCTGTGAATAAGAAGGGAGATGAACGAGATGTTATTCCTGTGAATAAGACGGGAGATGAACGAGATGTTATTCCTGTGTATAAGAAGGGAGATGAATGAGATGTTATTCCTGTGTATAAGACGGGAGATGAACGTGATGTTATTCCTGCGTATAAGACGGGAGATGAACGAGATGTTATTCCTGTGTATAAGAAGGGAGATGAACGAGATGTTATTCCTGTGTATAAGACGGGAGATGAACGAGATGTTATTCCTGTGTATAAGACAGGAGATAAACGAGATGTTATTCCTGTGTATAAGAAGGGATATAAACGAGATGTTATTCCTGTGTATAAGACGGGAGATGAACGAGATGTTATTCCTGTGTATAAGACGTCTGTAGCTACATATCTATCTCTCTTTATCGCTATTTAGTAAAGTTTTTGAGAAAGTGATGTATGACTCATTGCATAACTATGTTCGTAACGCAATTTCGGGCAGCCAACACGGATCTGTGAAGAGTATCTAACCTATCGTGTTACTTGGACTCCATTTCTGTATCTATTGACAACAAGAAACACGTTGATTTTGTTTACTTTAGTAAATCCTTTGATACAGTGTGTCACCCACTGTTAATTCACAAGCTTAGATCATATGGGTATTCTGGGCAATGCATACAATGGTTGCAGTCCTACCTTCTCAACCGAAAACAACGTTTGGTACTCGATCGAAGGCAGAGCATCTGACTGGAAGCCGGTGTTGTCCGGTGTACCACAAGGTTCACAAATTGGCCCACTTCTGTTTATCTTGTATATTAATCACTAATCATATTGGTTCATGTGAAATAACACTCCATGCAGATTATTCCAAACTTTTTAGAGAAATTACGTCGGTGACCGATTGTCAGTTGGTGCAGAAGGATCTTTACGGTCAGTGCCTCTGGTGTGAGACCTGGAACCTCAAACTCAATGCAGACGAATGCTGCAATATGACTTTCACATACAAAAAGAAACACTTATCTTTTGATTACACCATTTTAAGCCAGTCTGTACCTAGGGTCACCGCTGTCAAAGATTTCGGGGTCACATTGACCGGTAATTTGAATTTGAAAGATCATATTAGTCGTAACGTCTCTAACGTTTTTAAGATGCGTGGTTTTATTAAGCGCGTTTGCACAACATTTACCGATGTACAAGCTTTTCGATCCTTGTATATATCTCTAGTCAGAAGCCAGTTAGAGTACTGCAGTGTTATTTGGAATCCGTGGCAACGTACTTCTATCGACAAAATCGAACGAGTTAAAAAAAATCATTAAAAATAAATTCAGATCTGAAATTCAAAAACATTTCTATGTATAACCCTAATGTCTTAGTCTACTATGTTAGTAATGTCGGTATTGTGCGGGATTATACCCGTATTAGTCTTATTGTTCCTACTGTTTTTATTATGTATACGTATTGTTTTTATATTTTGTTATCAGTTATCAAGCACCTCTTGACTTAAGTACGATGCCAGCAGAAGGTAAGTGTATCTGGGTTTTCCCACCCACCCATCCACACACACCGAAATACACTCACACACATGCATTGACACATACACACGCGCAGGCGCACACGCACAAACACATAGTCACACACACGTATATACGCACACCTAACTCACATATTCATGTTGACTTACACAATTTTTTTCTTCTCTGGTGTTGCATGTCCTTCCGGTACCACTCGTAAGCTCTCTGTAAAACACAAACACGCACGAGGGACAGTGTCATCATTATCGTCAGCGTCATCGTCATCATCATTATCACCATCATCATAACCATCATCGTCGCCATCATCGCCATCATCGTAGTCGTCGCTGTCTTCGTCGTCGTCTTGGTTGTCGTGGTGGTGGTGGTCGTCGACGTTGTCATCATCATCATCATCATCATTATTACCATCGCCATTTTAATCAACATTTCGTCAATACTAAAACCATCGCCACACAACTCTTGTGGTCCACCTAAGGCCGATTCATACGAGCGATTATTGTCCGTTTTGTCGACCGACACTGTGTCATGCGATATCACAGTGCAATAATTGGTAGTGTAAATACGCTCACGACCGATTAGCAAGGCCAATTGGTCGTTACAATCGTGTCCCAACAATTGGGATGTTGTCCTATCTCACCGATAGTAGGGCGCGATTATAAAGCAGTGGCCAATCCGCGACACCTGCGACCGGCAGCAGGTGCACCCTGTGTGGCCTCTCATCAAAGGTCAGGTCCGCATTGAAGCGAGTCAACAGGTCGCACTCGAAGTATCTATATATGTCGTTCGTCTAAACTCACACAAATTCGCCTGATCAACTGGGACACAAATGGCTCGTCTAAACCGGCCATAACTTGCCTGTCCTTATGACGGGGTTCCTCAGTGATACGCTTATTTCATCTTCCGAACATCTCAACGGCGCTACCCGGGTAGCACATATATTGAACGGCATAGGGTGGTTCTCATTCACGTTGGTCTCGCTGGCTGTCTCGTTGACGTCCTCAAGTACTGGGGTGTCTTCTTCTTCTTCGCCAGTAGGCAACGCGTTTTCCTGTCCTTCAGTAGCGTTCTCCAGTTCACTGGCAGTCGTTTGCAATGGCACACTAGCTGTGCGCGAAATTTCTGCGTTGTTTTCTGAATAAACAAACCATATCATTGGCTGCGATTAAGATCTACAAATACAGGTCTATCATGCGTTGACGGAATCACATAAAGACGACGTTGGACAATAATACCTGCACTCGATGAGATGCCACCAACACAAACTTGAGTAAACAGTGGAGCACATTCAACTTGTCACTAAAGGGAGAATAACACCACTATGAAGGAAAGAACCAACATACACACATATGTGGGCAATTGAAGTGTTTGAAAGGGTTAAAGTTGAAACAGATAAACAAAACTATTTACAAAATGATATAGACAAATTAGGCAAATAGTTTGACAAGTAGTATATGTCGTTACAATGTATTAAATGATGATGCTTATACGTAGGACATGTAATGGAAACACAGACGAAAAATCTAACATAGCGAATATACTGCACTAGGTACATATGTAGGAAAGAATATACTGCACTAGGTACATATGTAGGAAAGAATATACTGCACTAGGTACATATGTAGGAAAGAATATACTGCACTAGGTACATATGTAGGAAAGAATATACTGCACTAGGTACATATGTAGGAAAGAATATACTGCACTAGGTACATATGTAGGAAAGAATATACTGCACTAGGTACATATGTAGGAAAGAATATACTGCACTAGGTACATATGCAGGAAAGAAGTAAGCATAAAAATTAATTATGACACACAACGAAAATTTCAAAGTAGTATAGAGTTGCAGCTTCAAACAAAAGTATCGGACTAAGGAACAGTTGTTAATTATATCCCCTACAAAGCAATAGTAAACTGATCCCTGAAGTGTGATATCGCATTTATGAAAATATTGTTCTAGTATGGAAGATGCCTTGACACTATCATCGTTGCCAATACTGACCACCAACCAAGGACGTTATGTCTTCGAATGCCGTTGGTGACGATTTGATGAGATTCAGTCGCAGTTGCACGAGAACGGAATGCACGATGGGAACCATCATGGCCGCTGTGGCAGTGTTGCTAATCCACATCGACATGAAAGCCGTCACGAACATGAAGCCCAACATCAACCTGTTACGTACAAGGCCACAAACATATCGATCTGCGACGTGATCGGTTCATCATGCACACGATACACCCACGCACGCACACACACACACACGCACGGGTATGATGTACCTAGTCTTCTATGTAGTCCAACAGAAGTTGGATTTGCGGACTTGCGTTTATATGAAGCCCAACATCAACCTGTCACGTACCAAACCACGAATGATCCTGTCTGAGACGTACAGTTCTTCATGCAACTTGTTACGTACGTGTGTGTATGTGTGTGTGTGTGTGTGTGTGTGTGTGTGTGTGTGTGTGTGTGTGTGTGTGTGTTTGTGTGTTTGTGGTGTGTTAGTGTGTGCGTGTTCTGCGGGGGCGTACGTGCGTTGCAACTCACCTTTGAGGCTTCGAGCCAACGATAAGCAGCGCACGGAGAGCGAGGCGCTTGTGCAGTTTACATTTCTCAACGGCAATGGCGACCATGAGCCCGCCCAGGAAGAGGAAGTTCGTGTCCTGTAAGCACGGACATACGCTCAAGAACACTCACTGACGACCACACATTCACGAAAGCAAGCTCGTGAACACACGCTCACCAAGTGGCGTATCAACTTCTGCTTAAATTCGAGGACAACGCGTGAAACATTACATCTGGTGATCGTCGAATGCCTATCAACACATTAGATACAAACATGAACAACAACTATCCTGGTGATGTAAACCAGGCTGCGTTGTAGTTACGTGCAATACTCACAAGTATAGAATATTACATGTCCTATCATTCCCAATCGATGCATTATACCATGAAACACACCTACACAACCAAACTCGCGATGACGGTGCAAATAGATTGATGAAAGGAACCACGCCTGCATGGAATGGGCTTCGCAGTGAGAATTAATTCCTTACCTCCTCCATCGAACAACCCACATGTGACTCAGAACGTATCCTTGCCCCTCGCCTCGATAGAGCATCAGGCTCTGGCAACAACTTGATCATTTATGCCCATAGACTCTACTCCACAGCAAATATGCAGGACCTGTTATATGAGGAAGTAGACAACGCCATCAGTATCCCCACTTCTGGATATCTCTTCCTGCTGGGAGACTTCAACGCCAGAGTGGGATCGGACCACGGAGCGTGGCCAACTTGCGTCGGACACTACGGGATTGAGGAAATTAAAGAAAATGGTAAAAAAAACTGTTTGCCCTTGTGATGAACAAGCGAGCTACTCTGAATAAACTAATGAGTCAATGGCCTTACTGAAGTGAGCAAATGCTCTGGTGCGTCATCTTCATAAGCTTTTCCGCATGTATTGGGAAGAAGACTGAGTTCCTCAATATATATGTGACGCCAACACTGTCACCTTTTACAAGAATATGAGAGATCGCAGTGACCGCAACAACTACCCAGGAATCTCCAAAATGAGAACAGTGGGAACAATGTTTGCTTAACATACTGCAGAAATTGGCTACACGTGTCTACCCAGAATCACATTGGAAGGAAGATCCACCATAGACATGCTTTTATCGCTGCAACAGAAAGAGAAATACAAGAGAAATGCATAGAACAGAGGAGACAACTATACACGTTTGTCGATCTGACAATGTCCTGTGAGCTGGTCAGTAAAAAATTACTCATGCTAGCTAGTCAATCTCGCCGGCCTGCATGCAAAAAGACATTAAATAACAGAAAAGCGCATCTAGAGAATCGTAGACCAACTTGTTCAAGTTTGCGCAGAATTTGGCCTATCCATAAGCGCGAAAACGACCGATGTCATGGGCGAGGAAGTCAGCAAAGCTCCAGCCATCAGCATTAATGACCACACTATGGAGGTAATGGAGGAGTTCACCTACTTAAGGTTAACCATCACCAGCAACTTGTTCCTCCATGTATATATCAACAAGCGCATCGATCGGAAAGGCAGCAATTGCCATGCCAATGCTACACAAGAGGGTTTGTGGGATAATAGCAAGCTCAATGCATCAAGGTTCGAGTATACCAGATTTGGTCCTAAGCACCCTCATATCCGCTACTGAAGCGTAGACAACACATGCGAAGCACGAATAACGCCTCAATATCTTCCATCTCCGATGCTTCAGACACATCACTGGCATCATCTGAGAAGAACATATGCCAAACAAGGATGTCCTTGAGCATGCAGACATCCCCAGCATGTCTGTCCAGCTAAGTCAGCGACGTTTGCGCTGACTTGGTCATATCTGCCGCATGGAAGATGGACGTATTCCAAAGGACATCCTTTATGTTGTGCTTACCTCTGGTGCAAGGCGTGCCGACCGTCTATGCTGTTCAGGGTTACTTGTGGGCGAGATATAAAACCTGCTCAAATGGGCATCGAGTTCTGGGAATCTGCTACAGCAGACTGCAACAGCTGGCGATAGGTTGTGCGGATTAGAATGGGGAACGCAGAAGAAAGGAACTGTGCACGGAGAAGAGAGAGCTTCAGAGAGAAATGCCATCAATTACCTCTTTGCCTCTTCAACAAATTGTCTACACCAAATTATCTACACCTGTACCATCTCTAAAAGAGACTGACACCCTTAATTCGGACTTTTTAGTCACAGCTGATGCGGAACGAAAAACTGAAGAATGCCAACGAGTAGCAATAGTATTATTAGTATATTAGTATTATTAGAATCATTAATGGTTTGTTAAACCAGTGATAGTATTCCAGAATAATAGCATATGCATAATGTTAATCATATGTATAATGTTAATCATGACACTTGCAACCACTACGACTACAACACGTGTATACTCACAGAGAAGTAGTTCAGAGCCATATCCTCGGCACTAGCTATTGCCAGATAAGGCATGAGGACCAGAGGCATCAAGGCTGTTATGGAGCTGGGCAGTGATTCTGTTGCCCAAAAGGTTGCCATCAGTAAAATGACATAAGCACATCGTGACGACTGCAAACGACACATCACTGTCACTTACGTGTCCTCACAAATGGCACACATTTAAAACATACATAAGAAAATTGGCAGTATATAAACTTGCATACTTACTATTTAATCCTCTTCGTATCTACTAAGGCAAACACAAGACATCTCCATTTCTGTTGATCTGCAGCCTGCTTAGCCGTCTCGCTCCAGCTCAAGTGTACTTCCTGTATTTCCCCCTCTACAGTTCTTCTCCTTCATGTTGTTTCGCTTCCTTCGGGGTTCTACTTTAAAACTGCTTCCTCAACCGATTTAGCGTATCGCAAATCCGGTTCATTGGTGTCCCAATATGTAGTGTGTGAATAGTTTATGTAACATCCGCAGTCGATTTGATAAAAAATTAATATTTTTTTTCATATTATCGAACGAATTGACTTTAGATCTGGTAAGGAATAAACTAGTGGATATCTAATCACGGTTAACACTATGTGGGTCAATGCTGATCATGGACGTGACTTCCATCCTTTCGCCGATCGCATGACAAAATTACAACATTTCACCAAGGAAGAAAATCACGATTTGTCAGCAATTATATTTTCACTCCAGTTAATGCGTGCACATGCATTAACTAACTTAATAGTTTGTCTGATGAGTTCACAAAAAAAAACTACATATAAACGTTGCACAAATGAGCTAGCATGTTGCAGTGGATACTAGGTAGGTTTGATTTTGTGCAAAATTAATTTGAAATGAGACTAAAAATAAAATCGAATTGATTAAGCACCTTTAATGCTGCTTTGGCTTTGGCTTCTGGTGGTGAGCCAGTCATTATTGTGGTGAGCCAGTCATTCTTGTGCTGAGCCAGTCATTATTGTGGTGAGCCAGCCATTCATGCTAATTTGTGCAGTAATAGTTCTTTGTTGACAAGACTGAGGTATATGAATATGAAGATCATCTTGCAACAAAAATGGGTCTGCCTATGATCCCATCGATTTCACCTCGTAGATATATCAAAACGATCCTAAAATTGAACTTTGTCCCAGTTCTCAGATGCGAATTGACGTGTGATGTGTGAACGTTCATATGCAACCTCCGTCCATGCGTGAACATTATATTATCACCCCTGCCATAACTTACATTTATGTGCACATTTTACACATTTTATTTCATTTGGTAAACTCCTAATTTTTTTTACGAAATTTCTCAATTTCAATGATAGAACGATGTGTTAAAATGTTGCATTAAACTCGATAACATTCGTTTTTGTATGTTTACTGTCTCTCAAGTGCACACATACTTAGTGCAGTAATGATAATTTCCATAAATACATTGACCTAGTTTCATGACCCATTCCTATGCATACAATAACACACGAAAAATAGGCTCTCGTAATCATTTTACGATTAGATAATATTTCTCATTTGGTAAATTCACATGAATAATAAAAGATCATCTGGGAATGTTTGTGTGCGCCGATGTTGGATTACTAAGCGACGGCTTCAACCAGTATTTCGCGGGGCCTCTGCTCTATGCAATAGCTGATAGTTACATAAAGTAGTTCCTATGTTGACAGTTATTTTATATACTCCGATATCAACTGATAATCAATATCGATTGTTGTAGTGCAATACTTATTAATATTGAAACATCTGACAAAGGTTCGATAGGTAGCACTGGTCTGTTGTTTAAATTGTTTATTGTAAAGCGACAACAAAGCGTTCAATTTATACCGTGCCCTTCCTTCATCGTACTTTGCCCCTTGCAGACCTATTCGCGCAAGCAGCATTTCAACTTATCTTGGAAGTTTCCAACCACTTTGCACTTTCTGCAGTTCGTTTTGATAATTCCATCACTGGAATCCCATCACCAGGTACTTATTTGTACACCTGGATGAACTGTGGCAATTGGGACTGAGCGAAATTGTCTAAGCTTCGACCGACAGCATGTGGATTCAAAGTCCATTCATCTCAGTTAAGAGTCCGACGTTCTAATAATGTGACACCGCGCCCTAGCCTAGCATATCCTCGTTGTGCGAAGCGGAGGAGGCAGTACCTTGAAATGAAAAAAGCGGGTGCATGCCTAAACGCAGCCATAAAACCTTCTGCAAGCATCACATATCTCAAACACAGCGAATGTCTTGCCTCGCACGGCCAGTTGCACTTACCGGGGTGTTTTTTATGATAGCGGCTGGTAAAAACACAATGGGAGCTGACACTAAAATGATACTTTTATAATAAGTCACAAGTGCTTTCGTCAACGGTGGTGCCATGTTGGACGCCGGTCAATCGCGTTATATTGCGCGCCTGCCGGTCACTCAGACAAACCGCACGCGCACGAACTGCTAACGTAAATGCGCGGAAATTGTGACGATTCCAACGTTATTTCATTACTGTGACGTGGTATCAGTGGTCACGTGGACAGTGCCATCGCTGTATTTGCTTTGCTGTACCCATATAGATAGATATAGATTAGAGAGGCTAATATGATGCAGGTTCTACATGGTGGCGAGCGCCATTTTAAAACATTCTTAAAATTTTTATTTATATAATATATAATAAACGTTTATTTAAGACAAAAATCCACAATATATGCATAAAATAAAAATATACGCACGCACACATTTATGATTGTGTCACATCAAGATGTTTCATAATATAACAATCAATAGAAAGACGCACCATTTAGAAATAATACACTGATACTCACCAAGTCAGTTGTATTGTCAGCAGATTGTATGAGACTTCTTTTAAGGAAGATATCTGAAAATGACAAGCGGATATTAATGATTGTGTAACAGCAAGATGTTCCATGACATAATAATCAGTAGAAAGACAAACTATTTTGAACTAATTCACAATATACACAGTTGTAAAATATATGTATCTAGGTTGAGGTTTGCAATGTACCCCATGTTTACCATGTTGAACAGTGTAATACCAGAGAGTCTTGGTAATACTCGCTGAACCAGTTGTATGGTCAGCAGATTGTATGAGACTTCTTATGATGGATGTTGACTAGCTCGGAATACCTGTTCTACAAAGGCAACGAAAGTGAATCTATATAAACAAACATTACATTTATATACATAGTGTAACCCTTCATTTGCTCAAGTTATGTTTTTTAGGGCTAGGGCCTAGGCTAGCTTACTGGATAGGCTATGACCCAGAAAGCAACTTGTAATATATACATACGTTTGAATTATTTCTAAATAGTGTGTCTTTCTACTAATTATTATGTCATGGAAAATCTTGCTGTGACACAATCATAAATATCCACTTGTTATTTCAGACATTTATCCTTATAAGAAGTCTTGTACATACATGCATATATATATATATATATATATATATATATATATATATATATATATATATATATATATATATATATATATATATATATATATATATATATATATAGTTAATAATACCTAAATAATCTAACATAGATACCATATGTACATTAAAGCCATTAATATAGTTATTATCAAAGGCAATGGTTAATACCATAAGGCATGATCTGTAAAATGTTGTCTTGACACTTTTTTCACATTGTAATTTCTCATGGCACAGCTGCTAATATATAATGAAAAAACAAATCTACAATTTTAATTTGTATTGACTTTCCATGGCAATAACAATGTTTAATTTTGACGTCTTCAAAAATTATATGAAAAAAATACTATATTGATTTTGAAACTTTTCAAATCACATTTTACTTTTAAGATCAGGTCTGCAATTTATTTTTTTTATTGACATATTTGTCAATATCAAATGCAACATAAACTTGGCGTATAGCATTTGTAGATTGTTTACATCTTTAAAAATTAAAATCTTGAAAAGTACTTTAACGATTTTGAAACTTGTTTCACATTTAAGTTTTTATAGATACAGTCACCTCATAAAACTATTTTAACAACCAGATCTACAATGTAACGTTTGTACTGAAATCCCACTCAATGCCAAATGCAATAGGTCTAGAGTCAAACTCGGCTATGCAATTTATTAGAAGTTGATGTTTTCCAAAAATTACTGAAAAAATTTTGAAGCTGTTTTCACATTTCAGTTTCTCGTGGTTTCTGCTATACCGTAGACATATTTAAAAAACAGCTCTGCAATCTGAATTTTTTATTGACATCCCTAGTCAATTTGAAATCCACGGAATCGGCTGATTTACTTAATAATGTTCTGAATATTATACACGCGGTTAGTTTTTTTATTAAATTGTGCAGGAAACATTACTTCACTTGATTTATAGAATACAATTTATCACTGCATAATAATATTTTCTGGTTACATTGCGTAAAATATGCTGAGAAAACACATTCATTGTTGACGTATCACTCTCAATTGGGTCACATCCGGTATTTAAAAAGGCCTTGACATTGCCTTAACTTCCTTATAACGCTAAGCTGCAACTTCGTGTATTACTTTAATGAAGAACATAACAATATTTCACATTACACATTGTAAACTAATAGAAATAAAACAAACGTTTTATTAGATATACGTTGTGTTGTACTGTTTATATGCTTTGGGGCTATCATTTACGAAGCGAATGTCAATTCTCGCTGCTAAAAAATATGGCGACTGCCACTGGAGCCATGTCACGTTGTGTGACTGGTAGACCTCGATTCATTCGCCGCCGCCGTCACATATATATATATATATATATATATATATATATATATATATATATATATATATATATATATATATATATATATATATATATATATATATATATATATATATATATATATATATATATCGTAGTCCTGACCATATATTAAACATAACTCGATCATCTGCATATTATTTATATATATATATATATATATATATATATATATATATATATATATATATATATATATATATATATATATATATATATATATATATATATATACATATATATATAAATGCATTTTCGCGTGGTAGACGTGATATTACTCAGATTGTGTTTTGCTTACGCTATTCCACAAAATGTACCATGACAGTTTTTAAAAGTTCATTAATAAATAAATAAATAATTA
>BSQZ01000016.1:8084030-8119030 GCA_033239005.1 Lamellibrachia satsuma | reverse complement strand
TTGTAGACTGAATGTTCCCGAAAACCTGTTTTGGCATATCCTGATGTAGGCCTTACATATTTTTATGTTTTTACAGACATTATAGAGGTGTTAGTAAGGAGTGATCATTATTTATCGTGGAGCGAGTGAGGTGGAAGTATTGGCTGTATTTGAAATCCAACTCACCCCCAAATCCTGTGCACTAAAAACTGAACCATCCCTTCATTCCTGGGTTCCCCTCCTGATAAATTATGGCCGCTCCCTGTTTTCAGCTTTGCTTTCTGAAAAGTGCTCAGGAATTGACAGACTATTTTACAAGAAACCCACCATCACAGGACTTGGACAAGGATCTTCACAAATCGGCGAGATCGTACACGTCCAAGACAAAATACGTACAACGGAAATTCTTTGTTCGATGGCTTGCTAACGAGGAGAGTGTAACGATGGACTGGTTGGTGTATTCTCCATCAACTGGAAATGTGCATTGTTATGTATGTAAGCTATTCAGGAGCGGAAGTGATAGCTTTTCTCTTAATGGTTTCAATGACTGGGTAAAATGCGCACATAATCACGACACATGAGCGTAGCGATAGTCACATTGTAGCTGTAAAGAAGGGGTTCGAAAATGCCAAAGCGCACCATGTTGATTCTGCGATCGCAAAGCAGCTGGAGAATGAGCAGCAATACTGGATCAAACTTCTCAAACGTATCGTTGCCGTTGTTACCTTCTTGGCAGAGAGAGGACAGCCGTTCCGAGGCCACACCGAGTTGTTTGGGCAGAAGTACAATGGTAACTACTTAGGCTTGTTAGAGTTTCTCTCACAGTTCGTCCTTTTTCTGGCCGAACATATTCGCCGATATGGAAATAAAGGAAGAGGTCAAGTATCATATCTCTCTTCAACAATATGTGAAGAATTCTTCAAGCTGTTATCGGACAGGGTGAAAGCGAAAATAATTGCTGAAATAAAGAAGGCGAAGTACTATTCTATCAGCATAGATTCCACACCTGATATAGCACATATCGATCAACTGAGCATCGTCATGCGATACGTTCGGATTGACGGAACACTTCCGGGCCGTCATAGACATTGAGAAACACGAGGGGAAATACTTGTTCGAAACACTCAAGTCTTTCCTAGACGAATGCAGAATAAAGCTTGAGGATTCCCGTGGACAAATGTATGACAATGCGAGAAATATGTATGGAACTTATTCTGGAGCCCAGGCACGATTTCACCAGGTGAACCCTCTTGCTGAATGGGTATCATGCGCAGGGCATAGCCTACATTTAGTTGGGACCGCAGCGGCCGAATCCAGCACTGATGGGGTCAGGTTTTTCGCCATCGTTCAGCGACTTTACACATTCTTGACAGCCTAGTCACAGAGGTGGTCGGAACTATTAGAGAACCTACCGAAACAGTCTCCAGTGGTAAAGATCCTATCAGAAACACGATGGTCTGCTCAAGCAGATGCCGCGAAGGCGCTGGCATCAAACTACAAAGTACTACAAAACTCTGTTGACGCGATAGCTAGAAATTCTACCCAACCTCCACTTGTCGTGTTCGAACCAATGTCTTTGGTGAGCAAGCTCTCTGAATATCGTCCTGATGTGAATTGTGTGGAACAACATCCTGGACCGAGTTAACAAGGCATTGGAAGCTACAGGAATTGAGATCGGTTCAGTGTTTATGCATTACCGTGTCTTGCTGGAACACATCCATTCTTTGCGTGACTCAGAAAGGTTCGATCGATTCGAGAATGAAGCAAAGTCAGTTGCACCAGGACTTGATTAGGACGATGAAAACAAGCGAGCAAAGAAGAGAAAGTTGTTCCAACGAAACACCAGAAGAGGTAAAACTGAGCGACTGTCGAGAGAACTTCCGAGTGAACACCTACCTAGTCATCATTGACAGATTACTCTCCGACATCAAGAAACAGAAGGCCGCCTACACGAATGTCTATGAACGTTTCGGGGAGATTCGATCTGTCGCCGACAGCGATATCCCCTCGAAGTGCAAAGAGCTCACTCGGTATTACGATACTGATATTAAGCCTGATTTTGAGAAGGAATTCCGTCTCTTCACAAAATATGGAGACTTCGAGACAGGTGCCGAGATGATAACCTTTCTTCATGAAAATAAGCTGATTACCAGTTTCCTAACTTTTACATTGCGCTACGGATATATCTGTAAATTTTCGGCTCCAGCTGCGAAGGCGAGCGATCTTTCTTAGTACTGAAACATCAAAGACTACCAGCGTTCCATGATGGGTCAATCGTGCTTGTCGGCACTGTCACTTTTAGCCATAGAGTCGGAAATGATGCGTTCACTCTTGGTTGATGACATTATTAGCTCGTTTGCCATCAAGGAAATACGCAAGGTAAAACTGTAGACTACGCATCGCTAAGCCTTAGGTGTGAGATGGTGTTAGTCGACTTCAACAATCGCTACCAGCCTACCGTACACCATAATATCTGCGATCGGTAATTTGCAATTGTTGACTTTTAAAAGAACTGTTCGTGTATTATCTTTATTGATGATATAAATAGTGAAATGCTAACTTGAAAATCTTGTCGTGGGTTTACTTGGGGCCCACGAAAGTGCCGGATGCCTAGGGCCCACGAATGTCTTAATCCGCCACTGGCTCTACCGCTAAGCCACGATAGCTCACACGAAACGTTGCACTGAATTCATTGTGTTCTGCAGACAGTCTCGTGGCATTGTCGTTTTAACTATCGATTTATTTTTTTAGCACATTTATGGGATTTTTTCCATTCACTGTACTCTGGGTAATATATTATATTATATTATGCTTTTTGCGGCATTACTTCGCTGCACATCCGACAACGGCAACGCTATTTTCAGTGGTAACCAGAGTATCTCGTTCGCGCAGGACTCGAAAGTTCGCGCAGGACTCGACGGTTCGCGCAGAGTAGCTCGTTCGCGCAGGACTCGACCGTTCGCGCAGGACTCGACGGTTCGCGCAGGACTCGACGGTTCGCGCAGGACTCGACGGTTCGCGCAGACAGAACTCGACGGTTCGCGCAGGACTCGACGGTTCGCGCAGGACTCGACAGTTCGCGCAGGACTCGACAGTTCGCGCAGGACTCGACGGTTCTCGCAGACAGAACTCGACGGTTCGCGCAGGACTCGACCCTTTTGGCCGCTACGGAGCCTCATACTTTTGGCCGCTACGGCGCCTCATACTTTTGGCCGCTAGGGCGCCTCATAGCCAAGTCTGGTCACCCATGCTACCGTGTAGCGGCGCAACGGAACAATACTGGAAGCAATCGAAAAAATTACGCCTCCCCCTTAAATACGCCACTAACTACAGTATATTATAAAGAGTATTTAGGACGTAGCAACATATTGAGAACAATAGCCGAATCTGACTTGACAGCTTGTATCTTGGACACAGTAAAACACATAGTGAACTTACGAGAAAGGTCCCAGTTTGTCGTATTCTGCCTGTATAACCCGGCCGACGACGGCGGTAGACTCGGCAGTTTCGTCTTCATCGCGTCTAAGTAAGGATCTGAAGAAATTAGACATTCCACGTGTCAACAAAATCGCAAAAAACACCGCTGCTATTTTGCAAACATGCGTTGTATTTGTGTCCTGTTTGGATCACTAGATGATGCAAGGCAGTGCGGTCAAATCGACCGTCCAATCTAACGAGACATGTATGTTGCACTTGGGTTGCAAGTCATATTTGAGACAGGATAAGATAAGTCCGATGTTGTTGTAAGTTGTAAAGAACGCCTAAAAGAATGTGGTGTATCAAACTTACAGACAAGGAGCTTAAGCGAATATAAAATAAAAGTTTTAAAGACATGAATGGGTATGAAACTATTGATGAAATTATTTTCATTCTCACATAAGAGATGCAATAGAACTATAGGAAATAAGGTAGTATTAGTAAAGGGTAAGTGTAGATTGGGTATCAGGAAGTATTCACAGATGACTATAAATGAATGGCACAATTATCTACAGATTGTGTAAATGCTGCCAGCGTTAACATGTTTAAAAACAAATTTGTGAAATATTTCAGGAGGTCGGATTACACAAAAATGAAACATTTTTGGACTTTCGATAAACCAATGGCTTTCTTGACCACTTGCCATCGGGGCCTTTGCCTTGGATAGCAATGTTTTTAAATCTTGTGAAATCTTGTTAAAGCAACATTACACAGTTTTAATAGTGTTCCATTTTTCGTTTCGACATCATCCAGTGACAACATCGTTACAATAATACCTACGAGCAAGAGAAGCTTAGTTGCAGCATTTTAAAAATAATATAATCTTTATTTTAGCATGGGCGTAACTATAAGTAAATTGTTTGAGGTCGTCCATTACTATATTATCCAACTACAACGGCTATGTCAACTTGTCATCATAAAATAACACTATAGGTTGGTTATTATATACTCTGTATTGTAACTCATCTAACATCAAACAAATCAATTACCCATAAAAATAGGGATATTCAAGTCAGCCTCCGATGAGTGGATGGAAGTGAGATGTTTGACACATGTCGATGTTGTCTATGTGCGGCCATTTTAAAAATAAAGATGATTTTCCATTATTCAAGAAAATTATGCCAACATCTAAATCCATGCCACCATCAACCCCATGTGTGGCTTAGAAGTTCGTATAAAAATAATGATTGACCATCTTGAAATCCAAGATAAACGCAATAGGCATCAATGGGAATACTGTTAAAAGTATTTACATGTTTCGAGAATGTTTTCACAGGTGTTGTAGCACTTTTGTCATATCGGCGTTGTGTTTTACTTCAAGACTTATGCAAAATGCGAGCAGTAATTACCTCAGTGGCTACCACCTTGCTATTTGCCACTTGGAATACCTTAATATTTGCACTAGAATGACATGACAGCGCGTCTAACAGCACAATTTGTTTCAACACCCTAAAATAATGTTAAAATGTGTTCTGTCGACTTTCTCCAAAAGTACATCTTAAACTTTCCGACCACTAGCTCTTTCATAAAATGTAACACAGTTTTATTTTTATTAGTGCCGGCCCGATATTTTCGTTTTTTTATACAGACTTCTTTATATTTTCATTGTGTCGTATTTAACATGAAACATAATTCCATTTCGTACAAAGACGTATATTCTTAAAACATTTTCTTGTTCGGTCCAAGTAGCGCCGAGTTGTATGAGCGTCTTCTGCATGAGCGTCAGTGGCTTATTTTTCCAGCATTTGGACAGCAAAAGTGCGCAAAACACAACATTTTTAAAGGATATATATGGTATTTTGTATGTGAAATGATGTGGAATGATTGAGTGAATACACTGGCATAGAAAAAATAGGTAAGCATTTCGATTAGCGGCGTAATTTATGCAGGCCAATCAAATTCATGATTACCGAAAATCCGTAAACCAACTAATAAAAAAGGCCTTACTAAAGTATAATGTTTTATTGTCACGAGCTCACTCACCGAATGCCGCTGTACTGGAGCTGCAGCCACACCCAGGCGAAAGCAAGGCCGATGAAGGAAGCTGGTAGCCAGAACGCGAACCATGCGGCGAACGTGATCGGATTATCGACACCGTGGCTGCTGAATATCCTGCAATGGGTTAGAAGCAAAGTGGACCATCAATACATAGACGAGTCATTATGTGCCTACCGTACAGAGAAAATGGTCTTAGCACAACTTTGTTCCCGATACATATGAAATAGGGATTGGTTGGCTTCATAAAGAATACTAGTGAAATGGCATATGTTATATGACATGTTACGGTTATCTACATTATATCCACGCTGCTAGCAGTTACACAATCTGTAGATAATTTGTTCCATTAATGTAATGTCCTATGTGAGAACGAATATTTCCTGATATCTAATCTACACTGATCCTTTGCTAATGTTACCTCATGTCCTCTAGTTCTACTGTCTTTCTTGAGTGAGAAAGCTTATCTATATCCTTCTTACAATATGGCCTCCACGTTTATATACAATATTTTAAATGATACCTATCTATTGCTTTATACATAGGTATAATTAGCTTTTCTCTTGCATGTTATATTTCTCCTAATCAAACCAAGAATGTGATTACCCTTTGTAGCTGCAATACCATTGCTCTGAAATTTTTATATCAGCATTGTTACTCTTAAGTCATTTTTTACAGTAGTACAAAGAACAGTATGTCCCATTTTATAGTTGACTTCCCGTGTCCCGTGTGTAGGCATTTATATTTCCCAAAATTTAACAATATCTGCCATTTTTCAGGCCATTTAACTAATTTGTCTAGATCGTTTTGTAAATGTTGTTTATCACCATCATTGTTAGCCTTTCTAAACACGTTTGTGTCATCCCCAAATTTCAGTAATGTGCTTGTTATATTATCGTCCAAGTCATTGATATATATTAAGAATAATAAAGGTCCTAATACTGATCCTTTTGGTACCCCACTCAGAACAGAACTGATTTCCATTTTGAAACATCCCCATCTACTACAGCACATTGTCTTCTGTCAGTCAGCTATTGATCTAACCAGTCGATTATGCCACCCCAGATATCATGGGCTTTTAATTTAACTAGTAATCTTTGATGTGGCACTTTGTCAAAAGCTTTCTGAAAATCCTAGTAGATACTATCTACTGATGATCCCTCGTCTATCCACTTAGTGTTTCTTTCAAAAACATAACATGTTTGTTAAGCATGACCTCGCTTTTACAACTCCATGTTGAGATATATTTAATAATGTATGTCTAATATGGAAGTTCACCATAATGTTAAGGTCTTTAATTAAGCTTTCTTACAATTTACAATTCGCTGATGTTAAACTCACTGGTCTGACATTATCTGACTTATTTCTCGAACCCTTTTAAAATAATGGTATGATGTTTGCTTTTTTCCATGCAAAAGGAACCACTCCCTCTTTTAATGACAAGTTGAACACTCTTGACAATGGTATACTAATTTGTTCTACTGTTTCCATTAATCGTTTTGGATGAATTCCATCTACTTCAGGTGATTTATTATCCCTCATTGCCTTTATTTACTTAGCTACTATTTCTGGAGTTACAATTAGCTGCCCTAAATAGTCCGAATTATCCTCCTGAAATGATGCATCTGGAATTGGTAATGAACTAATATCCTCTCTGGTAAACAATGAACTGAAGTATCCATTTAGATATTCTGCCAATAACAAATGTTGTGACATTATATTCTAGTGGTCCAACCTTGTATCGTACGTTTGGTCTATTCTTTACATATGCATAAAAACTCTTGCCTTGGAATGAGCAGGTCTGCCAGGGGGTGAAGTGTAAAGCGCTTTGAGCAGTCCTAAGGACTGGATACCACGGTATATAAGAGGTTACATTTATGGATGGGGCAAGGAAACGTCAAGTTGAATACCTTAGAAAGTGTAATTATTCCAGAGAGGGAGAAAGAGAGAGGACAACATACACATACACGGTGGCAATAATTATGACAACGAAAGCAGAACAAGCATCGCTGGAATGGAAACCTATTTATGCTAGATTCTTCTCCAAATATATGAAGCTATCGATCATACAAGTCTATGCACCAACGACGAAAATAAAAACAATTTCAACGAAAAGCTACAGACAGTTGTGGACAGTGTTCATAAGCATGACATACTCTTAGTAATGGGGGATTTACTAAGAGTATGTCATGCCAAACTTGGAGAAGACAACGAAGGACATGAAAACATAATAGGAAGCCACGGAGTAGGTGAAAGAAATTAAAACGAAGAAAGACACGTTGAATTCTGCGGACGGACTCAATAACATTTCCCCACGTAAACTGATACACAAGCAGACATGGACTTCTCCAGGAGGAAGGACAAAGAATCAAATAGACCATGTGTTAGTGAGCAAGCGACATCGGACATGAGTAATGGACCATGAGAGGAGCAGACATTGCGAGCGACCATCCAATTAGTGCGCTCAAGCTGAAATCAAGCTGAAAATAAAGAGAAACAAAAGAACAAGAACGTGTTCAAAAAGAAAATTTATATAACTAATTTATAGCAACCAGCCATTAAAACTCAATTCTCACTGAAATTGCGCAACAAATATATTACAAGACTACGATGAAACAGACGAAGAGGTAGTTGAGAAGCAACAGCACGACTTTGAGGCTGCATACAAAGAAACAGCTCAAGAAGTACTGGGGTACAAAAAGAAAGGGCAAAAACCATGAATCAGCAAGGAGTCGTGGGATCTATTAGAAGAGAGAAAACGACCAAAGAACAACACCAAGCAGAAAAAGTCAGACAGGATTAAGCAGATTTATATGGATAAATATAGGTGTACAGACAAAGAAGTGAAGAAGAGCATGAGACAAGACAAGAGGAAGTGGGTTGACCACCTTGCCACGGAAGCAGAGGAAGCAGCACAAAATGGAAGAATGAAAGAGGTTTATGATATTACAAAAACTGTCAGTAATGACAAACGTAAGTCAACAGATGCGGTGAAAGACACATGTAGAAATGTATTAAAGGAAGGATTGGCCAGAAGGAAGCTATGGAAAGAACACTTTGAGGAAATCCTTAATATAACTATCCCTCATGATCATGTAACAGATGTGGAGGTAGATACGATCATAATTGAAATCAGCACTGACCTAATAACAAAAGCAGAAATTTGAACAGCGCTGAAGAAGTTGAAAAACGGGAAAGCGGGGGCAAGGACGAAATGATTGTAGAATTATTGAAAGCAGGCATAAATACAACAGAGAAATGGGTTTTAAACTTTTTCAGAACATTTTGGGAAAAAGAGAAAGTGCCATAAAACATGGAAGCACGGGATGGTCGCTAAAATAACGAAGAAAGGTGACCCTACAAAATGCGGGAATTGGAGAGGAATTACTTTGCATTTGTTCCAAGTAAAGTATTCGGAAGAGTACTAATTGACATAATAAGAGATGGAGTTAACAGCAAGTTGAGAGACGATCAAGCAGGTTTCAGTGGTGGGAAAGTGGGAAATGTACAGTTGAACATATATTTATTTTGCGAAATATTATAGAACAGATAGTGGAATGGCAGGCAACTCTATACATCACGTTTGTGGACTTTGGAAATGTGTTTGACTCAGTGCACCGAGAGAGTCTATGGAAAATCATGGAGAGCTATGGAATTTCGTGCAAGATAATACACATGGTACAGATGTTATAGGAAGATAGTGAATGTGCTGTGTTAGACGAAGGTGAGGAATTTGAGTGGTTCAATGTTAAAACCGGAGTTAAACAAGGAGATGTAATGTCTGGATTTATATTCTTGATGGTAGTGGACTGGATAATTAGAGACACAACAACCGGAAATAAAACAGGGATAAGATAGAACTTCGCATCAAAACTAGAGGACCTGGAATTTACCGATGACATAACACTCGTGTCTTCACGCTACACACACACACACACACACACACACACACACACACACACACACACACACACACACACACACACACACACACACACACACACACACACACACACACACACACACACACACACACACACACACACACACACACACACACACACACACACACACACACACACACACACACACACACACACACACAAACACACACACACACACACACACACATGCAAACAAAGAAAAGACAATTTGCAAGTATTGAGGATAAAGAGCAAGTGCAAAAGCAGAGTACAAATTGATGATCAAGAACTAAAGGAAGTGGGCAAGTATAACTACCTGGGTGCTAACGTCAGTAAGCAAGGAGGAGGCGGTGACGATATTGTTAATAGAAAAGCCAGGGTTTCTTTCATGAAGTATATATACACATTGAGATCTAAATTGAGGTTTTTTGACACAGTTGTTAAACCAGTGTCGTTGTATGGAAGTGAAACATGAAAAATAAACGAAGGCGACAGCAGAAAGTTAGATACATTTTTGTCAAGTGCTTAAGACGAATCCTACAGATTAGATGGCCATACATTGTATCAAATCAAGATATCTTTGCAAAAACCAAAATTTATGACAATCAGCACCGAGGTCAAGTTAAGAAGATTGAAATAGGTAGGACATATCCTACGAATGGACAAGAACAGCAAATGTGAGATGGCGTTTACCTGGACCACGAAGGTAGAAGAAAGGTTGGTCGACCAAAGACAACGTGACGACCAACTGTTGAAAATGACAGACGTGTACTGGGGTGGAACTGTTGATACATGTCTAGACGCGTAGCAGCTGAGAGAGCGAGCTGGAGGAGATGCACCCGAGATGGGCCCGAAGAGGATAGGTGAGGTGATTTTACTTTGATGTCAAAATGTATTTGATTATGATCACTCTTTCCCAATGGTATTTTGACATTGTCCACTAATTCATTTTGTGAAGATAAAACTATATCTAATACATTATCTCTCCTGATTGGCTCTAAAAAACATAAACTGTTGATCATCATCTCCTGTACTCTCTACAGATTCCCATTGCTTGTGTCCATGGCTAAAATCACCCATTATGATGCATTCCCCTTTACTCGCTTCCTTTATAGCGATTGGTATTTTTGGGTTATCCTCTTCGTTTATGTTTGGACTTCGGTAAATTAATCCAATAGTTACTGTTCAGTTTCCTGTGATTATATTACACCAAACAGTTTCATCGTAATATGCTTCCCTTTCTAATTTTATTTCCTAAGCCTGAATAGATTATTTAATATATAAAATAACTCCTCTTCTTCCTATTCGATCTCTCCTAAACATTATGTATCCTGCCTGTCGTTATCGAGCATCTGATATGTCTTTGTTATAGAAATTAAGCGAGGGTCAGTATCTTCTACCATAATGGTAATTTCGTTTTTCTTATTTACTATGCTCCTCGCATTTAAGCACACGCAACTAACTTCAGAAATGTTTTCCAAACATTTTCTTACTGGATTGTGTGTACTAGTGGCCTCTTGTCCTCTTTAGGGCACTTCTAAGTAACCCCCTGCGCTTCAACTTTAAACAATGTTTACTACCACAAATATTGTAATGCCACACATCCTACTGTCAACTGCTGCTGAGAGTCCACCCGCAAACACTGCTGCACCCTTTTTACTTAGATGAAGCCCATCCCTCATGTATATATATCAGCCCTCCAAACAAAACATCCTCACAAAACCACAAATCCAACGTCCTCTTCCACACGTAGCTGCTGAACTTGCGTGTTAACTGCCACCCTCAGGCAATTTAGATTTCCCTGACCCCTGCTTCCCATTACTGGTAAAATCCCTGATAGTATTATCTGCTCAACCCGTATCTGCTTAAGTGTTCTGACTAACTGCCTGTATTTCTTAAATATGGCAGAAATTTTCACAATATCGAGTTAACCGATATCGAGCCGTTTACCAATTTAATCTTTAAGGAATTGATGATGGCACTGGTGTGTGTGTGTGTGTGTTCGTGCGTGCGTGCGTGCGAATGTAGTTTTATGAACGTATTTAAAAATATATATCAACAGTTAAACTACATCATCACCGCACACACAACTACTGATTACGTTTCTGTTTCGATCTATGAAAACAACTATTTACATATTCCAAAAATCATCATTCAAATATTCCAAGATGCTAACATAGTTTCGCCCTAGGTTTGATTGAGCACCTACTCGTCAGAGACGTCTTTGAAGACCATATTCGTCCCAGTACCAATGAGCGTGGCGCTTCCGCCGATGTTGCACGCGTAGGCGATCGACAAGCAGAGGCCCTTACGAAACAGTTCGTTCTGGCGACGCTTCTTGTGCGCCGCTTTCTTGCGGCGAAGCGAGGATCCTTCGAGAGCGTTTTCAACGAGACTGGTTTCAGCGGCTTCGGCGGCTTCTTCGACAGATTCTTCGACGGCTTCTTCGCCAACGTCTTCCCTCCCTGACGGGTTTCTGAAGATACATTAATATTAATATATTATTATTAATATATTGGCCAATGTCCCATAAAGTGTACAATTGGTGTTGTAGCAGGTCAAAAAATAAATGTATTATTCAAAAACGTGAATTGTCTTTCCTTATTGTATATATGATGGGGTGTGTGAAAAAAAGTGTTGTGAATTTTGTTCGACACATAGTCAGTGACTTTGATAAGCACTATTTGACCGTAACATCTGCCATGTGTGTCCAGAGATTGGAACATGGCAAAATACCAGCTACGAAATGACATTGGTCATGACACTGGTGACGCTGGACGCACACGATATTTTTAATAAGGTTATATCATTATCCTTCGTTATAAAGTAGAAAATGTCAAGGAAAACTACTTAAAACATGTTGTGCTATGTAACTCTATACAAACATGGAATCTTTATTATTTTTTTTACATAATTTACTTCACGCAATTCTTAATTTAACATGTTTAAGTTATTTTTTTTCGAATATTAAATCACAACTTGTTCGGAAGATAATTAATGTAAAACCATGTAATGCTTGAACGTCGGGTTACAAAGTGTTGACCAAGCAAGATATAACCGCCAAGAAATCAACAAATGGCATTCCAAAAGAGGCATCATTTGACTTTTAGTAACAGATGACTCTGGACACTCTGTGGTGACGCCAGACACTCTGCAGTGACTCAGGACACTATGCGGTGACGCTAGACACTCTGCAGTGACTCTGGACACTCTGCGGTGACGCCAGACACTCTGCAGTGACTCGGACACTCTGCGGTGACACTGGACACTCTGCAGTGACTCTGGACACTCTGCGGTGACACTGGACACTGGCTAACCCAAAGATAATTGTGTTTACTTACAACTGATCAAGAGTAACTTATGATGATGTATTTGAAAAGAATCCTTCACATGCACGTGAAAGCGTAGACATCATACAGCATTCATGCCGTGGGAAAGGAGTTTCTACAACCCACGGGAGGCAATGTAAAGGTCACAGTTGGCTAACCTCGACAACCTGGCGGCCGTCCTTCATACAGCACTCTTGGTATCACAATGTTTCACACACGGGTAGCTAGTTTTCTGCATTGTTAGTGGTAGAGTGGACTGACATCAGACGTTAGTACATCTCCCATACTGATACCTCCTCACAAGCATGAATCAAATCCTCGTTACTGATAAAGACATAGTGGATGACAATTCCTTCTGTTTCTGCCAACGAGAAGAAATCTTGTGCACAGACGATCATGGAGCCCCGTTTCACAGCATCATCTGTACTCCACTTGGTACTACAATCGACACAATCGCATGGCCCTTTGGATTCACTAATAAATAGTAATTCATGGAGCATACATACTTTTCCGTAATGTCCAAACGTTGGTGGCCAGGGCAACATGCTTTGACCTTGCCCGACAGAAGAAAGGGATATATTTTTGTATCTGGATTTTCTTCACCGAATTAAACATGCAGGTGTCGACGATAGTTAGTCAAAATATATTTCGTTTCTTCTTCTTACCACCCTTCAACGCATACTTCATGTTTGGGAGGAATGTAGAGCTATCCGGCCTGTTAATCAATGCATTCACTTCTAACTACAGACGACCGGACTTCATACGTTGCATTGTCTTTTGTCCTGCTAGCTGCTGCAACGTCTTAGCGACTATGTTTCCTGGCAAATGTATATTCCTCACAAGTGATGTCCTGTGAGGAATGTTTGCTTTGTATTGGCTAAAATATGTTGCCTCTCCATCACAAGTTATTCATAAGCAGAGAGGCCCTTACTCACTTCATGTTTTTGAAGGGCTATGTCACTCCTTCCGCAGCATTACGCCAGCACGCCGTACTGACATCAGTCGAAAGTTGTTAATGTCGGTACTGTCTGTTATGCTCCTTTTTCCTGATTGCCTGTGTTGCACTGAATATATTTTTACAAAAGCCCAGACACTTTGCATTTCTTTAACAGTGAGATATTTCTTTGTAATTTTCTTTCACTATATGATATTTCTCTGTCATTTTATTTTTCCGTGTATAATTTTTGCTGTCATTTTATTGACTGAATGTATGAAAGAAAATAACAAAGACAGCGCATAGGCAACGAATGCGATGACATCAGCAAATGTTGTATTATGTTTCATTGGATGTCTCGTGAATGGAAACATTGTTGCACGCTTTTAAAATTGTTATAATTACCCGTTGGTAGACACACAAAACGTGACAGTTCAACATTTTTATATTTGTTGAATGTTTCACATTTGTTGAATGTATGATTGTATCGCGTGCTTATGCGTTGTTCGAAAGGTCAGGAGAAGATAAGAAGGTGTTACGTGGAGTCTATGCAATTCTCCCCATTAACGGTTATTATGTACACACACAATAATTATAGATGCATATATCTAATGCAAGTTGCCACCCAAAATATTTGCTTTAAACAAAGATTTGCTGAAGCCACAATTAGCCATTAACTTATCACCTTAGGCCTTCCCTCCGATTCACAGATGCCTGAATGAGCACCCCCCCCCCAGTTGGTACAGTGTATATATGTTCTGTGGCGTTCTCCCTACAATTCACATAAGCCTGAACCCGATTTCTCTCAGGCTAGTGACTGGAATAGTTACTGCAGTCCTTTTTAAAACAACTATCCTGTAATATCAACTGCTACATGAACACTTATTTGAGAGGTAATTGGGCATGTGTCAGTTAAATTAAATTAAATTATGCTGTCATTTTCTTTTAACAGTCTTAGCTAATGCGATTTGCCACATATGTAACGCTGTTTTCTAAGTGTGTAACACATCCACTATGTAGTAACGCGTTTACCTATTCTTCCCGTGGCATACACAGCGCTGTCATGATGACATCGCCCCTACATTCACCTATGTCCGTGATTTGGTTAGTTAATTACATTTCATACATTTATGCTAAGTACATGATGGCTGGCATAGAAAAACGTTACTGCTCATTAATTTCAATAGATCCATAGTAACGCTTTTAACTATGTCTGTCTGCCTGTCTGTTCCGTATCTTCACTTCCGTCCACCAACACCTTCGTGAACTGTCCTGTATAGCCACCCCCATCCACTAGAATCTTCATGCATTACTGGTCAGTGCACCCCTTCCACATTTGACCGTCTCGTAAGGCATTACCGCCCATCTCTCCTTTCATCCACCTCCTCCCACTACCCCCTACATTGAACATCGTTCGTCTACCCCTACAAGAATATTCATCAATTACTGGTCACCTGCATCTCCATCCACTTCCGCCCATTGACTGTTCATCCAACAATGACCTTCACACCCACCCTTCACATACGTCTGACTGCACGAAGTGGCGAAATAACGAAGTAGCAAACAACCACTTTCTTTAACTGCGCGTCTTAGTATCGGTTTCTTTGTCTGTGTTAAATGGAAACATTTTGTATGTGTTAAATGGAAACATAATCTGACTGATACTATGATTGTGTATTCTATACTAATTGATCTTTTTTCATTGTGTTAAAATGCTCACTCTTTATCTAACAGCTAAAGAGCTGCAGGGTTTTTTTGTCAGATTTGTGCGCAGAAAATGTGTTTGCATGATTATTAAGGTTGGGGGGATTATTTTTCCCGCTTGTATTTATTGAATTGTGGGGATTACTACCCCCGCTTTTGTGTTTACGGAATTGTAGATAGTAACCCTGGTACTGTGCTTGTGCAAGTCGTATTTGTGGATCTTTCATAGTTATGCGGGAACCTTATTGAGCACAACAAGGGTTTTTTTGTCAATTTAATCTTGCAAACCAGTCTTGACTGTTTTCTAACGTTATTTATACTAATTAGTGACATGTACCAGCAGCTTGTGTCTGTACATTCATTGTTAGTGTAATGTACTTCCTGGCTGTGCACACTGCTGTAGGCGCAGTATGTTCAAGTCTGTGTGCACAGTGGCAATCCTTGTCCTGTCATAGCCAATGAAAATAAATTGGACAGACTGCCCATTTTTTTGCCCTACATGGTAGCTGTGTTTTTCACGCAAACAGAGAAAGGGCTGCACAGGCACACAAAAGCAGTGCTATTTATCATGCGCAGTTTCCGAGTACCAAAGTCTGTCAATCACCGCAGCGCGGTGTCATATTACAGGACATCCCACATGTATCGGATGTTACAAGACTTGAAGTTCTTACAACTGTGTTGATTTTACATCAGCTATTCACCACCCAATGGGTAAACGTGAATATAACAGCGCTAGCTGTACCCCGGCCATTGCTAAACGACTGGAGTCCATAGTCCACGCAGTAGTTCATGCCTCGTTAGTTCTAAAAAAATATAGGCGGTGTTTGTTCATTTCTTCTCAGGCTCTAGCTTATGTAAACGATTATAAGTCATGCTCGGAATGTTGACCCTCTGCTCACCGCGTCTACGACTGAGAGAGCGTCACTATAAATACGACCTTTAACTGTAGACTAATTAGTAGTCATTCCGTTTCGAGTGTGACGTTACGAACAGCCATCTTGTTTTCCAGACAGAGTAAGTAGTAGATATATTTCAGGTGTGTAGGCGCGGGACGTTGCAGCTTTAGACTAGGTAGGGTGGTTATTAATAAAGAACACTAAGACAAGAGAAACAAATGTGAATAATTTTTTTTAAATTAGGCTTAGCCCCACCATTGTTTTCCAGAATTCGTTCATTACTCCTGTATGAAGGGATTTTTATCTAAATACATATCAGTAACAATCATAAATGAATACCGTGGACCCATATAAACCGGTAACGATGGCACAAAAAATGGTCACGTAAAGTGAAACCAAAGGCATTTTTGGGGCTTTTGTACTTATAAGAATACTTGAAAACTAAAAATTTGCAACTATAGTCAAGAATATCACGCAAGTGGTTAACTAAATATAGTGGTTAACTAAATATAGTGGTTAACTAAATATAGTGGTTAACTAAACATAAATCTTTTTTGCATGGGCCATATTTGTTCAGAATACTACGACGAGTGCACAACTCTTCTAAGCACAACTCTTCAAAATGGGCTGAACAAAGTCTAGCATATCGCGTGGTCTTCCAACCAGCCCGCTAGCAATTGTGAATTCATTGCTTCACAACTGTTTGTTTTTCCAGAGGAAATCGAAAAAAAAGACAATTTTCTATTCTTCGCTGAACCATGTTTACATCCGAATGCTGCACAGTACAGCATTGCAAAATTTTTTCTTGCGTGTAAATTCAATATAAAAGTAAATAAAATATAACTGCACATCTCAACTATGTTAAAAAATACACGCGATATGCACAGCCTACGTCACAGCCGCGTTGGGTGTTAAGGGGCTGCTCGCCGCTGATTGGTCAAAGTTGCAAACCCATATGAATGCATATTCATCAGCATCCACGAAAAATGATATCAGACAAGATTTTCGCACTTTTAGAACAGATTCTCAGTAAACCACTTGCGTATATTCTTAATTATAGAAAAAAATACTGTTAATTTTTTTTTAGTACTTTTATACATTATTGTTATACTGTACACCCCCGGTACATACTTCAATTGTACACCCCCGGTACATACCTCAACTGTACACCCCTGGTACATACCTCAATTGTACACCCCCGGTACATACCTCAACTGTACACCCCCGGTACATACCTAAACTGTACACTCACTGTACATACCTCAATTGTACACCCCCGGTACATACCTCAACTGTACACCCCCGGTACATACCTCAATTGTACACCCCCGGTACATACCTCAACTGTACACCCCCGGTACATACCTCAACTGTACACCCCCGGTACATACCTCAACTGTACACCCCCGGTACATACCTCAACTGTACACCCCCGGTACATACCTCAACTGTACACCCCGGTACATACCTCAACTGTACACCCCCGGTACATACCTCAACTGTACACCCCCGGTACATACCTCAACTGTACACCCCGGTACATACCTCAACTGTACACCCCGGTACATACCTCAACTGTACACCCCGGTACATACCTCAACTGTACACCCCCGGTACATACCTCAACTGTACACCCCCGGTACATACCTCAACTGTACACCCCCGGTACATACCTCAACTGTACACCCCCGGTACATACCTCAACTGTACACCCCCGGTACATACCTCAACTGTACACCCCCGGTACATACCTCAACTGTACACCCCCGGTACATACCTCAACTGTACACCCCGGTACATACCTCAACTGTACACCCCGGTACATACCTCAACTGTACACCCCCGGTACATACCTCAACTGTACACCCCCGGTACATACCTCAATTGTACACCCCCGGTACATACCTCAACTGTACACCCCCGGTACATACCTCAACTTACACCCCCGGTACATACCTCAACTGTACACCCCCGGTACATACCTCAACTGTACACCCCCGGTACATACCTCAACTGTACACCCCCGGTACATACCTCAACTGTACACCCCCGGTACATACCTCAACTGTACACCCCGGTACATACCTCAACTGTACACCCCGGTACATACCTCAACTGTACACCCCGGTACATACCTCAACTGTACACCCCGGTACATACCTCAACTGTACACCCCGGTACATACCTCAACTGTACACC
Source organism: Lamellibrachia satsuma (assembly GCA_033239005.1). Classification (NCBI taxonomy): domain Eukaryota; kingdom Metazoa; phylum Annelida; class Polychaeta; order Sabellida; family Siboglinidae; genus Lamellibrachia; species Lamellibrachia satsuma. The sequence goes on along the minus strand of BSQZ01000016.1, from coordinate 8,100,594 downwards.
CCGGTACATACCTCAACTGTACACCCCCGGTACATACCTCAACTGTACACCCCCGGTACATACCTCAACTGTACACCCCCGGTACATACCTCAACTGTACACCCCCGGTACATACCTCAACTGTACACCCCCGGTACATACCTCAACTGTACACCCCCGGTACATACCTCAACTGTACACCCCCGGTACATACCTCAACTGTACACCCCCGGTACATACCTCAACTGTACACCCCCGGTACATACCTCAACTGTACACCCCCGGTACATACCTCAATTGTACACCCCCGGTACATGCCATAAACTGTGCTTCAGAAATAAAAAATACAATAACATATTTTATTGATTCTAAATTTGGAAACTTCAAATGGGCTATTTTGGCAATTTGTTGCGTGTTTTATTTTTTTTAACCAGTATTAGGAACAATTAGACGGGCAAACTATGTAGGAACGGAAAGCTCTTGGTGTGGGCAATCCATGTTGAAATTTATTTAAACCTAACTTTAAAATTCACGTTCTGAGAGACAAAAAGAAATATGTTGAATAATTGTACACTTTTGTGGGACATTGGCTCATATATCGCAACAGAAGGAATACGCCTCATCCATCATATTTGATTTTCATTCTTAGATGAAAACGCTGTTCCCTGCTAGACTAATGTTTGCCATTAACAAATCTAATAGAATGACTTTGGACAGACGTCCTGTGACATCTCCTGGAACACCCTGGAACATATGAATGTTTCTCAGGTCCGATGAAGATTGTAAAAGTGCGGTCGAAGTAATATCAAGCGAGTCTAAATGCTTTGATTGAATCATAAATAAAATGCTTAAGCTATTCGGCCTTATAGATTGGATTAAATTATATAGCCCGTCTTACCTGTATGCATGTCCAACAATTGACTGCAGTTCTACGTTGTTATCGTCGTTGGTATTTTCATTCGCCGCATCTGTAAACGTGATAAATATAACACGTGACATGAATGCTTCCCAGAGAAGCCGAGTGGGCGTTTGGGTGAACATGTCTTCCATGTGGTGAAGTACAAAACGCTTTGAACAGTCCCAAGGACTGGATATCGTGCATGATATAGTGAACATATGATCACAGAGATGGCACGCAGGTTTGGGGGTTTGGCTTGGAAACGGTATGATATATCATTTTGTAAGAACATGAGAGCCAACCAGTTGAGCTTTGTGCAAATTAGCTAGTATTTGCTGTTTCGGTGTCTTGAACAGGCTATCAACAAACCAGGTGCTAATTCCTTTCGCGGTGCAAACACCCGCACCCCTTACAACCGAACCGAGGCGGTGACTCTCTTGGGTCAAGCTTTCCCAGTAGAGGGGTCTAGAAAGGGCAATGCCAAGGCTACTTTAGTAGAAATTATTTTAAAATTTACACAATTATGTGTGGCTGCAAGGTAAATGCTTGCATTTCATGGTAATACAAACGATTGATGTAGAGATTGTGCCAGGGCACATTGGCATGAATAAACAGTAACTGCGACTCACAATCAGGCATGCCAAACACCAACACGTTAATAGGCCCATTGTGCTCGAAATGACTTCCCAATCCACGAATTGCTCAGTGGTCTACATATGTCGTTATTTATACACTCGTGGCTCGTCAGCGGGACCTGGTGTTTATAAGTGCCACTCGGGGCCGCAACTACTGCCGCAACAAGGGGTTTTACCGATAGGCGAATCCAAATTACGGACAGATAGAAACCTGCAGCCTTTAAACGTTACATTCGTATTCCTATGATGCAGCTATACATTTTCACTTCGCTGCAGCTGCTGCTGCTGCTACTGCTGCTGCTACTGCTGCTGCTGCTGCCGCCGCTGCTGCCGCCGCCGCCGCTGCTGCTGCTGCTGCTGCTGCTGCTGCTGCTGCTGCTGCTGCTGCTGCTGCTGCTGCTGCTGCTGCTGCTGCTGCTGCTGCTGCTGCTGCTGCTGCTGCTGCTGCTGCTGCTGCTGCTGCTGCTGCTGCTGCTGCTGCTGCTGCTGCTGCTGCTGCTGCTGCTGCTGCTTGCCTTGGTTTCAAGTGTACTCCTCGGACAGTGCTGTGTGTTCTGATCTGGCTTGCTCAGCCTGGCCTGGTAGTCGGGCTGGTCTGCCGATATTAAATACTAGACATGTACGTATCCTAAATACATCTGCTTGTTTGGGAAGTTTGTGCATGTATTATATAGGACTCATGAAGTGTACTGGACTAGATTGAGAGTGAAGCTGGTGCACTTAATTAGGACGAATGTCTATGCTTTGAACACGCAACCTGATATATATATATATATATATATATATATATATATATATATATATATATATATATATATATATATATATATATATATATATATATATATATATATATATATATATATATATATATATATATATATATATATATATATATATATATATATATATATATATATATATATATATATATATATAGGCAAGGATCACACTATGTATATAAAGATAATGTTTGCTTATAGTTATTCCGAGCTATTCGACATTCATCATAATGAGTCTCATACTACACTATGCTGACCACACAACTTGTTTGGTGAGTATAACACTGTTCAACTTAGTAACACTGGGGGTCATTGAAGACTTCAACTTAACTACATAATTATATTTGTACAACAGCAGATATTTTGAATCATTTCTATACTGTGTCTTTCTACTGATTATTATGGAAAATCTTGCTGTGACACAATGTTATAAAAATAACAATTTTAGGCATGTTTAAAAATAGCGCTCGCCACCAGGTAACACCTGCATCATATTAGTGGCAGTTATGGCAATGTTTCGCGACGCCTTGCTCCTGTATTACGTAAATGTGGACAATCGAAATGACGCATGACGTTGTCAACTATTGTACGTAATTGTTGGTATTACGTTGCTGATAATTGTACGTAATAACTATTGTTTCGAGGAAAGTGTAACCGCGGGCTGAATTTCGAAAATGTTAAATTGAGACGACCCGACTTCGTAGATGATTCCCTGAAAGTTTGGCGCCCGAGATGCAAAGCGTATAGGAGTAGCATAACATACATATATACATACATACATACATACATACATACATACAGTGGATCATAATAAGATTATTATTACTATTATTATTAAACATTATGTTAAGCTCTCAAGATAATAGAGACATTCTCATTGTATGGTCGCTGGTTGGACATTCTTGCTCGTATTTGTTTTCATGCGTTACACGAGAAAACACAAACCTGTCCTGTCGTCGTCAGGTTCACGCACGCTGCTTCCGGGCGTGTCGAACTGATCGAGAATGGACTGCGCCACTGGAAACATGATGGCCGTCGTCGCCGTGTTACTGCAAATAACGACTGCTTTTCTCTTAAAGGGAAACAAAAATAATGATTTTGGGTCTGTGCACATATAAGAGTTACTAAAACATAACCGCAACTACAAATGATTAAGAAAATCACACCAGTGGTTTATTAGAAAAACCTTGTTGAACATTCAGCATCTTTATTTCATGGGCCGCGCCATACTGTTACATAACCATACGTCACTGTTATTTTGACCTTTGTTTATTAAACTAGTCCCCTTCCTTACAAAACATCCCTATTGATTGAGACTTTGCGTTGGTATTGTGTAATACCAGTCGTGCTTAACACGTCACGCGGTAGTCTAGGTTACCCGATTTTATTAAATTGCGCATGCGCTTTTTGGTCGCGCTGTTAACATGTCAGCCCTTAGTCAACCAGAAAATTGACCTGAATATCCAATTTTTAGAGCGCATTCTGAGTAAACCAGTGACGCGATATGCTTAATGTTAGTTGCACATGGTAATTTTTTCTTTTAGGTGCATAGCCCCAAAACCATGATTTTGTTTCGCTTTAATACCAGTAATACGTTTCCAACGAATATTGGTTAATGTCTGTTGAAAGCCGGTTGAAAACATTTATTTCTGCTGATGGCATATGAAGGAATAAAGGTAAGATTTGTATGTAGTGCAATATCCAGTCAGTAGGACAAATCAAAGCGCTTTACACTACACTCCCTGACATACATTTTCATTCTTATAACAACTCAACTTCATTAGGAAGAATTCTGTCTTGCTGTATTTACTGCGCGAAGATAATTCGTTCACATATACAGTATCCACAACATCTATAAACATGTACTCATCTATACAGCTGACTGAACTGGGGCAATGTGGAGTCGACGAGATTGAGACTCCAACCACCACCATTATATAATTTGCGAGTGTTCGTTTTACAGATGCATCGTAGTCACGCTGTATATACTTAACCAATCAGAACAGGTTTAACATACCTGATCCACATCGACAGCAACCACGTGGGCAGCATGAAGCCAAGCATGATGCTATAATGATAAAATCAGAAAGGCTGCAATAATTATGCTTAAAATTGTGTTAACGTAACACTTGTTTCAATCTAAGCAAACAATGTACCTTACTGAGACGGTTGCAAGATTTCAACTTGAAACTACAGGTCATACTTTTTACAACAGTTTTATGCAAATACACAAATCTACACCAAATACGCACAAAGCCCGCCCGCTTGATTCCTCTTATATGCCATTCTTACCGTGGTCTCCTGGCGCCTACGAATTTGATGACACCGAGAGAGATCCGCCTGTGGAGGTCGCACTTCTCGACAGACGCCGCCACCATGAGACTGGCGAGGATCAACATGTTCCTGTCCTGGAACATTACAAGTAGGGCACCTTGCTAATGATGACACGGTCCCAAAAAACTGACGAAGATCAACGCATTCTTGTCATGGAACATGGCACGTAGAACGCATTGCTAACAATAGACACGGACCCGATAATACTTATGGGGATCAGCATGTCCTGGAGCACTGTAAGTAGAACACATTGCTAACAACAGACACGACTCCGCAAGACTGACGAGGATCAACATATTCCTGTCTTGGAACATTGGAAGTAGGAAACATTGGTAACAGTAAACATTGCCCCGATAACACTGACATGGATCCATATGTTACTGTCCTGGCACATTGCAATTAGGACACATTGGTAACAGTAAACATTGCCCCGATAACACTGACATGGATCCATATGTTACTGTCCTGGAACACTGCAAGTAGGACACATTGGCAACAGTAGATATGGCCCAGAAAACACTGACATGGAGCTATATGTTACAACACTGGAACATCACAAGAATTTATTTTATTAGTTAGATCTGGTAACTTGAGAAAGTAGGAGTAGCCGTATGTTCTAGTTTATCGAGCCGGACTACGTTAGCCCTTTCTTTGCCGAATTTGCGGTCAGAAAATAGTAGTTTGCCCGAAAATAAAAAAAACTAAATAACCCATTTGTGCAAATTAGCCTGCATGACGTAGTGGACATTGTATATGTCGTAGTGAACATCAGATTAGATAGGTCGTAGTAGACATTAGATAGGTCGTAGTGGGTGTTCTTTACATAGGTCGTAGTGGACATTAGATAGGTCGTAGTGGACATTAAATAGATCGTAGCAAACATTGAATAGGTCGTAGTGGACTTTATATAGGTCGTAGTGGACTTTAGATAGGAAGTAGTGGACATTGTATAGGTTGTAGTGGACATTAGATGGGTCGCTGTGGCCATTAGATGGGTCGTAGTGGACATTGAATAGGTCGTAGTGGTCTTTATATAGGTCGTAGTGGACTTTAGATAGGAAGTAGTGGACATTGTATAGGTCGTAGTGGACATTAGATGTGTCGCTGTGGCCATTAGATGGGTCATAGTGGATATTAGGTCGTAGTGGACATTATATAGGTCTTAGTGGACATTGAATAGGTCGTAGTGGACATTAAATAGGTCGTAGTGGACATTAGATAGGTTTGATATTTTGAAGAAATTATTCTAAAACGAGACGAGCGAAAACAAATGAATCGAGGAACAATATTAAACAAGATTTAACAAGATGTGTCAAGATTGCCAACCAATACAATAAATTACAGACGGACAAGGAAATGTTGTGTTGTGTACAGCAAACACATACCTTTAGGTAGTTCTGTGACAATTCCTTGGCGCCCATTACTCCAAGAACAGGGAAGATGACGACAGGAAGCAAGGCAGTGATCGGGATCGGGAGGACTTCTGTCGCCCAGAAAATCGCCATGACGACGACGCCGTACGCCGCCTTGGACACCTGGCCGAGAACACCGGCGATAATCGTACTTGTTGTGTGTGTGTGTGTGTGTGTGTGTGTGTGTGTGTGTGTGTGTGTGTGTGTGTGTGTGTGTGTGTATGTGTTTGTGTGTGTGCGTGCGTGCGTGCGTGCGTGCGTGTGTGCTATGAATCTGAGCAGAGGGTCACTTCAACAACTACGATCGACTTCCTGATCGAACGTCGTTCGATTTAGTGTTTATTAATTTTTATATCGTTGCCAACTAATGACTATAGGTAGTGTTTGAATCCCAATGACACAACTGAGATACACATTGACTTCGTATATAGACAGTTTAATGATACAAATTACAAGCACCGTGTTCGTCAGGTTAGTCTAACACTAAGGCTCATTTCAGTCCGTGTATTGAAATAAAAGACTCACCTGTGTTGGTTGGACGACAGCAATCGGCAGAAAGAGAACGGGAATCAGCAGGAAGACGATCGTCCGCCAATGTAGCCGCAGCACCCTAGCGTAACCCATCGTCTCTGAGCCAAGACGTCCGTTCACAACGATTGGGTTGACTCGGTATGACCCAGCACAGGCGACAATTGTAGTTGGGTCAATTGCTGGCTTCTGTCCTCTTCGTCGAGTGGACGGACGGTTTACCAAGTAGAGAGCATCAAACGGAGACGTGTAGGTGGTAGTGGTACTAAAAGCAGCACACACATTGAGAACGAGCCACACTCCATATATCGCATTCGGCTGCCATTACTCAAACAGAGTCCTTATGAAAATTGAGGTTGCTATTGTATTTCTAAACTAGCCGAGTGACCCGGCGTTGCATGGGACACGTGAGTTACATAATATATACGTCAGGCGTCCACATAAGTTCCTTCGTAATATCCTCACCCCCCTGGGGAATGCGGGGAATGATGCTTTTTAATGTATGAACAATCACAACATGTTAGCCCCATACTCGTGAAACCGACGGAGATATGAGGGAACATAAATAGAGTCACAAACTAACTACTTGATACAATAGATCATTTATGAGTTAATCATTTATTATGATTTTAGAACACGTATGTATCGATGGATGCTCAGAATATCGTTGGGAGAAAAGTAGTCAAGACATTCTTAGACCAGCAAAAACTGAAAGGAAGATCATTGCAAAATCAGGAAAAGAGCAGCAGAATGCCTAGGTCACGTGACGAGGAAGAGAAAACTAGAACATCTAGGTTGAGAACAACTACACTGTTTTATAAAAGAATATTACATGTACAATTTCTGCTTATTTTAGACAAGGTTTTTAGCCGAATTCATGCGTTCATGTTCTCAGGGTTGGGTTAAATTACAATGGTCAAATACAACGGTCAATTATAATTAAAATTACATAGCCTAATAAAAAATAACTTCTAATTATATAGCTTTAGCAGTTTCAATTAAACTTACACTGTCGAATAGACATTATTTGATAATATAGAACCATCCGTCCATTTATGTGCTTTGGTCTGCTTAAATTAAACTGTGTAAATTTCTGTAACTTGGTGTTAACCCTTGATACAAGCTTACTTTTCCAGACTTTAGAACCTACGATGAAAACATTACCATAGTATTTTGAATGAGGGTAGTATTTCTTCCAGACTTTAGAACCTACGTTGAAAACATTACCGTAGTATTTTGAACGAGCGTAGTATTTTGAACGAGGGTAGTATTTTGAACGAGGGTAGTGTCTTGAACGAGGGTAATGTCTTGAACGTGCTACACCAGCAGAACGGCCACGACATGTTTTGCTGGCCTATGTTGTTGGGCCTCACGTAGAACAAGGGATATGTTCGCAGTGCATTACGTGTGCCAAAGCAAAACTGCCAGTGTCAACCAGTCAACCAGACACTCAGGGTCACGAGACGCAAATGTTATAATGTTACGTGTGCCAAAGCAACACTGCCAGTGTCAACCAGTCAACCAGACACTCAGGGTCACAAGACGCAAATGTTATAATGCCATTCAAACATCTTAAGTACACATTAAATGGTTGACCTGGCCCGTAGCCAGGGACTTCACAAGGGGCTCCTATATGGGGGGCTCCTATATGGATATATATATATATATAGGTTAATCCTGAGCCAGACAGTTTGGCATTTGGAGAGTTTGTTTAGGTCATGTTTGTGGGCACGCATAAAAGTTCACACATATATATATATATATATATATATATATATATATATATATATATATATATATATATATATATATATATATATATATATATATATATATATATATATATATAAAATATATATATATATATATAGCTTCCTTCGTAATATACATATATGTATATATGTATATATGTATATATATATATATATATATATATATATATATATATATATATATATATATATATATATATATATATATATATATATATATATATATATATATATATATATATAAGTGAACTTTTATGCGTGCCCACAAAAATGGCCTAAATAAACTCTCCAAATGCCAAACTGTCTGGCTCAGGATTAACCATGGCAGATATGGGACATTCGTACCAGCCCCCCCCCACACAAAAAGTCCCCACAGGATCAGTTATAATCCGATTAATCTTGTTAGCCGCTTGGAGTCTCTCTTCGCTTCACTTGAATCGGACTCCAGCCTCTGTTCAACTTTTGTGCTGTGGTATTAAATAACGTCAGAAAATACGGACGTGAAGTTTGTGATATGAGTTTGTGACATAACTATGTTAATAATGCCATCTAGCGTATTAGTTATATGTGATATATCAGCGCGCCCTACAGAGTGATGATATGCTTACGTACACCTAATTTGGTGGAAAGTATTATTTTTGTATATAACTCTTTGCTTGTACAAGAGAGCTTGTAAGGTCATTATTTTCTTGTATTATTTTCAGGCATGTTATTGTATCCCGTATTTCTTGCTTGTCATCATACGCTGTGTTTTCTTGTATGAACCCTCGTCTGTGAATGCTTATGGTCAACTATAGCAGAATGTTACCTCCATATATAAGCAAACATTTCGCCGCTATTTAACAAAGAACAAGTTAGAACACTATAGACCAGTGAGTTTAACATTATAGACCAGTGAGTTTAACATTATAGACCAGTGAGTTTAACATTATAGACCAGTGAGTTTAACATTATAGACCAGTGAGTTTAACATTACAGACCAGTGAGTTTAACATTATAGACCAGTGAGTTTAACATCGGTTGTATGCAAATTATCAGAAACGTTAATTAGAGACCACATGGTGGAATTCCCTGTAAAACATACATTACTGAATACGTCTCAACATGGGTTCATAAAAGACAGGTCATATCTAACCAATACCATGTTTTTTTTTAAATTACAAAGTGGGTAGATGATGGGTCACCAGTGGATGTTAGGCCGCATTTGGAATATATAGTATAATACATAGACAATATGGAACGAATACAACGAAAGCAATTAAAATAAAAAAAAACAAAGTAGAAACCTTAGTTGTGAAAGCCACTTATTAGAATGTGGTTTGGCAAACGTGAGACTAGGATACCAAACAGAAGTGTTTAAAATAGTGAATTGTTATGAGGATATTGATATGAATATGTTCTTCAAACTAAAAAAGGCAGTAGAACCAGATGCCATGAAGCAGCATTACTTGAGAAACAGTGTAGGATGGACATGAGAGGGTACTCATTCTCATAGAGGGTGATAAATGTATGGAACAAACTGTCAAATGATTGTATTAGTGTTAGTATGTTTAAAAACAAGGTTGACACATATCTCAGGAGGGCGGGTTATAAGTAGATGAACATTGTTGGACTCCCGGGACGGGTAAAAATAAAAAAAGAGTTGGTTAATTTTTCACGAATTTCAGACAGCATGCATGTGCGTCCTCGAAGGTTCCGTCGAACCTCCCTTTTTGATTTCAGCCACATTTACAAAAATGGTCACTTGCAATATACAGTTATGATGTGGTTGCATAGGTATATGATGAACTATCAAATATATTAGATAATACATTTAACACAAGTAGTAAACAATCTTCTCGCTTTACTAGATCTATTGTTTTATACGTAAGATCCAAGGGGCGTTTGCCCCCCCCCAGACGCCCTGCACAGAGGCAGTAAAACACACACACAGTCATCATGAAACTGTGGGGCAGAATTGGGCGCGGCAGCGTTCACTCAGCTGTATGCATGAGTACATTGTCACAGCAGAGGTGGATATATGAAGGAATAGGCGTTGAAATTACCATGTCTACCAGAGGATGAAGTAAGCAGTCCCAAGAACTGGAGACAGCTTTATGTAAAACGTACCTTAACGCTGCAGTCTAAGCATACACCCGTCTGTCGCCACCGTATGTACAATCGTCATTACGCAACACTGTATCGTAAATACTCCCACACGCCGACCCCTGTTCATTGTGGGGGTGTTAGATTAACAACGGCAGAGCACGCTGTACCATGTATATCAATGGCGCTTGCATATTGTATGTCGAACTGCGTCGTCGCGTACGGAGGTTTACACAGGGTTAAAAAAAAATGATGTAGTGTTCTTCCACTATTGTTCTCTTTACATTATCATATATAGGGTTTGCCTTGATTTGATTTGTATATATTGTAAAGAGTTACAATAAATTTGATTTGATGTGATTTGATTTGGTTTATTATGGATCAACTTCCGGTGTCGTGTTTCATCGCACGTCTTTCTAGTCTTATTGAATTTTACGTTAAACGTAGGCTTTTAGTTGCGAAATGTAGTTGTCACTGACAAATGTTTTCTTACACTTAAGACCTAGTAGCAAAACAGTATAATGAATTATTTGTTTCATATTATTTATGTTATGATAATAACAAAGTCAATGCACTCACAATTAACAACGCATCTTTGTTTGGACTTAATGCTATACCAATTCAAGAAAAATACGTATATTTGTTTGCACAATTCACATGGTATACGCTTTTTGTAATATACTTGCAGGCTACAAGCAGAGAGTCCCCGTTACTGTTCATACAGCATAAAGTTCCTGTTTTTCCGATAGACCTCACAAGTAGTTCTAACGCGAGTAACTGTTTTGTGAAAGTGCAGAAACATCTTGATTCAGCGTTCAACATAGCAACAATAAGATTTAATTCCCAGTCAATCAGTCAATGCAAGGTATTTGGCAGAATTAACTGAGCCACGTACGTCTTGGACGCTTCCGTCGTCACTCATGAGAAATGTGGAGTCCTCGGCAGGTTACGTAACATAGTATAGCTTTGTTCTCTTGTGTATATTACGGCACTGTAATTATCCACAATTCTATGGACCATTTGATTATGCGTATTTATAAAAATTACTTGTATACTGGTTGCTGCACCATGGCATTAGCTATAGCCTAGGCCCTAGGACTAGGTCATAGACTAGTTCATAATATAATTTATGTAGTTCGATAATCGTATTTTTTTCATTAAAAACAACTTTTTTAACAAATTGTTTGCACTGCAACGATGACATAGTTGTTGGTGATTTAAACTATGGATATCTTAGGCAAAAGTTTCTTCAGATTTTTTGTGAAAACGGCATATTATATTACGTATAGCGACTGGCTCAGTGCAACGATTCTTGCCTACGTTAGTATACTGTTTATGACGTTTATTATTTGGTAACTTAGTGTCACTTACTTCCTTTTGAAAAAAATGTGTGACATAAAGAAGCCAGTGCTATCAAATCAACCTTGAATAACCCCCCTTAACAAACACCAAAGCAGGACAATTGTATGAGCAATTGTGGCAAACGATGTACATTTTAACAATTCGTTAAATCCTTGTACGGTGGCACACTCTTGTGGAGCTGTTCAGGTTGTCTCTCATACACTGCACTAGCAACCTTGCGACCACGATGGAAACTATTTCTGACGCGTCCTCGCCCTTGCGAAGGTATGCGATGACGGTGTTCGTCGAGAACTACTACTGCATTGACAGATTTCTCCACTACAGAACTGTGATACTCATAATACTGGACTGCTGCATTGTAGCTTCAAGACTACGCTTATAAGTAAGCAACTGTTCCAGTGTTATTTACCTGGATTGACTTGGATCCACCTCTTCTACACAGTTGCTGCAGTCGAGGAGATGAGGAAGCGAGTCGGGCGCTGACTCGTATAATCCTTTGCCCTATTCTTTAAATATTTGTCAATATGACCCTTAAATGTGTTAGTATCCTTAGACATAACTGCTGCCTCTGTAAGTTGGTTCCAGTCATTTACTATTCTTTGAGTAAATGAATACATCCTTAAATCTAGTCTAGAGTGCATTTTCGTGATTTTTAATAGATGCCTTCTTGTTGCATACCGTGTCTTATCTGTGTCAGCAGTCAGAATACTTTCAAAACCCGTTGAATACCTCTAGTAGGTTGGATTTCAATCGACTAGTCTCAAGAGTAGTGATGTCTAAAACTCGCAGCCTATTCGGGTAGTCCATATACCTCAAATCCTGTATCATCCTGGTTGCCCTTCGTTGTACACTCTCTAATAAGGTTATGTATTTTTGCTTGAATGGACGCCGTGCCTGAATGCAGTAGTCCAGATAGGGTCTAACTAGGGACTTGTATAACTGTAACACTACCTCTTTGATCTTGTATTTGATGGCTCTCTTGATCATGTCTGGCACAGCATTTGCCTTCTTCGACGCTTTAGCACCTGCTCGGTTACTTAAAGTTTGTCTTTTATAATCACACCTATGTCTTTTTCTTCATGTGATGTTTGAATGGGGTCTTCAATAGTCGGAATGCCTGTTATTGTGGCCATAATGCACACACTTGCATTTCATGAATAGCATTAGCCATTCTACACTCCATCTATGCATGGTATTAAGGTCTCTCTGTAACACCTCAGCATCCTTGCTTGATGCTATCTGACTGAACAATTTTGTGTCATCAGCGAATCTGAGAAGATTGTTACACACTCCCTCATCTATGTTAATAGATATAAATTACAAATATAATTGATCCAAAAACTGACCATCGGGGGACACCACTCTTAACAGGTGACCACCCCGAATATGTTCCATTTATGACGACACGTTGTACTCTACCTAATAACCATTCAGTTATCCATATATCTACGTCTCCTCCAATTGTTTGTGCATTTAGCTTCATTGCCAGCCGGCGGTGTGGAACCCGGTTAAAGGTTTTGCTAAAATCTAAATAAATATCATCGACTGGCAGCCTTCGTCAATTTAAGTAGTAATCTTATATAGATACGCTAAAAGGTTTTTTTAAGGGAGTAGACCCCCAGTAAAATATAAATAAACATAATCGTCCCTTCATAAAGCCATGTTGCGATGGTTTAATTAGGTTTGTATTTTTAGATGTTCTACAACCGTATCTCTTATGATTGATTCCATAATTTTTTTATAAACTTACTGGTCTGTAATTACAAGTTTCGTATTTACTACCCTTCTTCTTATATACACTTCCGACGTTTCGGTCCTCCCAGCAATGCTCTTTGTGAAAATCTCACTCAACGAGGCCACTTGTATTGTTGAATTTAAGTTGTCCACTCCAGGGGCTTTATATGGTTTTATGTGCGTTAGCTTCTTCTATACCACATTAGGAGTGAACTTGTCCTGTTGTAATGCCTCCTCCATGGTCTTTTTAGATACCTTAACCTGTTCAGACAAGCCACCAACATCTTCTTCAGTAACCACTGAGGTGACCAAGTCATTTGGTGCATTTGCTGTCTCAAATGTGTCCGTGATCACACTTCCTTCGTTATCAACAAACGAACCGACGCTCTCTTTTGTCCTAGTTATAGATCTAGTGTTCGCGAAGAAAGACTTTGGATCTTTTTTATATTGCCCGCTAGCTTTATTTGAACATTCCGTTTTGGTGTTTCTACCACATTTCGGGTTCCATTCAGTTGCCTCTTATATGCCTCATACAGATGTTACTCTCCAGTCTCTCTTCTCTCTATATCTATTTTTTTCTCCTTGCTAATTCTGCTCTCTTTGTCATCCATCGGGGTTTCCTCTTCGTTTTCCTTGTTGCCAGAGGGACAAATTGTCGCACTGCGGAATTATATACAGATGTGAAGATGTTAAATTGCATGCTTACTTCGACACCCTGAAATGCTCATTTCCACTCATACTTCTAAGAATATTTTCATTCCATTATAGTTCGCTTTCTTAAAGTCATAGTAGATCTCTCTCCATTATTTTGTCTGTATGTAATGTCACCTATCACAATGTTGTGGTCACTGAATGGTTCTCTTAATCTAATATTATCGACCATATTTGGTTCGGAGGATAAAACAAGGTATAGTGTATTCTCACCTCTGGTAGCATAGTGAACGTGTTGTGTTAGAAAAAGGTCTTGCGTGAGGTCCACGAATAGTCTTTCCTCAGCTTCCACCTGCAGCCGGGTCCAGTAAATAGTTATAGGGGTAAGACCACGGTTGACCTTCCTGTTTACTGTTTCACACGAATGTAGGGCACGTGAAATTGTGAAATGTGAACTTAATAAATTCATATTATGTGACATGAGTGCCTTTGAGCATGAATATTCACAGGTTTGTTTATAGAAGCTATTGGCTGTGAAATAGTGCATTTTTTGGAGAGTTTCACTGGCGGAGAGATTTATGGGAATTGTTCTGCTATGGGCCACGTGGGCGCATGAATACATGGCTATTTTTGTAAATATTGACGGGCATCGCACGTGGGGGCATTTTAAAAGAGCTGGAGGTATGTGATTTTGATAAAAGTTGGTGAGCATGTCAATGATATGATGGCAGTTGCTGCACATTTATTTCAGAATTTTTGATGGTCAGGTTTTCTTATAATCAGACAAAACGTTAACATGGCCACCAATGCAATTCCCAACTGTGGTCTGACTCCAAATAGAGTGTCATGGCAACGGAAACAGAAAACATGGATGTTGATTTTTGTAAAAAGTACACCGCAAAATTACAAGAAAAGGTGGTATTGTCTGCCAATGGGCATTGTCAGTTGTGGACAGGATGCAGAAAAGGAAAATTCAGTGACTATGGTGTTATTAATTGCCGTTTTGAGTGTGGCTACAGAACGGTTACAGTGCATCGTTTAAGTTATATGCTTGAACACAAGATGACACGTGTTGAACCTAGCTTAGATGCCAGTCATCTTTGTCATAACAGCCTGTGTCTGACAGCAAGTCATATCTCTATGGAGCCACATTCAATAAATAACAACAGGCAATATTGTGTTAGTCAAAATGTATGCTTTGGTCATGCACCATTTCCAAAGTGCATGTTGCAATTCAAGGTATTTCAATGCAATAGTAAAACTTACATTTTTCGAGATGTGTTGAATCCTTCAGTTTTTCAAAGTGTCGTCTGCTGTAGTCAATCTTATGCATTTGTGTCTGTCAGCCCATGCTGAGTGATGTCTTCAAAGGTCGATTTATGTATAGCTCACAAGATGGCACCATGTGCCAGTCATGGTCCAATGTCTGTTGGTGGTTTCTTGTATTGTGGTTGCAGGTCTATGATTGATGAAACTGGGAGAAAGTAGAAAGTTCGCATTTGTTAGAAGTGTTCTGTTTTCTGTTTGTTTCAAAATCTACCCTCTACTTTCTGCTGGCATAACTGTGATCAGCAGACTTTCGTGATCGCAATGAATAAGGATGATCTTCCCTGTTTGCAGTTGGTAGTGTTGTCTTTCTGCGACGACCCCTTGTGACCACTGGCTTAACTACTGCTGCTGACGTTTCTGAAGCTGGCCTTTTCTTCCCTTTACGAGTAGCTGGTTTTGGATCAAGCTGACACTTCAGGTATCGATCTTCTGGACTGCGGTTTCTTTTTGATTCGAAGTAGTTCTGCATGCGCTTTAACTTGGTATGACGGATATGCAGACGCACCGATGATCGACGTTTGTATTGTCTCTGGTATTCCACCTCATGCTGGATTTGCTTGACAGCTCTAGCGACCTGTCCACCTCTCGTAATAGGACAATGTACATTCTCCAACTTGCGCAGCATTGAATTCCCCGCTCCATAATTTATGCGATCGATCACTAAACTCACTCGTCCATGTGCATTTCTACTGAATTTAACATTCTTCGGCAATGAAGCACTGAATGATCGGTTAATGGATTCATTCTTGTCAGTTGTAAGTCTGTGTCGTGTCATCTGGAGTGCTGAATTTCCCAGTCGCATTTCAATTAATCCTTCAAGTGTTGCTCGGTCTTCATCTGTCATATTGAGTCGTGTCAGGCCACATGCCTTCAAATGCTGTGACCTTTTCCACCAGTTGTTTCGCTTACCTCCACGACAGACAATTCCATGTCGGTGACAGTTGTGACATGAGGCAGAATAACAGTCCAATGTTGCTTGTATTATCTTTGGCATCTTAGTAGTTATCATTCTAATGTCACCAGCATAAAGTGTGTGCATATATGTGTAGATTTTCTGGCATCG
>BSQZ01000016.1:8076530-8079030 GCA_033239005.1 Lamellibrachia satsuma | reverse complement strand
TGCAACTCAAAACGGTCTTAGTAAGGTAATTAGTATTGAACATAACACATGGCAGCCTCGTTCTGATGTTTAAATAATTTCGAACGCGAACGAGTACGTGTGTTGGCATAGACACGCGACTGTTCGAATTCTTTGCGTGTTTTCTGTGATTTTTGAGATTTATGTCATCTGCGTCAAACGTCCGCATCAGTTCAATCGAACGCTAACAATGCTTCGTGAAACTGACCCAGCAGCATATTTACAAATGTAGGAAGTGAAAAGGTATGCTCAAGTGTTAATCAGCCGTTATATAACGGGAACAACATACTGTTTGTTGATGTCACTCCAGTGTCACCAGCCATATAACATCACGAGTACAGCAGTGCATTATTCCCTAACTATAGCACATAAGCGAAGAGGACTTCAAGCGGCTAACCAGATAAACTGGATGTGTGTGTGTGTGTGTGTGTGTGTGTGTGTGTGTGTGTGTGTGTTTGTGTGTGTGTGTGTGTGTGTGTGTGTGTGTGTGTGTGTGTGTGTGTGTGTGTGTGTGTGAGTGTGTGCGTGCGTGCGTGCGTTTGTGTGTGTGTGGGGGGAGGGGGGTGGGGCTAGTACGAATGTCCCACTTGTGCAATGGTTAATCCTAAGCCAGACTGTTTATTTGGGTAATTTTTGTGGGCACGCCCACTCTGCACAAAACTCCACTTTTCCTATATACGAGCCCCGGGCCAGAGGTTATAAACCGTACTCAAACTCAAGCTCAAGTATGTGCTCAAGTCTGAGAGTTCATGCTCACCAGAGTTTTCGAGCTCAACTGAGGTTATAAAACGTCTTGAGTACGTACTCAGCTGAGTACGAAACGACGCAGGGTTTTTTTTCAAACGCACAAGCGGCCAAATGGAACTCTCTTTTTGAAAAAGATAACAAAGATACTTCCGTATATAAACAATGGTGGACGAAGAATTTCGGCTGCAAGCGTCTCTTTTGCGAAAAAAGCGCCGGAGAAAAATCAACCCATCACCAATATCACACGCTGTGTGAAAAGTCGGGCACACGATGAACGACTTAACAGACCGAACGAGACAAGTCACAAGATAAAACCTCGCAGCCAGGCTAAGCCTAAGCCTAAGCCTAGGCTAAGCCCTAACTAAGCCATTCAAAAGTCGGCAACCTAATTATGTTTGCCATGTTCATTTACGACGTGGAAACTAGAACTTCTGGAAATGATCCGAGGAACACGACAATTTGTACTTTTTCAATGAATACAAGTGTTAATATAATATCAATTTCGTTACAAAAATATTTATGTTGTCAAAGGTAAAAAATAATTACTAAAATAATTACCTAAATCCGTGCCGTGGTACGTTATAATGTTTTATTTTGATATTTCATTAGAACGTCCATTGTTTACATAATCTATAGATGTTTGTAACAATACACACGTACTGGAAAGAGGCGGACAAAATAAACATTTTGTGAGACAAAGGTTCAGTTTCATAGTTTTGATCATTCTATGTGTACTGAATAAGTAAACACTACTCTGTTAAGATCATACTGTACCTATACACTTGAACTATGCACTTGTCTGTCATGGACATGGTGGAACCATACGTATACGTCAGAGTCACTTAGAAGACTAGAGTACACAGTAATGTATTCAGATTGTTGTGCAGTGAACCCAGAAACTGCAGGATTTGTCAAAACTAAGAAGCAGCTGCTCCTGACGGTGTTAACAACTAATTGTTTTGTCCCCTTATGGTTGGTTTTGATGTGGGGTGTCACATGTTTGTGTCCCGGGGATTACCCACTGTTAATAGTTTTTAGTTTTAGTTTTTATATAGGTGTAGTATTCCAGAGTAAAGTTATTGAAATGAATACATGATATAATAAAATGGATTTCATTGAATATCATAGATAAGTTTGTATTACTCCTTAATAATTAATATTTTTATAGATAATAAAAAATATAGTACTAATACAATATCAAACAATAAAGTGTATGGTAGTGCCTAAGCGAATATATTATTTGCACTTTTAATGTGCACATTATCTCTATGTGGAATCATAATTTCCATAACATATATTATTTTATTCATCATAATTTAAGTTATATTTAGAATAGGTTACTGCACAAGACAATATATACAGCATATGTTACTATTAGTATTATATTACATACCCCCTGGGTATATGCACTACACATGTCGCTGTTTTCACCAACACCTTGCTTAGTTTAGTGTGGCATGCCTCTTAATCATTGTACAGCTATATTCGTCAGTACTTTATATTTCAATCACATACTTTTCCCAAAGTTTGATTTTCTTCTTTGTCTTAGAACAGTTGTGATATCTTTGTATCTATTATTTGGAAAATATGTATTTACTATCAATTATAGGAAACGTATACACACTATATTATAGAGCTGTAGTTTGTCACCTGCACTACTTCGTTCTTAGATTTTCTGCGGCATTGGAGTAATGAGACTAGAACAGAATTATGTTTAACATCACTAATCTACAAC
>BSQZ01000016.1:8046530-8071530 GCA_033239005.1 Lamellibrachia satsuma | reverse complement strand
AACCCTGACAGCAAGAATGCATGAATTCAGCTAAAAATCTTGTCTAAAACTTGCAGAAATTGTACATGTAATATTCTTTTATAAAACAGTATAGTTGTTCTCAACTTAGTTATTCTAGTTTTCTCTTCCTCGTCACGTGACCTAGGCATTATGCTGCTCTTTTCCTGATTTTGCAATGATTTTTCTTTTAACGTTTGCTGGTCTAAGTATGTCTTGACTACTTTTCCTTTCTCCCAACGATATTCTGAGCACCCATCGATACATACGTGCTCTAAAAATCATAATAACTCATTAATACAGTTTGCCAGTTTCACGTGTATGGGGGTTAATATTTGGTAAACAAAATGCATGAATTCAGATGAAAACCCTCTCTAAACGTGTGCACAAATTGTACATGTATTATTCTTATATAAAACAGTGTAGTTGTTCTCAACCTAGATGTCCTAGTTTTCTCTTCCTCGCCACGTGGCCTAGAAACACCAACCGATCCAGCCACAAGTGTCGCTAGTGCGGGGTCGGACAGGGTCAATCCAAGCATTGTGAACGGACGTCTTGGCTAGATCTCGGACAGAGACGATGGGTTACGCTAGGGTGATGCGGCTACATTGGCGGACGATCGTCTTCGTGCTGACTCCCGTTCTCTTTCTGCCGATTGCTGTCGTCCAACCAACACAGGTGAGTCCTTCACTTCAATAGCACGAACTGAAATGAGCCTTAGTGTTAGACTAACCTGAGAAAGTTGACGCTTATAATCCTGGGTGTCATTAAACAGTCCATATATGAAGTCAATGTGTGTCTCGGTTGTGTCATTGAGATTCAAAGATTGTGTTCTTGATTTTCAACAGTCATGAATATACTTGTTATTAATCTAAATGAATGTGTTCATGGCAATGTCAATGAGAATTAATGTATGTGTTTTAATTAGATACTGAATATGTTATAATACTTAATTATTAGTTGGACACGCCATAAATAAACATTATTACGTACGACGTTCGAGAGTCCATCGTGAAAGCGATTAATTTGTTAAAGTGACCCTTTGCTCAGATTCTTAGCATATCAACACGCCATTCCACCACGTGCGTACACACACGTGCACGTGCACGTGCACACACAAGCATACACGCGCAAGCACACACGCACACTCCCAAAGAACACACACGCGCACAGTCGCGCACGCATTAAACACACGCATAAGACACACACGCATTCTCACAAAAAAAAACACGCGCACAAAACACACACGCACGCACGCACGCACGCACGCACACACACACACACAACAAGTACGATTATCGCCGGTGTTCTCGGCTATTTGCTATTTGTGGTGTCTCGTGCACGGCAAACGTGATACACAATGGCCAGCCGAGTTAGTTCAGGGCCTGGGATGTACGTATAGTCATGGCAGGTGTCCAAGGCGGCGTACGGCGTCGTCGTCATGGCGATTTTCTGGGCGACAGATGTCCTCCCGATCCCGATCACTGCATTGCTGCCTGTCGTCATCTTCCCTCTTCTTGGAGTAATGGGCGCCAAGGAATTGTCACATAACTACCTAAAGGTACACGACACAATATTTCCTTGTCCGTCTGTAATTTGTTGTATTGGTTGGCAATATTGATACATCTTGTTAAATCTTGTTTAATATTGTTAAAACTCCTTCCTCGATTCAATTGTTTCCACCTGTCTCGTTTTAGAATCATTTCGTCAAAACATCAAACCTATCTAATATATACTACGTCATGCAGACTCGTTTAGTTTATTTAGTTTTTATGCAATTATCGGGCACGCTACTGTTTTCTGACCGCAAATTCGGCGAAGAAAGGGCAAACGTGGTCCGGCTCGATATACTAGAAAATACGGCTACTCTCACTATCTCGAGTTACCCGATCTAACTAACAAAGTGAATTATTTCGATGTTCCAAAGCAGTAACATATGGATGCGCGTCAATGTTATCGGGGCCATGTCTACTGTTACCACTGTGTCCTACTTGCAATGTTCCAGGACAAGAACGTGTTGATCCTCGGCATTCTAATGGGGCCTTGTCTACTGTTACCACTGTGTCCTACTTGCAATATTGCAGGACAGGAACATGTTGATCCTCGTCAGACTTATGGGGCCGAGTCTATTGTTTGCAATGTGTCCCACTTACAATGTTCATGTTGCTTCTCATCAGTTTAATGGGGTCGTATCTATTGTTAGCAAAGTGTCCTACTTGCAATGTTCCAGGACAGTAACATGCTGATCCTCGCCAGTCTCATGTTGGCTGCGTCTGTCGAGAAGTGCGACCTCCACAGGCGGATCTCTCTGAGTGTCATCAAATTCGTAGGCGCCAGGAGACCACGGTAAGAATGGCATATAAGAGGAATCAAGTGAGTGGAGGGCAGTAGCGTATCTAGGATTTGGCAAATGGGTGGTCGTGGGAGGGGGACAAGCTTAGTCACACATTAGTTTACCATGCTCCCGTATAGTGGTGCAACAGGTTACATACGAAAACAGTTTAAGCCCAGCGAGGCATGGAGAATGCCCCCCCCCCCCAATACACCACTTGTGGAGGGTGAGAGGACAGAGGGAAAGAGAGAGAAAGTGGGATGGAAGAAGGGAAAGAAAGATAGTAGATGAGAGGGGTAGGTAGGTAGGTAAGGAGAGGGAGGGGAGGGATGGAGGGAGGGGGGAGGTGGCGGGAGGGAGAGAGGGGGAGATGAAGGGAGTGAAGATGGGACAGCGGGAGGAATATAGGGGCGTTGTTATCAGTTCGTGTTATATCACTCGCCCGTAGTATTATTAGTTTCCAGTCAATTCGGTTAACAATAGCACATTTGTAAACAATGTGTGCTATAACAGTACAGCAGTATAATGTCATGGTGATTTATATCGTAAGTCGTTTCAAATGAACGTTTTCTTTAAATATTTTCAATAACACCTTTTCGAAGAAGAAACCCATTTATGACCATGTTTCACCATGTCAATACAGAAACGTAACGTGGGAACCTTTGGTGAAGCTGTACTTGTTACACTCGTAAGAATAAATGTTTTAATGAGTACTTCTGAGAAATCACTTATATGCACCAACCCAGATAACAGACGGCTGCCTCGTTCTCAGAACCCATCAGACGCTCTGCGTGTTTTCGGTGATGCGATTTCTGTAATATGCGCCAAACGTCCGCACTAGTTCCTTCGTACGATACGATTGCTTCGTGAAACCGACCAGCAGCAAATTTACAAATGTAGGAAGTGAACAAGTAAACTCAAGTTTTAATTTGCCGGTGTGTAACACTCGAGTGTCACTCACGAGAGTGTTTACCTGTCATATGACATCGTTCGTGCCTGCGGCACTCGCGCTGTTATCTGACTGGTGACATTCTTGTGACATCAACAAACAGTGCATTATTCCCCAAATAACGTTGCGTTATGAAAGAGAACACACAGTCAGTGCTCCTCTATGTCCACTCAGGTTAAACACTGCTAAACGACAGCAAACAGTGGCGTATGGGGGGTCATGCCCCCTTTGGCTTAATTTTTTACGTATATAAATTGCCCCACTACATGGTAGCATGGTAAGCTAATGTTTGGCTAAGTTTGATCCCTTTGTCATGGTAAGCTAATGGGCGACAAAGGTAGATCCCCTTTGCATAGTAAGCGAATGGACGACTACGCTTGATCCCCCCTTGGCATGGTAAGCTAATAGGCGACAAAGGTAGATCTCCTTTGCATGGTAAGCTAATAGGCGACTAAGCTTGACCCCCCCCCCCTTGGCACGGTAAGCTAATGGGCGACTAAGCTTGATCCCCCCCTTGCCCCCTCCCTTTGCTATTTGCTATTTGTGGTGTCTCGATATAGTCGAAAATCTCGTGCACGGCAAACGTGATACACAATGGCCAGCCGAGTTAGTTCAGGGCCTGGGATGTACGTATAATCATGGCAAGTGAAATGTAATGGATGAGCATTGTTTATTTGGCCAACAGGAATTACATCCCACCCCAACATAAATATTATCATTATTATCCTTGTCACAGCAGCCACTGTAATCACACAACAATCGGGCCCCGAACTGTCCGGCCTCGGGTGATCGATGCTAAACAAGACCCCCAGTTTCATCGCATTTGTTTGATGTTAGGTTCCATGACGCCAATGAAACCACTAGGAACATCACCGAGAACTCTTACTCAATAACAAAGGCACATTAAGCGGTCAAACAGCGCGTTTAACAAGATTTAACAAGATTTGCCATCCAAGCCAAAGGCCCAGATGGCAAGTGGACAAGGAAGCCATTGGCTTATCGAGAGTCCAACAATGTTCACCTACTTATAACCCGCCCTCCTGATATATGTGTCAACCTTGTTTTTAAACATATTCACGCTGCTAGCAGTTACACAATCTGTAGACAGTTTGTTCCATTCATTTACTGTCCTCTGTGAGAACGAGTGCTTCCTGATGTCCAATCTACATTGATCCTTTACTAATTTTACCTCATGTCCTCTAGTTCTGCTATCCTTCTTGAGTGAGAAAAACATATTTCTATCAATATTTTCATACCCATTCAATATCTTAAAACTTCAATCTGATCTCCTCTTAACCTCCTTGTCTCTAGAGTTGTTAAACCACATTCTTTCAGGCGTTCTTCATAACTAAGGTCTCTAAGTTCTGGAATCATTTTAGTTGCTCTCCTTTGTATGCGTTCAAGCGTATCTATATCCTTCTTACGATATGGTCTCCATGCTTGTATACAGTATTCTAAATGAGGTCTAACTATTGCTTTATAAAGAGGTATAATTAACTTTTTTCCCTTGTATGTTATGTTTCTTCTAATCAATCCAAGAATTTGATTACCCTTTGAAGCTGCAATACCACACTGCTCTGAAATTTTCATATCAGCGCTTATTGTAACTCGTTGCCGACTTGCCGATGAAAAACTTAAAGCTCCATCCTCAATTGATTTAGCCTATCGGGAATCCGGTTCGTTGATGTCCAAATATGTAATGTGTGAATAGTTGATGTAATATCCGCAGTCAATTTAATGAAATAATCATAGAAAAAATTGGCGTTAGATATGGCAAGGCTCAAAGTAGTGGATATCCAAAATGGTAAACACTTTATGTGGTCAAGGCTGATCAAGGACGTGACTTCCATCCTCTCGCCGATCACATGACACAGTTATGAAATTTCTCCGAGGGCGAAATTCGTGAGTTTTCAACGTTTCCATTTTCGCTTCAATAAATTCGTTATACATAATTAAATAATTGAAGAGTGTGTCTGATAATATTACAAAATGAACATACAAAAGTTGAACAAACGAGCTAGCATGTCGTGGTGGAAACTTGGTACATTTGAATTTTCGCAAAATGAATTTGAAATAAGAATAGCAAAAACATCGAATTGAGTAGGAACCTTTAAAAACAGGCATCGAACTAACCGGGCTGGGCTTTGTCGTAGCTAGTAAAGAAGCGAAGGGAGTTGAAATATGACAGTCGATCAATATTGCATAACAGTTATATAGTATATGTTCGTATACTAATCTAGGAAATGTTCCAATTTTAACGTGACGGTTGTTGTATTAAACATACGATGCTTGGAAGTCCAGACTATATAGCAATATCAAAAAAGTCGGTAATTTTGCATTACAGCTGGCAGGCAGGCAGGCAGCTAGACAGGCTGACAGGCAGGCAGGCAGGCAGGCAGGCAGGCAGGCAACAGGCAGGCAGGTAGGCAGGCAACAGGCAGGCAGACAGGCAAGAAAGCTCACACATTGAGCGTCATAAGTGCGCGATTTAAAATTTGCATTCCATTATTGAAGTCATTTGGCTGAAGGACTTGCATCTGTGCTATGCTTACAATTTATGCTTGTTTCTTTATTTGTTTCGATTTGTTTATTTGTATCAAACTGTTGTACAAATTAGGAGCCGTAGTTTCAAGTGGAAATGGCAAATCTACAACCGTTCCGGTTATGGGATGAAGTGAAATTTCAAAGATGCGTATATTGTACAATTCATGAAAATAATTTCTGTTGTTGTAAACTTGATTGTCAAGACTGAAAGAAGTGCTATGTTGATACAACTTGATTGTGTCATTATAGCATCATGCTCGGTTTCATGCTGCTCACGTGGTTGGTGTCGATGTGGATCAGGTATGTTAAACCAGTTCTGATTGGCTAAGTAGGTACAGCGTGATTACATATATATATATATATATATATATATATATATATATATATATATATATATATATATATATATATATATATATATATATATATATATATATATATAAAGGAGATAATAAAACTAACTATGTGCAACTAAAATCAAGAATATTACGTCACTAGTTTACACAGAATGTGTTCTAAAAGTTGGATATTCTGGTGTGTGTGTGTGTGTGTGTGTGTGTGTGTGCGCGCGTGCGTGCGTGCGTGTGTGCGTGTGAATCGGGTTATTATATATATGAGAAAGAGGACTAGGTTAGTAAACAAGGGCCAAAATGCGTTACGCAAGTAGAGTTTGGCCGCAAATAACATGGTCATATCCTACTGGCAAGTATATGAGTAGGTGTTTACAAATATATTTTCATTTGGCGAGCGAATATTGCCAGACTAGTTCAAGCGTGACGTAGGTTATCTAACATTATACAACGGCTAGACTTGCTTGTATCCACTCGACGTTTACAATTGTATGTTTAACACAGGATTCTCAGAACGAGGCTGTCGTGCATTATCTGGATGGATTTATCATGGTAATGAGAATACCTGATTGTTCTAGAGAATTTTACTGTTTGAATAATTTCGAACGCGACTGAGTACGCGCGTTCTATCTAAATCTCATGCCATTGATTCAAACGTCAGATGGATTATCAGAACGAGGCTGTCGTGTGTTATCTGGTTTGATATATCACGGTAAAATGCTCTAGATCATTCAGGTAGTTTTATTACCGTAATATATCCAACCA
Source organism: Lamellibrachia satsuma (assembly GCA_033239005.1). Taxonomy (NCBI): domain Eukaryota; kingdom Metazoa; phylum Annelida; class Polychaeta; order Sabellida; family Siboglinidae; genus Lamellibrachia; species Lamellibrachia satsuma. The sequence goes on along the minus strand of BSQZ01000016.1, from coordinate 8,064,593 downwards.
GATAATACACGGCAGCCTCGTTCTAAAAATATTATGTTAAACATACGCTTGTGAACGTCGAGTGGGTATCAGCACTGCTGGACGTTGTATAATAACCGTTATATAATGGGAATAGCAAACTGTTTGTTGATGTCACTCGAGTGTCACCAGTCATATATAACATGTTATCTGGCTGGTAACACTCTTGTGACATCAACAAACGGTGTATTATTGTATTATTATTCCTTACGTATAGCGCGGACCATAATAATGTGTAGTTGCAAATTGTTATATTTTAGTAACTCTTGTAGGTGCATAGACCCAAAACCATGACTTTTATTTCCTTTTAGAAAAAGCAGTCGTTATTTGCAGTAACACAGCAACGACAGCCATCATGCTTCCAGTGGCGCAGTCGATGCTCGATCAGTCCTGACGACGGCAGGACAGGTTTGTGTTTCCGTGTGTAACGTATGGTGCTGAAAACAAATACCAGCCAAGAAAGTGCAGGAACATAGAAAGAAGCGAGTGGATGTTGGCGCCTGGTAGGATATACTGCCAGACTGCGCCTAAAGTTAATTTATTAATATATAGATGGTGGGGTCAGGATTGCGCCATCTGGTGAGTGGCTCACACTCAGTTCGGCCACAATTGGGCTGTTTCTATCTTTGTCCGACAGGTAGAAAAACATAACAGTAAATAACAACCTTTGTGTTTTTTAAATACATCGCCAATTGTTAGATCAGAAGCCACCAGTATAGGGAGGCGAAGGAACATAGAAAGAGGCGAGTGGAGGTCGGCACCTGGGAGGAGATACTGCCAGACTTCCCCTAAAGTTAATATATAAATAATAATAGTAATAAAAATAATGCCTTTCCTTTTCATTGTAGTGAAAGTTAAAAATTGGCGCAACGTGACATTTAAATCGAACATTCTCGTTTTTAGTGGAGAGTTTTGAGTTGTTTCTAAGAACTTTATGCAGGTGGCCTGTTGAGGCACCTGTGCGTAAGAATAAGACTTTAGCGTTAATCACAGTGTACAGTTGTTCTTCATCGTTGCTCTCTATACGAAGTTAGCTACAGCTACACCGCCCCAATGACGACATTGCTAACTTTCGGTGGGGCAAGTCGCTTCCACAATTTAATCGATTGCGTTTTTGCCTATTTGAACAAAATTGTTACAGTCATTTCACGCAATCTGGAGCGAAATCGTGCATCCGCTCCGTTCGTTATATGTTTCGCCAAAGCCGTGTCTCCTCTACAACTTATTTAATGATATAAAAAGTTATAGGTACGGTCTTATATAGCTTGGTATCCGGTCCTTGGCACTGGTCAAAGCGCTTTACACTTCACCACCTGGAAGACCTGTTCATTCCAACTCTGGGAGCAGTCATATCACGTTTTATATTTATTACGGTTACAGATGCGGCGAATGGGAATATCAACAACGGCAAGAACATAGAGTTGCAATCAATTGTTGGGCATGCATACAGGCAAGACGGGTGATATCACTTAATCCATGCCATAAGCCCAAATAGCTTAAGCGTTTTATTTATGGAATAATAATCTATGGAAATCTATCAGATTCTACAGTGTATAGTATAATTGTGTATAGAAAACAATAGAATACTGCAGATTATATAGAAACAGTCTATTTCAGTTTTTTTATAGAGTATAGCAGAATTTGTATATAAAAAAATAGAATATATAGGTATATCCGCTAAAATCATGTAGAGTATTCTAAACAAATATAATACAGAATATTCCATAAAAGTTCTATAGACTATTTTCTTAATTCTACGCAGTAGTGTCCGCAAATATTCTATAGTTTTTTGCTAAGGGAATTTACATAGTGCATTGTGTTCAGAAAACTGTCAGGTAGGGAAGACGTTGGCGAAGAAGCCGTCGAAGAATCTGTCGAAGAAGCCGCTGAAACCAGTTTCGTTGAAAACGCTCTCGAAGGATCCTCGCTTCGCCGCAAGAAAGCGGCGTACAAGAAGCGTCGGCAGAACGAACAGTTTCGTAAGGGCCTCTGCTTGTCGATCGCCTACGCGTGCAGCGTCGGCGGAACCGCCACGCTTATTGGTACAGGGACGAATATGGTCTTCAAAGACGTCTCTGACGAGTAGGTGCTTAACCAAGCTTAGAGGGATCTATGTTGGATTATTTGAATGATGACTTTGAAATATGTGACTTTGATATATATATTTTCGTACGCACACGCAAGCACCACCGCCCGCCCGCACGCACGCACGCACGCACCCCCCACACATAAAGTAGAGGACCATCGGTATTTTTTATCACGCCAACCAATTACTATATTATATGTTTTGGAAGCACAATTTTGGTAATACCATTTACTTTATACGGCAAGTATAATCGTCTCCGCATTGATGGTCCACTTTGCTTCTACCCCATTGCAGGATATTCAGCAGCCACGGTGTCGATAACCCGATCACGTTCGCCGCATGGTTCGCCTTCTGGCTGCCAGCTTCCTTCGTCATCCTTATTATCGCCTGGGTGTGGCTGCAGCTCCAGTACAGCGGCATTCGGTGAGAGAGCTCGTGACAATAAAATAATTATACTTTACAAAGGCTTTTTTATTAGTTGGTTTAAAGATTTGCTGTAACTATTAACTATATTGGCCTAAATTATATTACGCTAAACGACATTCTTACCAATGTTTTTCTATGCCACTGCATTCATTCAATCATTCCACCACCCACGAAAATATAAACCGATGTCTGTCTTGTTAGATTCGACATCATCCGGTGGTCCAAAAAGAATGGAAATGCAACGCACATTTGCAAAATTATAGCGTTGTTTTTACTTGTGGTGAATTTATTTGATTGACCAATTTTGTGACGTTATTGTTGTCACGTGGAATGTCTAATTTCTTCAGATCCTTACTTGGAGGCGACGAAGACGAAACACTCGAAACTACTGTCGCCGTCAGCCGGGTTATGCAGGAAGAATACGACAAGCTGGGACCTTTCACGTAAGTTCACAGTGTGTCTTACTATGTCTAAGATACACCAAATTACCAAGTCACATTCGGTAATTGTTTATAATATGTTGTTATATCCTAAATACTCGTTTTAATATACTGTGGTATTTACTGTGAGAGTATGATACATTGTGCGTGCGTGCGTGCGTGCCTGCATGTGTTTTCTTCACACTTAAAGATGGCAGTAGAACCAGAGGGCACAAAGCAGAAAGAAAGAAATAATTGCATTTATTTTGACCCAAAAAAGTTTTTGTACATAATTAGCATAGCGTATATATATATATATATATATATATATATATATATATATATATATATATATATATATATATATATATATATATATATATATATATATATATATATATATATATATATATATATATATATATATATATATATAATATATATACCGGCATATTATATACACGAAAAGATGCTGCACAATTATGCATATTATCGTATATGCAAGCATATGATTGTATACGCATATGCACGGAGACTTACCATATTAATAACCATGTGTTGGCATATGCGTCAGTAACGCTAGCAATGCTAATTTCTCATAGTATACTTGTGTACAAACATGGCACGCACGCACAATAACACAATAACACAAAGGTATGTGGTTTGTGTTACCGTTATATTTATCATTTAACTGTAGAACACTAAGTAATAAGTTTTGTTTAACACCTCCGTTGTTTAACACCTCCGTTGCACCGAAGAAACAACTGATCATCTGTGATCTTTAATATAGATGGTGTTTATGAAGATAAAAGGCAATTCGAAATACATTGTGGGACTGTGTATTACTCTGATAGTAAACGGTTTGCTTTGCTAAGTAGGATGAACATAATTTTGTTTTTGGAATACAAACGAGTTATGAATAACAGTAGGCCTACACAAAATGTATACGTCAACGTGTACAGTGGAAGTGTCCGGTTTAAGATAGTTACACAAATATTGCAATCCGATTGTGCTACTTGTAGATTCAATTGGATAGCTTTCCAAACAAGTGCAATATATATATGATCAAATATGCTGAAAAAGTAAGTAAAACTTAAAATAGAAGAAAAATTAGCAAAACTATACGCTCTTGCATAGGCGTTAACAGTGCGCATAAGACGACAAGAGGCGAATTCATTATTGTAAAAAAATTTGGTATTTTGCCTTATTATTAAGAAAACAATCAACACATATATGCTAATTATCGCTCTTTCAGCAATCAATGCCATGTAGTCGGTATGGCAAATGTGTCAGCAACCCAGTCATGCGCGCAGTTTTGCTGCAAAACAAATAATGTATTAACGACACAGTCAAATACACTGCAGTTCTGCAGTAAAACAAATGATGTGTTGTTTCAGAGATATCTTGGCTTATAGAACATAGCAACTGGTAAAGCCCGCAGCACACTAGCCGATTTTTCATCGGGGAATACAGAGTTTTCATCGGGGTTAAATTTGTCGGGCCATCAGTTTATAGCACACTAGCCGATATTTTGTCGCCGATACTTTGTAGCTACTATCACGCCTCTAGTGGCGAATTTGGAATTAACGGTCAACATGGGCGAAGAACAGGATTCTGAGACGAGACAGCCAGGGGATTTACAACAACCTTATTCAAGAACTTGGCGAGGAAGATCCGACTGGGTATTAATAGTTAAGACGAAGACAAGAACAAGGTCCAATATTGCTGCTGAACAGAGATTATCGATTACTCTTCGATTTCTAGCAACTGGTGAGTAGGAAAATGAAAAATATGCTAAACTAGCGCTGTTAGTTCACACCTTTCATTGTTTAATTAACCCTCATCACTGACATCAGGACGGATACAGGTCAATTTTGACCCCGTCTTTTTGTTGACATTTCAGTGCTGGAAATATCAAACTTTGCATTTAAGTTGTACCTCATATGATTTTACATCCGGCATGGATGTTACCGATATTATTAATTTTATTCCTTATAAATAATTTCTTTTTCTACATTTTAGTCAATATTGAGAACAATTATAAAAAATATGTGTAATACACAAATAGTAAGAAATTATGACCAGCATAATGGGTGTTAATATGTATCACTGTACTGTTTCTTTCAGCAACTTAATACAAAATATGTTGAGTTATATTGTAAATACACATTATTTATATTTTTGTGCTGGGTCAAAAATTACCCATAATGTGTTCTCTTATTTACACCCCAAATAAATTAAGGTAAATCTTTTTTCAGGTGAAACTTTTAGGAGTCTCCAATTTGGCTACAGAGAATGCATATTTTCAACTACCGACTGTCAAGAGCTCGGAGAGTGGTTGGAAATGCTTTTGGCATTTTATCTAATAGTTTTCGAATTTTTCTGACAACAATTAATCAGCCTCCTGAAAAGGTCGAGATGATTGCACTTGCAGCATGCTGCTTGCACAATTATCTAGTTCGCCACTGAATGACATAATATGCCCCTCAAGCATTTCATGGCAGTGAAGATGTGATCCACAGTTCACCTCCTGGATAATTAAGGACTGAGCCAGAATTGACAGCACTACAGAGAAGTCACCTTCGAAATGCATGCGAAGATTCAACGGGATAGTTTTAAAAAACTATTTTCTAACTAATGGTGCTGTCCCACGGCAGGAGAGTATGATAGTGTAAATTATTGTACAATCATCTCGACCTTTTGAGCATATTAGTGTGTTATCTGTATGACAAGTTTGTGACATCTGGAGGGATTCCTGTTGAAAGTATATAATTCTTAGCAGGCCTCAGAAATTTATATTTTTCTCACTGCATTTAATCGACAGTTCATTAAGAAATTAGCAATTTACATCCTAATTGGATGTTGATTTATTTCTCAATCATCCACTGTACTTTTCTGGATACTGGTTTTGTCTCATTTCCACTTGGTTTGGGTTTGTGGGTTTGTGGGCTTGTGGGCTTTCAAGTACTGAGTCCTTATTCTTTTCTGGACTTGAGTCACTGTAAATAAAATAAGGAGTTTATAAAACAGTTCATTATAGTTAGATGGGATAGGGTAAATAAATAATTAACTTGACACACATATCAGCCATGGGGAAAGCAAAGCAAAAGGAGCATTATTTTTTAAAGGTTCGTCATCAATTCATTTATGAAGACGCTTCAAAATTATCAAATAACGTTTAATCAAATTGAACAACTTTAAGCAGCAATAACTGATTATAATAAATATTGTCTGTGTAAGGTACTATTGTCAATGTTATGCATGATGACATTATGTAGAATAAATACACTTCTGCCACAGACTTAAATGATATTACACTAGTATTTGTGACTTTCGCAGGCATGTACAACATCAATGTAAATGACAAGCCAAGGTGCACGAAGTTAGGCAGGTCAACTGTATCAGTATATATATATATATATATATATATATATATATATATATATATATATATATATATATATATATATATATATATATATATATATATATATATATATATATATATTAGGTTCAAATATTTATGAAGTTAATTAACTGAATTTGTATGTACGAAAACACGGATCAGCGTGCTGTTGTCAGTGTTGCTAATAATAACAATCATACCAGATATATCTTCAGCAGAAATTTCCTGCCAGGCTCTCGTTGTCACGACTCTGCTGTTGTAGTCGGCAGATGTCACATCGTAAAGGCATCGATGGGATTCCAGAATCCTTTATCTCTATGGTTCACTCCCCGAGCTTCAACATTTCGCTTTGACATTGTGGCCGTGGCACTGGGAGCTGCCATTTTAAAAATATGACGCTTGTGCGCGTGACTGCAATCACTCCTCCTATTGGTCGCTAATCGCGCGAACCCCGATAATTTGTCGGAGTCTGCAGCTGACAAGGCCCGTCAGGACGTCCTGAGATCTAGCACCGTCAGATATTATCCGACAAGCCCCGATCTTGTCGGAATTCGCAGCACACTAGCCGACAACTGAAGATTATTTGTCGGCCGACGAAAAATCGGTTAATGTGCTGCAGGCTTAATAATAGCAAATGTGGTTTGCCTAGTCACACATACTTGCACATAGGTGCACCAACACATGTGTGAATGCTCAAGTGAAGGTCATTTATGACAGTCGCCAACCAGATACTGTGTTGCTCAATACCAAAATTGCTAGTACTGGGCATCTAAACCAACCAGTGGGCCAAACAAAAGAGCAGGTCGTCTGGTATGTGGGAATGCTTCACCGAGTAATGGCAGCAGCGGATCCATGGGGGGATCTTACGGGTCTCAAGACCCCCAGGCCATGATGTTAGACCCTCCTTTGTCCGCGACAAATATTACGGTAAAAGACGATAAATGAGTGGCGCAAATTATTTAATGATTATGTTACTGCAGGCGGTGTGAATATGTTTAGCATAACATTGACAGATAAATGATCAGGACGTGTTACACATATATGAATAATTGTTGGTATAAATCAGTGGCTTCCTTGTCCACTTGCCACTTGGGGTGTGCAGCACTGGATGGCAGCCTTGTTAAATCCTAGCTAAATACTGGTTTGTATAAGTGTGCATACATACGTAAACACATACATACGTAGACACATACATACGTAGACACATACATACAATTCGGTTTTCAGATTCGCCGAAGCTGCCAACATTGTCGCCTTTTTTATAATGGCGTTGCTGTGGATAGCACGTGACCCCCGAATATTGCCCGGATGGTCGATATTCTTCAAACACGGGTAAGCTAATATATGTCTATTTGCGATGGTGCGTGCTTGTGTTTGTGTGATTATGTCAACGTCGAATAGTGTTGTGCATGTTAAGAATGTGCGACAGGAGCTATACATTTACCCACAAGTTAAGGTATTGTTCTTCTACTGGCATAACAACTAGGTAGAGAGGACCTACGACTTTTACTAAATCACCGAAAAAGACATAGTTTGAACTTCCTTCCTGTATGCGTGATCTTTTGCTAAATGGTAGACACGAAGTGAGATAGTTTCATGAAATCACTGGATCTCAATTTACTTTACGTTGGCCTAATTTGAAAACAAAACACAGACGCCCCTCAATTGATGCAAAGTAAATACCAACATTATGAAATAGACTATAACTATTTGTTTTCGTAGCGATTTGCTGAACACCCACGACCCACATTGAACCATCGTGACAATCAATGCTTCCCTCTGGTTGATAGTTTCTTGTAATCAGTGGGTGTCAATTTACATTACCGTGGTCTAATTATAAAAGAAACCACAGACGCCCCTCTGATACAAAGTAAATACTAACATCATGAAATAGACAGGTGTGTATCTTAAGAACGGTTGACGCCAACAAGTAAATAAACACGTATAGTGTAACTGCTGGGGCATCTCGCTTCAAACTGTTTTACGCCTGCCAGAATCAAGGACGTGCCAGTGTTTTGTTCAATTGCAGCTACGTGACAAACGCCACGTGCGCCGTGCTCGTTACCGTTTGCCTGTTTGCCTGTCCGTCGAAGTTTCCATCACTCGATCAAAAGATTCATCCTGGCGGTAGGTGGCGCCACAATACACCAGCATGCTTTAGGGACGGGCGCAATACTCGGAATATTGTAGTAAGTTTTTGAAATGTGTAATACCGTATTGCAGGTATTTGCAATACTTTCAAAAGTATTGCGATAAAATGATGTTTGGTTTATTTGTTCAACAGTTTAAAACAATGATAGGCTTTGTTCATCCAATAATCCACAATATCATAACAACTATACACCATGCCTTTGTAATTAAAAACGTTTGTAATACTTAACATAAAAAATGTACTAGGCCGTTTTGTCAGCGATGGTTGCAATACTCCGAAAATCATTTGCAGTGCTTTTTGGAATATGTAACACATCATTGTAAGTATTTGCAATACTTTAAAACCGTATTGCGAAATATTGGTAGTATTATTTTTGCAATTTGCAGTATAGCATTGCAATACTTCAAAAATTATGGTGTGAAAGCCATTGATTCGTGCATTTCAAACATACACCTGTATTTGAACATGGGTGCATTAAGATGCGGATCCCAATTCGGGTAGCGCAATGTGAACACCCTTAATCCGCATTAAGCTACCCGAATTCTAATGCGAGAAAACAGGTGAATTAGGATGCGGATTAGCCAATGTGAACGCTCCGTTTGCCTTGATTCGGCGATGGCGGCGCTGCTGCATGACAGAGGGCCGTAGTCTCTCTCTGTATGAGTGCATATGACCCGCACACCACGCCTTCTGGTGCACTAATTCGGTTGGCGATTTGATCCGGCTTAACTCGGTGTATGTGAATAGAGCCGAATTAGTTGATCCGCAACGTAATTCGGCTGAAAATTAGATGTGAACACGGCCTTAGTTGATCCGCATCGTAATTCGGCTGAAAATTAGATTTGAACAAGGCCTTAGTTGATCCGCATCGTAATTCGGCTGAAAATTAGATGTGAACACGGCCTTAGTTGATCCGCGTCGTAATTCGGCTGAAAATTAGATGTGAACACGGCCTTAGTGTATTTTAAATTGCAGGACTATTGGATTGGAAAACGATTACGAACAAAGTTCCTTGGGGGGTGCTTCTACTTTTGGGAGGTGGCTATGCTCTAGCTGACGTCAGTAAGGTAAGGCATGGTGTAATCATAATATAGCATCGTTTGTAATCGGTTACATCTTTTCGAGTAATTACAGTTAGTTGTCTGCCATGCAAAGTAACCGTACTATTAATCGGTTATATTGGCAATGCAATCGTATTCATTTGTTTCTTTCAGGATTGCACTAAACTGTATTATGAAACAAATGGCAGGTGATGTGATAGACTATATGTCTTCACATGTAATAACTGCAGATGACAAAATAAAGAAATTAATAAAAAAAGAGTAACTTAAAAAAGCAAGTGGTGAGCTACTAACAAACGCTAGTGGTTTAAAGGAAGAACAAGGAGTAATGTATACATAATTACAAATATGTCGTGTTAGATTTATGTAGTTACGATGTCCTTGCTCAGACAAAGGATATTAAATAATAAAAGTACTATCTTACAGAGATGTGGTTTTAAATATGGGTAACTGTGGTGAATTTTGATGAAAACCTGGTAACACATTAACATGCCCATAGCTCGAACGAACCCTCTCCCTTTTTAGAATTTGTTTTAATTGTAACATTTTCAGAAATCTTCCCAGAAATCCGTGGCTTATTAATTAAGGACATCACTAAAGCCATTGCAACAAACTTGATACCATATTGCCGCTGAAAACTGGGCATGAAGCCGGTCGGGTGAGATTTAGGACCAGCTTAATTCGTGCGCCACTGCAGCTTTAAGTTATACAGCATCATCGATACCTGTTCTGCCGCCAGACGTCGGGGTTGTCTGTTGGTGTCGGTGAAAGCTTGGCGTCACTGACCAACATGCCACCGTGGGTCGTCGCCGCCGCTGTCACGACCATCATCGCCGGCCTGACCGAGTTCACCAGCAACGTGACGACGACGGCTTTGCTTCTTCCCATACTGGCCGAGCTCGTACGTACTACGTCCATTAGCTCGTTTTTGTAAATTACTTTAATTAATCAACTTCACTTTATTTATTACTGTATGCGCAATACAAAAGTCAGTGATACACGGGCTACTTTATTGCTGGATACGTCTAACCCATGGCATACAAAATCAAGATATTCCCTCTCTGATTAAAATATGGAAGTTGTCATATTTTCCCAGTAAACTTTGCTTCATATACGTGTAGTATCGTGGCGAAACACACATTATAGCATGGACATCCATGGGAATGAATTTAATCACCTTTGGTAACAGCCTAAAACCGCTCAAAATCGATATAATCAGCAGCGGATCCAGGTGGTCATAGGGGTCTCAAGACCACCGCCCCCCCTCCTCATCCATAGGCCATGTAGTCCGTGGCCATGTGTCAATATTACGGTACAGGACAACAGCGGAACTAGTGTCAATGCAAATGCTGAAGTATTAACACCCCCCCCCCGTTCTTACGTAGAACGACACATGACTACGACTGACTGTAACTCCCCTGACGATAAGCCTAGATCCGCCCCTGATCCGTATTTGTCAAGCTTTAAACATGTTGTGTCGTACTTTCTACAGTCGGTGACACTCGGTATGAACCCTTTGTATCTGATGATACATGGTAACATCGCCGCTACATTCGCTTTCATGCTACCCATAGCAACGACTTCGAATGCCATAGTATTCGCACACGGCGACCTGAACATACCCGATATGGTATGGAGTTGTTTTATACATGAACTTTTTCGTTGTTAACTTAATTTTTAATAAAAAAAAAACTGGCGAATACGGTTTCCCTTAACCTATGTAAATTTCCCATTATTGTTCACTTACGTAGTCACCCACTACTGCTAAAATCACTAACGGTGCGGTAGGTGGAACGATCAAAATAATATAATATATGAATAATTCATTTTTCTTTAGAAATAATTTTCCAAAGCATAAATTTACTGTTTTGCTGTAACTTTGTTATATTTGATATTCCATTTAAAATTGGAATTTCGCGAAACATTTAATTGTGAAATATTGACTACTGCTACACGTATTTAAGTAAATGCCTACGTGACACGATAAAGAACGTATTTAAGTAAATGCCTACGTGACACGATAAAGCACGCATTTAACGATGTCGTTAAAATATACACCTAACTTGATACATGTGTATTTCTCTATACAGGCGAAGAGTGGCTTCGTGATGAATATCCTATGCATCATTATCGTTCTGGTGGCGACGCACACGTGGGGCATGGTCATCTTCAGCCTCAACGACATCCCTTGGCAATCACCTGCACTGGTCAATTCTACGACAACCGACATTCACGTGTAGAACAACCTCTGTCACAGCAATGTCGTCCGTATGCGCCTCCCGGTCGATGTAACGCACGTTTATATTTGTCGAAGAAGGAGAGTTCCGTCGACCGAGGACACTACTTCTCGACAGATACATTGGACAGAGACTTCGGCGAAGTACACTTCCCGGGAGATGTAACGGATAACGATGTGGTCGAAGTATACGTCTCGACAGATGAAACAGACAACGATACAGGCGAATTACACTTCCCGACAGATGTAACGGACAGTAGTATAGGTGTAGTACACATCCTGGTAGATGTAACGGACAACAATACAGACGATGTGTACTTCCCAGCAGATGCAACGGACAACAATACAGGCGTAGCCCACTTCTCGGCAGATGAAGCGGATAACAATATAGGCATAGTTAACTTCCCACCAGATGTAACGGACTGCACCATGGGCATAGTACATTTCCCGCCAGATGTAACGGACCACAATATAGGCGACGTACCCTTCCCGCCAGATGCAACGGACTACAATAGAGGCATAGTACATTGCCCGCCAGATGTAACGGACCACAATATAGGCGAAGTACCCTTCCCGCCAGATGCAACGGACTACAATAGAGGCATAGTACATTTCCCGCCAGATGTAACGGACCACAATATAGGCGAAGTACCCTTCCCGCCAGATGCAACGGACTACAATAGAAGCATAGTACATTGCCCGCCAGATGTAACGGACTACAATATTGGCGAAGTACACTTCACGGAAGATGTAGCGAACAGCAATACAGGCGAAGACTTCGACATCAACATTTTAAAACCATACATTAATGCAGTATGCAGAAATTAACTGCCAAATTCGGGAACTATTTTTTGTCAATATTCGTCTTTGAATTAAGTAACGAGCCTTCTTTAAAGTCAGCTGAATTAGAATACGACTTGTAAACTCACTCACTGTATGCATATACCTTTACTCTTTGTCTTCTGTCTGACAGCCATATTACTGTCCATTTGATTATAGAACCCCCTATACCGTGGGCCTTTCGTGTAGGTAACAACCTTTGTTGTGGTTCTATATCGAACACTTTCTCGAAAGGTAAGAAGATAATATCAAGTGGTGACCTCCAGGCATGGGTCAGTTAACTTGAAAAGTTAATTAATTAAACTATAATTAACTCAGACATTCTCCAATAAAAAATAAACCTCACATTTGTCTTAGGTCAAATAAATGAACCTCCCAAATTCTTCAATTAAATTAAATTAACAATACATTTTTATTAAATTAACAATTAAATCATACGTTGGTAGAAATGGTTACATATGTCATTTAAGACAGTTCTGTAATCACAAGATTTGCACCAGGAATGTGTGACTTTGTTTGAAAAAGATTTGCTCATACAATGTACATGCCACGACATTTGTTCATGGGACATCTGGTCACATTTTAAAAGTATATATATATATATATATATATATATATATATATATATATATATACTTGTTAAAAGAAAAATAATTCTGAAAAGTTGTAGCTGAAGATTCGCAGGTGTCGGGTTTCCTCCTATAGTCAACCACCAAATTAACAAAACCAGGCAACTACATGTATACTTTCTATGGACCAAGTTATTATTTATGCTGTGTGTTTATGCTGAAACATTTGGTTTCCCTTTAGACAGTAGCATGTTTATGCATCACTAGAACTGGCATGCTTTTGTTTTAAGTTGGCACTATAAAAATATCCCAAACTGAAGCTCTATTACCTTCCTCTACATCTCCCCATTAACGGTTATAATTATGTACACACGAATATGTAGATGTAGATGCATTGGTCTAATGACCCCATAGGTCCAGTTTGGAGCAAGTTGCCAGTCCCAAATATTTACTTTAAACAGCCTCAAAGCATCACCCTACCAGAGGACATTCTGTTGTCTAGATCTTCCCTTCTATTCACACATGCCTGAACCTCATCTCTCTTTGACTAGTAACTGCATGCCTTCTGGAAACGCCAGTATAACATGGTTGTGAATTATCCAGTAATACCATCTGCAAAATGAACACTTAATTGACAGTTAACTGGGAATTTATCAATTAAATTAAATTAAATTAACCCCTTTGTGTAAAGTTAATAAATTTAATTAAATTAGCCTTTACGGAAAAGTTAATTAATTAAATTAAAGTAATTGAGCTATTTCAACTAAAAAATTAACAGTTGAAATTAACCCATGCCTGGTAACGTCATCTATTCACTTGATTTCGTCTAAAAAAAACAATAGATCGGACAGACATGACTTAGCTTTTAGGAACCAATGTTGAGGTAGATTTATTAATTAATGCTAAATAGTGATATCCATCATATGGTATCTAATTAATGTTTTTACTAATTTTCATGCTATTAATGGTACATTCACTAATCTGATTTACCATCCTCAAATTATGCAACATTCGCTGGTAGTGAACGTCTAGCGTTCGTGGTACACACTCAGCTGAAATACTCATTTCCGTCCTGTGCCATTGGAATTTGAAATTACGGGTCCAACATTGTTTTCCAGTGATACAGTTATATTTACTCGTCAGCATAGTTTCCCAATATTAGCCAACAATTTTATTTCGGATTTTCTAATTTCACTTGTAGCTATATTAGGTGCCTCTTTGTATGATTTTAATATTCTGCATTTCCAATATGTTTACATAGCCTCCACATAATGTCCACATATGTATTAAATACAGTCCTAGGTTTTGGTAGTTGTTTCGCTACTAAGCTAAACTTGGAACCGAATACATGCTTCGATTACTTGGTTCGATTGGGGATATCGTCAAGAGCCCTGCTCCATAATCCTCGGCCAATCAGACATCACGAGTATGCGAGCTTCGCGTGGGATCAATGCACCCAGAAAACACCAGTGACATCGAGAAGGCACAGCGTGGACCAGGAAGACTTGTGAAGAATGAAAACAACCGGGAGAGCAGTGTCACTGAGATGTTGAAGGAACTGGAGTTGACTAAGTATATGGGGCGCCGGAGAGAGATCAGAGAGCAATTCTCAGCAAATGAAATCGTAAAATTTATAGGGCGCCTTTCCAACTGTCGTTGCTCATGGCGCTGTTCGCAGTTTCTTAAAATACAGGCGAGTCTTAAAAGATGTTTTAAAAACAACATATGTTGTTAGTGTCGATGTCAGCTGGCGGGGCAGCGAGTTCCACCGTGTCGTTTAAAACAGCTTGAGCGCATCCACTCCCTACTTCTGCTAAACAATATATACCGCGACACGAGCGACGTCCGCGGAGATGTCCACCTGGGGAGCTTCATTGGAATATAAATTCGGGCATCATCTGCATAAAAGTGGGACATCAAGTAGCTCCTGCGTATGGTTTTGGAAAATGGTGCTGCATAGATGGAGGGCAGTCGAGAGCAGATATCAGAACCGTGGGAACCCCATATGCAAGAGGACGAACAGGTGATGTAGCGCCTTGAATGTGGACGGATTTAACCCCGTCACTCAGGTATGACGTAATCCATGTCAGTGCATGTTGGACCACAACTACACCGCGTAAGAGACAACACCTTTGTGGTCGACGCTGCAAATGCAACCGACAAATCAAGAAACACCATGATGACAACGTTCTGAATAATTACGAGCAGAATATCCTTCAACACACACAGACCGGCTCAACAATCTGATTGGCCTTGTAAGCGAACTGGTGGGGCTCGCTGAGATTGTGATCTGACATGTGAGTCAACAGCCTCGCATCACCAGCAACACGTACTATTGCACTGGATAAGTAAGGCAGATTCGACATGGGTGTGCAACTGTTCGGGACAGCTTAATCGAGGCTCTTTTTCTTAAGTACCTGATGTGTTCTCCCTTTAGATGAGTCGACACTACCCGAGTTCTCAGAGAAAGGTGCTTCACGTGCTAGTTTTAGTCAGTCAGTCTGCATGCTCTCATTTAATAATAAAAATACATCTTGCATTATTTAGAATTCAAATGTGTTTTTCAACTACACTTTATATTTTCTTTGGCATCCCACCTTGGCATCCCCCTTCCCCCTTGGCATCCTCCTTTGCCCCCCCCCCCCCCGGCCTCCGTTTGAGACACCCGAGATACGCCACTGTACATAGCGTACACGAACATTGCTTTATATGGTTGCTATGTTGTTTGTTGAGTAGACCTGATGTCGAGTGACTCCGTCAGGGAAAAACGCGACATGTGTCTCGTCCGGAGCGTAGGCGATATCATCCACTCATTCGAGGTAGCGTCGATGGAACTGGAGAACGAAGGTTCCTAGTTCTTCCTACACAAAGGCTTCCGTGAATGCACAGTGATGCGAGTCGGCACTTTTATCAGAGCAAATGGGACATGGGACTTACTTCTGACTTGTCAGCCAAAGACTTGAGAGTTTAGAATTCAATCCGAGACTTGGGTTTTGAGCAAGGACTTAAAGTAATTAAAGTAGTGCGCGCGTACGTGCGTGAGTGCGTGTGTGCGTCACAGTAGTATGAGCGCCACTGCGTTTGACTATGAGTGACACTGACATGTAGTCTCAGCGTTGAGGCGTATGCATGATTGCAGCACTTTGTATTGGTGTGGACAAACACTTTGATTTGACTTGGACTTGCTTCCTGATGACTTGGGACTTCACTCCTTGAGATAGAAAAATATTACTTGAATGCTGATGCTTTGTACTTGTGCTAAAACAAAAGACACTTTCCACGAACTGTGTACGACAAACTATTTATTTTTCAGCCTTGGCAGCTGCTGCTAATTCCAGCGTTCACCCTCCCTGATGCGACAAGATGACGACATGTACGAAGCCAATGACAATTATTAAATGTAGCGCAACAACTCTATGTATGTATTTAATAAGCAATGTATTCCTTGTAGAGTGTAAATATGTCAAATTACGATTTGTACAATGTAGGACAATAATTATATATTTATATATATAAGCAACATCTCCAATATTACCCAGCGTTAGCAATATTTCAGTACTCCAATATGTTTCAAGGATTAACATTTGGGAACGTGATGAACAAAATAAACACCATGCGACAGTCCTGCGTCATTTGTATCACAGAGTGAGTATCGAACAGAACGTACCTGTTTTACTAGAGGCTACCCGGAATAACCCGTAGTACCTCCGGTGCATAATATAACTCTAACATCAAATCATGGTTAATTTTTTACAGAAGCACAAAACATTAAATCTCGCGAATATTTTGCCGTTCTATGAAACAATAGCGTATCTACGCCAACGCATGGTCAATCGCGGTTCGAAGTTATTCAAACGTCTGATCAGCCGAATTTTGCGTTTCGGGGCTAGCGTTGTGTTTTCTGTTCAATATCAGTAAGCGTTATTGTTGGTACGTTGCATTCTTTGCTGAAACTAATTCCTCCTGACTCTCTACTTTGAAGTACAAGTTGCACTTCCGTCGAAAATCGATCCCGCGATTTATACACGTGCGACATCTAGCGATCAAAAACATGACATTCCGAGTAAAGACTTTTTAGAAGTACGCTGACGCTGTTAATTTGATGTTGCTCATAAATTACAAAGCACTGCATAACTGATGCCCTGACAATGTGAATATATCTGATAGAAGTCCCTGCTGTGTTGTCAGCAGAAGCCGGACATCCAGTCGAGTATTAGTCATGGTCCTTTAGACGACGAATGAGCATTTCAAGCTCCTTAATGGAAGTAGAGGAAGTGTCTGTTACAGAAGCAAGCTTTTTAATGTTCTCGATGTTGTTACGCTTGTCGTGCTCGACCGAGTCGACCTGGTTGAAAGAGTTGCTTCCGACATACAAACTGTCCCTAGAAGAAGAGTATTCGTCCCCACCAGAAAGAGATTCGCCCCTAGCAGAAGAAGAATCGTTCCCAGAAAAAAAAGCATCGTCCCTAGCAGAAGTTGGATCGTCCCTAACAGAAGAAGAATCGTGCCTACCAGAAAAAGTGTCATTCCTACCAGAAGAAAAATCGTGCCCAGAAGAAGAAGAATCGTCCCTAACAGAAGAATATTGGTCAAGAGCAGAATAAGAATCGACATTAGCAAATAAATCCTCCCTGTCATAAGAAGAGTTGTCCCTGGCAGAAGCAGATTCGTCACTAGTAGAAGAAGAATAGTTACTAGCAGTAACAGATTCGTCACTAGCAGAAGAAGAATTATACCTGACAGAAGGAGTATCGTCATTAGCAGAATAATTGTCAGCTGAATAGCCCTGACTGGATGAGTCGCTCTTTTTGGAGGAATCGTCCATTTCAGAAGAAGAAGAATTTCCGGAA
>BSQZ01000016.1:7994030-8044030 GCA_033239005.1 Lamellibrachia satsuma | reverse complement strand
GATAAACCGTTGTGTTTTGAAACAGATAAACCGTGATAAAATACCATGATACACCATGATAAACCGTTGTATTTTGAAACACATAAACCATGATAAAATACCATGATACACCATGATAAACCGTTGTGTTTTGAAACAGATAAACCATGATACACCATGATAAACCGTTGTGTTTTGAAACAGATAAACCATAATAAAATACCATGATACACCATGATAAACCGTTGTGTTTTGAAACAGATAAACCATGATAAAATACCATGATACACCATCATAAACCGTTGTGTTTTGAAACAGATAAACCATGATAAAATACCATGATACACCATCGTAAACCGTTGTGTTTTGAAACAGATAAATCATGATAAAATACCATGGTATACGACGGTGTTTTTTAACAGGTAAACCGTCGTATACCATGGTACGCCATACATTACCACACACAACATATGACAAAGCATGGTGTAACATGATTTACCATTATCTGCCATGATATACCATGGTATGTCATGGCATAACGTGGTATATTTTCGTAAGGGAAACAGGCGCAGATACAATGCTCGAGGCCAGATATACTGACAAAGTAAAGGCTTAAACTGAGTTATGTGAAACATAACAAACGGGGGGAGGCGCAACCAAGCAAGGGCGAATACCAACTGAAAAATCTAACTTACGGGCGTCTAATTAAACATGCAATAATTATTCTTTGAAATTCCCGTGAAGATAGCTACAGAATTGATGGGTGTAGCATCGCTAGCAACAGCTACCTTTTATGAGAGAACTCATGACGTTCAGGATCGGCAACAGTGTATTTGTAACGTCTTTGACAAGCCACTGGAAGACGAGCTGACTCTTCAGCACAGCCATGCGCACAGCGTCCGGCGAATCGGCTGACAACGGAAAACGAAACGTTTTAGACAACGCTCTTTAGTCATATATTCCCGAACTCAAATTTCCCGTGTTATTGTGTGATGAACAAATGAAAGGACATTTTACTAAACAAAATATTATAATCACCTTCCACTTGTTCAGACAGCGAGATGATGTTTGCTGCATAGAAGTCGATGCGATGTCTCAAACAGGCAAAGTCTTCATGCAAGAACCGGAACAACTGATTGTCCAAACGGGCAGTTGCTAGAAAGAAATAATGGCACACAATATTAATAATGTGCATATGCGTGTGTGCGCGCGTGCGTGGTGCGCGTGGTGTGCGTGCATGCGTGGTGTGCGTGCGTTGTGTGCGTGCGTGGTGTACATGCGTGGTGTGCGTGGTATGTGGCGTGTGTGTAGTGTGTGCGTGTATGCGTGTGTGCGTGTATGCGCGTGTGCGCGTGTGTGTGTAATATTATATAAATTCTACTGATTGCCGTCTGACAAGGTAGTGTAGGAAAAACTACATCGAATAAAAAACATAATATACAGATACATCGATGGAGCTATAAGAAAAGATGAACAAGATCGCACGCATAACAAGAATAACAGAACGTGAAAAGTACATAATTTATTTGTATTTATTTTACTCGCTAACAAAATATACAGATGATATTACCTTTGTCTTCGTATGTCGTCATTTTGTCGCACCTGGGAGGGAGAACGGTGGAATTAGCAGCAGCTGCCAAAGCTGAAAAGTAAATAATTTGGCTTTGTCTTCACAACCATGTTCTAATCATTCAAACCATTCTAATCTACCTTATACATTCTGCTCAAAAAGCAATGGCTGTAAGTCAACAATATACCATTTTATGGTAACACAGAATTTGCTTGAATCAATTTTCAAATATGAATCAGTGTTTATGAACAGTGACTTGCCATATATGTTCCATTATGTCTTGAAATGCTAATAGATGCGTCATATCATGAAACATGTGAACGTAAATGTAAAACGAATGTAGCTTGGCATTAATGTACAGAGGTCTACATTGAAAATTACAAATGTGTTGATTTTAATCATGAAGCTGTTGGTTGTGGTGATTACCATTGTAAATTTCACAAATTTTTTCTCTGGGTTGTATAATGCCGTCTAACCAATCTGTTGTGTATTTTTGAAGAAATTACAACGTGGGTAGATGACATGTCACCAGTGGATGTTGTCTACTTAGATTGATGTAACGTCAAACCGATTCAATGTGAAGAATGGAGTTCGCCAAGGAGGTGGTATGTCTCCACGTCTATTTGAGTGTGCATGGATGGGCTGTTGGATGAATTAAAGATCTTGGTATTGGCTGTTTTATTGGGCAACATTTCTGCGGAGTTGCAGGATATGCATAAGACATTATACATCTATGTCCTACTAATCCTGGGTTGCCAAAAATTATTGAGGTGTGTGAAAAATATCCCAAAGTACATGATGTGTTGCTTAGTGGGTCAAAAAGCAACATACGATATGAAAGTCCAGGCAGATGAGAGTCCAGGCACTGTGGATGATAAACTCAGCATTGTCTTTCCTGTAACGGAAGACGAGGTGAGACAACTGGCCAACAAAAGTCCCTCAAAGTCGTGTTCACTCGATCCTGTGCCGGCCTGGTTTCTGAAGGAACATTTAGACTGTCTTCTGCCAAGCATTACAATCATTGTCAACTTGTCCATGTCAGCAGGAATTGTGCCGACAAAAATGAAAGCTGCGCTTGTGACGCCTTTGCACAAGAAGCCTTCACTGGACGAAGATGTCATGAAAAACTGTCGACCTCTCTCTGTAATCTGTCATTTATATCTAAGTTGACAGAGAGGGTAGTGCTGAACAGGCTCATTGACCACGTCTCGCGCAACAATCTGCAGGAAAAATTCCAGTCTGCCTATAAACCTAATCACAGTACTGAAACTGCACTGATGCGAATCCAGAATGATATCCTGATGACCCTGGGCAACAAGAGGGTGTCTTGCTCTTCCTACTTGATCTATCAGCGGCGTTTGACACTGTAGACCATATACTACTGTTGGCTTGCATGAGAAGCGCGGGTGTCGTGTCTGTATGTCTCATTTAATATCAATGACACTAATGATGATATGGCGGCACGCATCCAAGCATGGAGCAAGGAGAACTAAAAGCATGGATGACATCATCGTCTTCAGTGAAATGACGATAAGACTGAAGTGCTTATGATCACTACACCGAGCTCGGCTAGCAAGCACAGTCTGACTGATGTCGTCATCGGTGACAGCATCATCTAGCCTACTGCCGGCGCTCGCAACATTGGAGTGATGTTTGACAGTGAGCTCAGCATGAAATCTCAAGTGTCGAAACTGTGCAAGGTAGCACACTTTCACCTACATCGGATTCGCTCCATCAGAGATTGCTTGACACAACATGCCACTGAACTCTTGGTTCACTCCCTTGTCATATCGCGACTGGACTATGGAAATGGCCTCCTTTATGGTGTACTTGATCAGTTACTGGACAAGCTGCAGAGAGTCCAGGATGTGGCAGCTCGCATTGTAGTCAGAGCCAGTCGCTTTGACCACATCACACCCATCCGAGAGACTCTCCATTGGCTTCCTGTCCGGCACCGTATTGAGTACAAGGTCATACTGATAACGTTCAAAGTCCTTCATCTGCTTGCGCCGAGCTACATCGCAGACCTGCTCCAGTTCTACCAACCCTGCAGAACGTTGCCATCCCCATCAGACTCTCTTCTGACTGTACGCAGTGCACACCTCCGCCATTATGGTGATCGTGCCTTCTGCATCGCTGCTCCTCGCATGTAGAACAGTCTTCCCCGTGAGACGCGCACCATCAAAACTCTTGAAAACTCTCTTGTTTAAACGCGCATATTATTCTTAACTGTCAAATTGATTCGACTTTTAGTGCTATGTTCTATGAACTTGGATTTGCTATGTTTTTATGTTTTTATTTATTTATTTATTTTTCTATTTATTTATTTTTAATCTTGACTCTCTTTAACTATGTTTGTGTCAGCGCCTTTGAACAGGGTCACCTGGATCCATGGCGCTATAAAATTGCTCTAATTATTATTATTATTATTATTATTATTATATTATTATTATTATTATTTTATAACAAGAATGATGCTGACTGACCCGCATTTTGAAATAAATTGTACGGATGTTTTTATATGTGAGAAAATTATACATCAGGGAAATGTACTTAGCACAATCAAAAAGTATGAAATGATGTTTGATGGTATCAAGACATTTAATTGTGGTGTAAATAGATTTATGTCTGAGTTTGTTTCATCAGTATTGTTGTGCATTGTGTGGATCTCAACTATGCCCACTGTGGCATGACAGTGTTAACAAGATGTGCATACAGTGGCGTAATGCCTGGCGCAAGGTATGGAAGCTACCATGGTTCACACAGATATTTAATACCATTAATTGCTGAATGTGTACCTTTAGATATTGCTTTGGCGTTTATGTTTAGGCACGTTTTACAGAACAGTAGCCTTGTCAGACAACATAGTTGTTAATTATAATATTATAACAAATACAATGACATTTGTCTATGGGCCAGAATATAAGACACATCATGTCCAAATATAACGTTGACACACAATAAACTATTCTATATGCCTATGAGTGCTATTAAGCATAAATGTAAAGATATGTGGAATATCAATGAAAATGCTACATTCTAGGAGTACGCAAATATGATGTGTGAATTGGAATGAAAGCGTGTAACAATGATACTGTCTTAAATACGGAAGAATGCAATGCTGTGATTTCATATCTAAGCACATTATAATTTGTTATCTAACTGCTGTTTCTTATATGAAATATTATAATTTGTCTAATATATACATTTTGTGGATATTGAATAAAGATGGTAATAATAATAGTTGGTCGTATAATAAGCAGTAAACCTGGCATACACGTTATATGAACCAGAGCCCGTGGAAATGGTTCTTCTTCTAGCACAGGTGCAAGTCATCAGCATTCAAGTCAATTTGTTTTCTGATCCAATGAGTCAAGTCCCAAGTCATCACGACGCAAGTTTAAGTCATTTCAAAGTGTTTGTCCACACCAGTACAAAGTGCTACAATCGTGCAAGCGCATTGTATACGGATGGGTCTCAACGCTGAGACTACGTGGCAGTGTCACTCATAGTCGTCGTATACGGATGGGCCTCAACGCTGAGACTACGTGGCAGTGTCACTCATAGTCATTGTATACGGATGGGCCTCAACGCTGAGACCACGTGTCAGTGTCAATCATAGTAATTGTATACGGATGGGCCTCAACGCTGAGACTACGTGTCAGTGTCACTCAGTCGTTGTATACGGATGGGCCTCAACGCTGAGACTACGTGTCAGTGTCACTCAGTCGTTGTATACGGATGGGCCTCAACGATGAGACTGCGCGGCAGTGTCGCTCATAGTCGTTGTATACGGATGGGCCTCAACGATGAGACTGCGCGGCAGTGTCGCTCATAGTCGTTGTATACGGATGGGCCTCAACGATGAGACTACGCGGCAGTGTCGCTCATAGTCGTTGTATACGGATGGGCCTCAACGATGAGACTACGCGGCAGTGTCGCTCATAGTCGTTGTATACGGATGGGCCTCAACGATGAGACTACGCGGCAGTGTCACTCATAGTCGTTCTACACGGATGGGCCTCAACGATGAGACTGCGCGGCAGTGTCACTCATAGTCGTTGTACACGGATGGGCCTCAACGATGAGACTGCGCGGCAGTGTCACTCATAGTCGTTGTACACGGATGGGCCTCAACGATGAGACTACGCGGCAGTGTCACTCATAGTAATTGTATACGGATGGGCCTCAACGATGAGACTACGCGGCAGTGTCACTCATAGTAATTGTATACGGATGGGCCTCAACGCTGAGACTACGTGTCAGTGTCACTCAGTCGTTGTATACGGATGAGCCTCAACGCTGAGACTACGTGTCAGTGTCACTCATAGTCGTTGTATACGGATGGGCCTCAACGCTGAGACTACGTGTCAGTGTCACTCATAGTCGTTGTCAGTGTCACTCATAGTAATTGTATACGGATGGGCCTCAACGCTGAGACTACGTGGCAGTGTCACTCATACTCATTGTATACACGTGGGGCCTCATACTACTGTGACGCACACACTGTGCACTAATTTAATTACTTTAAGTCCTTGCTCAAGTCTGAAGTCTCGGATATGAATTGTAAACTCTCGAGTCTTTGGCTGACAAGTCCGAAGTATGTCCCAAGTCCCATATGCTTTGGTAAAAGTGGCGACTCGAGTCGAACTTGCGGACTCGAGTCCACCAGCTGTGCTATACACACATCATCACTGCGTACTCATTGAGGTTTTTGTGTAGATTCTTACCTTCGTTCTCCAGTTCCATCGACGCTACCTCGAATGAGTGGATGATATCGCCTACGCTCCGGACGAGACACATGTCGCGTTTTTCCCTGAGGGAGTCATTCGACATCAGGTCTACTCAACAAGCAACATAGCAACCATATAAAGCAATGTTCGTGTACGCTGTGTACAGTGCTGTATCTAGGGTGTCTCAAAGGGAGGCCGGGGGGGGGGCAAAGGGAGAGACCAAGTGAGACAGCAAAGGGGGCTCCAAGGGGGGGCTCCAAGGAGGAGGTCAAACCTAGTCAGACATGCTGTTATGTAGTTACGCAACTGAAAAATACGGAACATAAATCGAACAAATTAAGCCAAAGGGGCCATTGCCCAATCCCCTTCCCCCTAAATACGCAACTGGCTATATAGCAAACGCTGAAAACACATTCTTAGCTTTTTTTATAATAAGGTTTACTTTTAGGTTACTTTTATGTTATCATGTTTACTATTATTATTGTTATTATTATTATGTTAGCTATGTTTACTTATTAACACTAAACAGTATCTCATTTCTTTTCATGTGGACAGAAAGTATAATGAATAGCAACCATGCCTATGTATTCTGTTCTAACCTTCTTGTTTATACATATGTTAAGCATGAATAATTACACAAACATTACATAATATGTCCCACAGTCAACCGACCTTCGTGCATAAATATGTTCACAACATTAATGGTTTGAACTTTATTCAGTCACAAAACATATTTCCATTAAACGATACCATGACGAGTGAATGGATTACAGTTTGGCCTAGGAGATCCATTGGAAACCAAAACAATGGGCCTCAACAAAGTATATCAAGGAACTCCCACATGTAGACGTACCTCGTTTCTTCTTGACGTCATCTGCAGAAAATCTTTCGCATCTGTCCTCTATGTCGAAGCCTGCGAACAATTCACAAGAAGACATTTATTACTTTTGTATACACTGCATGTTTATATTTATCCTTAATATGCGTTTAATGGCAATATATTGTAACACAACTTTACACAGATTGTGTACAGTTAGGATTGCAAACAGGTACAACAGCAACATTAAAATTCACACCTTCAGAATTATTTTAATGCAAGAATACTATGTCCTGTATAATTTTTAAGACCCCGTTTTAAACGCGACTGGACCCAATTTCACCGCAATTGTCCGCGATTTTGATATAGTTATCAAACAACGACCGCAACTGGTGCATCCGTCGTGAAAGGTCAAGTTGGGAGTGGCGCGAGTCAATATCTATGTCGCAATGTCGTTCAAACAAGTCGGCCTTAACACGCGGGTGGAACATTTTATTTGAAGGCTAGCCGCTCCAAAACATACATACCACTGATGAATATTCGGATAAGGATAATTTTTCCGCGGACCATCAGTCGCTTCACCTCCGTACCCAGGCCGAACACCCGTTGGACAATCTGATCAAGAATAAGTACTTTCTGTCCATCTACAGTGAAGTGGAAAAAGTTGAATATTAAACAATGCAAGATGTATTTTATTATTTTAAAAAAGATCATATGACTGACTAAAACTATCATGTGCAGCACCTTTCTGTGAGAACTCGGGTAGCGTCTACTCATCTAAAGAGAGAACACGTCAGGTCAGTACTCAAGAAACCGAACCTCGGTAAAGCTGTCCTAAAAAATATAGACCCTACTTATCCACGACAATAGCACGTGTTGTTGCTTCGAGGCTGTATGCTCACGTGTCAGAGCACACTCTCAGCGGGCCACACCCGTCCGCTTACAAGACCAATTAGAGTACCGAGCCGGCCCTTGATTTGTTGGCTGCATTTGACAGCGTCGCCCACAAAGTGATTATGCAAAGTATGGCCCAACAGGCACTGACATGGTTGACATCATACCTAAGTGACGGAATTCAATCTATCCACATCCAAGGCGCTACATCACCTGTTCGTCCTATTGCATATGGGGTCCCCAAGGTTCAGATATCTGCTCTCGACTGCCCTCCATCTATGCAGCACCAATTGCCAATATCATACGCAGGAGCCACTCGATGTCCCACTTTTATGCCGATGATACCCAAATTTATATTCCACACTAACAACACGTGTTGTTTTTAAAATACATATTTTAAAATTCACCTGTTTTTTAGAACATTGTGTACGGCGTCGTGAGCAACGACTGTTGGAAAGGCGCAAAAACATTTTATGGTTTTATTTGCTGAGAAATGGAAAATCTCCTCCGAACTTCACGTTTTTCATGGCGAATAAACAGAAAGCAGGATTGGCTCTACAATTTAGTGGTTCTGAGCGGTTTACATAATAGATTACGAAAACTTGTGCTAAGGCAAACCAGATTCTGTGAATGTTCCGTTGTGCATTAAGGTACTTGCAAAGTAGTGAGATGGCAGCATTGGGGTTTGCCCCGGACTGTGCTTGGCATATGGAGTTCCAGCCTGGGCTCCATACTTCCAGAAGGACATTGATGAAACTGAGGTGATACAGCACAATGCCACCAGACTAATGCCCAACGTCAGAGATCTGGCATATTCGGAAACACTCGGTTATTTAGAACTGCCTATCGTAACCTACGTCGCCTGAGAGGAGGCATTACGATTTACATGTAAATATTCCTGGCATGAAAAATTAGACTTAACAAGATTTAACAAGATTGCCATACAAGGCAAAGGCCCAGATGGCAAACAGACAAGGAAGCCACTGGCTTATCGAAAGTCCAACATTTTTCACTTATGTGTAAACCGCCTTCCTGAGATATTTGTCAACCTTGTTTTAAAACATATTCACAATCTGTAGATCATTTGTTCCATTCATTTGTTGTCCGCTGTGAGAAAGAGTACTTCCTCTTATCCATTCTACACTGATCATTTACTAATGTTCCCTCGTGGCCTCTAGTTCTACTATCTTTCTTGAATGAGAAACAAAATATTTCTATCACTATATTCATACCCATTAAATAAAAACTTCACTTTGATCTCCTCTCAACGTTTTTGTGTCTAGGGTTATTAAACCACATTCTTTCAATCGTTCTTCATAACTAAGGTCTCTCAGCTCTGGAATCATTTTAGTTGCGCTCCCCTGTATTCCTTCAAGCTACAATACCACATTGCTTTGAAATGTTCATATCAGTCTTTAATCGAGGTTACACACACTATCTTCATAGCAGCTCCTCGATATTGCCTATCTGGATTTTTAATTAGCCAAGAAGACGAACTCTCCAACAAAGAATGGTCACCAGATAACTGGCGAACTTTGCAAGAGTCATAATCGACATTTACCATCAAGCTCAGAAATGTATGCTGTATTCGTAGATGCGTCTTGCATAATCGTTTTCGCCTCTTCAGCGACATCGACGAATAGTTTTCGGAATCTTTCCAACTGCTTTTTTGACACACCTGGAACAACAGTTGTGAAACGGAATTACTAATACGTGTAGCCGGCAATTTTATACCCTATCAAACGAGGGGCAATTAATCAATACGTAATTAAATTAGGAAGGTGGCTGTAGAAGATAAAAACATTGCTATCAGTTAACTCGAATTTTTTATGTGTCGATTCTCGTGCGAACCATGAACGATGAGGTGAAAGTTCTGAATACCATTTATATATGGTACAAATACAGAATAATAAGCAGATTGTGTCATTGGATAGTAGTTGACAAAATTGAACAAGAGAGAAAGGCCAGGATGTGAAGGCATCACACCCTGATGACATGAGAGAACATAACTATGGGTAAAAACGACGTACGTTGTATTCCGCCGATACGTATGCGTCTATCTCCCTGTCCATCTCCACCGTTCTACAAACGCAACAAACATACTAATCAATAGGCCTATAATGGACTCAACAAACAATGATCTTGATATGTCATTCGGGAACATTACCAAATATATACTTTTGCATCTGTTAAAACTCCTGTAATTAAACTGTTGTTTGAAGTTGTGCCGAATTTCGAGTCGAATCTGAAGCATATTTGTGAATGCAACAAATGGTTTTGTGACAATTTCGTAGGACATCGTCAACCTGTTGATCGCGCAATTGTTGCACATAAACCAATCATGTAAAGTATCGTTTATATGAAATAATGCACTATGATAACAACAATAAACTGTAGATAAGTTGTTATGCGACCTACCGATCTCTTCGCCGGCCGAGCCTGAGTAACCGAGGCGAGAACCACCAACAGAACAACGAAAGAAACTTTCATCTTGTTCCGATTTGGAAGACACGAGAGGCGTGGCAGGCACCGGCTGCGTCTATTCCGACCCGCCGCGCACGCGTACTGCAGAATGCTGCACAAGTGAATGTAGGGACGACAGGTTTAAATGCACTGAATGTTCATGTCGAGTAGTAACTGCGTCCGCCATTTACATTTTATAATGCGATTGTCCCGTTCTTGTACTCGAGTGGTTTGTGTTAAAAGATGTTTTCTCATTGTCAATGGTAGGTTTATTCTTAGAAAGTGGTATGTTTACCCCCCGGCTTTTCATCTAGCAATAGAGTCGAGAGGTAAACCGGGGATCGGCTTTGCGAGAACTCGTCGGCAAGTTACGTTACGCAATGCGCAGCGTGGACATGAATGACACGAATGGACCCATTGTTGGTTTTGATCAATAAAGCGTAACGAAATCATAGAACACGTCAGTTTGAGAAGGACGCATGCGAGCATGCACGAACGCGAGCACGTGCAAACTTGCATACGTACGTGTGCGTACGTGCGTACGTGTGAGTACGTTTTCGTGCGTTCGTGTGCGACCTCTTCGCTTCCGCTGTAGCATAAGATACCAACAAATTAATTCCAGGTCTTCCTAAACAGTTTCAGTTCTTATACCGTGTAGTTCTTCTCCAAGTTCCCGGTGGTCTGCCTATTCTCCCTTTTCCAGGTGGTGTCCACAAAGAAAGGTTAGCCACAAACGTTCCCCGTTGGACTACCTTGAGTTCTGCCACAGAAAATACATTTGGGAGTAGGGAGCGGCGGTTACATGGAGTTCAAGGGGAGGTGAGCAGTGGTGGACAGCAGTGGCGCCGCATGGTGGGACAGTAACGAGCCAAATCTTAGGTAAAACAAAAGTTAATACGTTAGATGGCAGCACGGTGCGCCTTGTGTTTGCTGAGACTAAGTGTGCCTGATGAGGAATGATTGAACCAAAGGAATTAGTAGAATTCCGAAAACAATGGAAGCAGGAGTTAACAGCACCAGACTTACGGGATACTGTGTCAGATTCAAAGTCAAGAACGTCTGTTTTTCAAGGCGTCAAAGACAACATTAGTGTTGTTGACAAGAATCATTCCGTTGACAAACGGAAATCTGACTGTGTCTGTGACTCTCAATCTGATCATTATTCGGATGAATCTCCCTCCATATCCCAAATCGGAAAGCCCGATACCAGCAAAGGTGATGGGCGAAGTGTGTTAAAGAGGTCGTGGGACTGCGTGGCTGATATCCGAGAACAGACAAACGTACTGCAGCCTTTTCTTATCGCTGAAAATTTGCTAAAAGGCGAAAGCGGACGGGACAGTTTGGTTGGCGCTAGCGGAACTGTCAATCGCCTGTCAATACATTCAACAGTGTCCTCTTGCGGCGCTGTAGGGGGATCGCAGGCTAGAGGGGTGAAATCGAAGGCGGAATTTACCAGCGATGAATGCTCTGCTAAAAGACGAAAGACAGACGCGTCTGAAAAGTCAACGTTTCTTGATTTGTTTATAAATGATTTGGTAAGCTTATTGAGCGATAATATGGGAGCTTCCCGCATTTTTGGTGACAAACGGGCGACATACAATGCTGATCTAGGTATAGGCGGACCAACCCATGTAGTTATCAAATAGCTTTGAATATCTGCTCATTTAACAAGGGAACAATAACAAGTTGGAAGCCGTTGAGGCTTGTGGTCTCGATTTACGAGTAATTGTCTTAATGTGGCTGGTGCCTTGGTGGTGGTCTTGCGGTTAGAGCACCTCACTGTAAATCGAGGGGACTGAGTAATTATCCAACTCCTGTCATTTCGAAACTTCTTTTTCAATTTCTTTCACTGCCAGTGGTTTTCGGAGGAGACAGTACAAACCATTGGTCCCTTCTATCTGGTGTCTGTGCCAGGGGAAGTGAAAGATCACACATAGGTAAATGGAAAAAAAACTGTCGTTGACTTAGTGCACCTCTGGTGATCTCGAACTCTAAGTTCACTACTACCCCCCAGTTTAGCTTTGATCAGCTGCTTATGGAGTATCGCATCAAGCAAGCCATGACATAAATTAAAACTAGCTTGTAGGCTGTAGATATATCAGTATATTTTAAGTCATTGGTTCACACAATGACAAGAATGAATGACAATGACGAATAGCAATGATACAAACAAAAATTATTAAAGTTATAGAAAAAACAATTTCCATACTCTAAGCTCAATTTTTTTATGTTGACCCCCACAGTTTGTCTTATCAAATAAACTTAACATATTAACTGAGCTTAATATACTTAGCAAAAGCCACCGTTTTACTAAGCTAATCAAATAACCATTTGCTGATAACAATTATTGCTGATGTGGTTTTATTTGTAGAATGAGATCAACGAGATACCTTTCTTTGAGCTGGACGTGCCCAGAGAAGTGGCCATCAGGATATTTCACTTTCTTGACATCATTGACCTGTGCAATTGTTCTCAAGTGAGACATACATTTTATAACTACATTACTTTATACGATCATCGGTGTGTCAAGCAGACCAATTGGTCTACTAAGACCAATTCTATACTTTATATAGATAATATATAATTATATATATATATATATACATATATATAATTGTTGAATCTTGTTCAATCAAATATATTTAAATATTAATGATTGTAATTTCAGCTGCATTTACCTTGACACTCCATATTCCAGATCCTGAAACCAAGGCACATCCCTAGTTGCATGCCATTGTGCCCATATAATAAGTAAAATAATTTTTTTATATAATAAAAATATGCAAACTCCTTAGTGTTCCAATCTGGCCCAAGTAACGGTGTGTGGCCTTGCTGTAGGTGAGCAGAGCCTGGAAGAGTCTGGCGGATGACGAACTGTTGTGGTGTCACATTAGTCACAAGCTCGGCAATGACACGACCTTGACAGCAACAGAGAGACATGGCTGGAAACAGTCGGTCAGGGAGCATGTCATCAAGGAGAAGTCATTGCAGCAAAACTGGAGGGTTGGTATTGCGGTTATGTATACATAGATGACTGGTGCCAGCTCCTCTCTGAAGGTCGGCCATCTCGGATTGCCACTCCTGTCTGTGGTGTGCTGAGATGGAGTAACTGTACTCAGTAATCGGAATTATACTCGATTACATTGCTATGGTAATCATAATCATGATTACAATTTTCTTGTGCGAATTTATGTTGTCCCAACTACATTGCAAGCAGGCTTTTCCCTTCATTTTGTATATGCTGTATATGTACATTGACTATTTGAATGTTGTGTTTGATTTTGTCTTGAATATCATTGGTAACTTGGATGTTTAATTTATTTTGTTATTTCAGTTATACTCTTAACTGTAATCTTGATTGTAATTATGATTACATGTAAAAGCAACTGTAATCAGTTACACTAAGTTTCAAAGTAATCTTACTCATAATAGTTTACAGTAATTGTAATTGATTACATTTGTGGTGTAATTGTTAAGTCTGTGGTGCTATGTTATTATTGTTGTGTTGTAATTGTAGAACCGTGTCGGCGATGTCGAGGAGCTGCAGCACGTCATTGGTGGTGTGCTGTGTGCGGCGAGCTCTCACAAACACCTCATCGCTGCCGGGTCAGTCTTTACAAAAACATTTCTTTTAGATTCATTCATTCGATCATCTCCAATTGGTAGAACTGAAAAAAACTCTCCTATCATGGACGATTCTGCCGTGACTCATGTGGCACAGTGGTCGAGAGATGTAGGCCACAGTTACTCCCTGTGTGGGATTGTTTATTTCCCCTGTCATTGATATCAGCTTTTAGTGTCTCTTCTGAAAGACAAAGGTAAAGTGGACTGAACAAAGTTGCCTAAGCTTAGGTAACAGGTGTATACGAACTCTGGTCCTCTCAATTGACAAGCCAACCCTGAGTGGCTCACACCTGTAAGCAATGTGACAAAAATCCATAAGATCTGCACAAAATCCTTACAAATTTATCTCGTCAATATGATGCAGTACATCGACAAGATATATACTTTACATGTCAATGGTTGACTGTTGACTTTAGAGAAAACAACACAAATTTCAACTCACCTCATTTATTCACCAAACGGCAACACAACTGATGGTGCTCCAACAATATACGCTTCCTTTTGCAACCTGATACAGCTGAATTAACCAGCAGACAGATTCTCCAGCTTATTCTCATACGCTGCTCCCTTTGACAAACGACGCACCAGGCATAATGCTCCCCAAGCTTCAATGGAGCGATTATTCCTTCAAATATTCACCTCCATTCTGCCTGGTAAACACCAGCATACTGTTTTCACTTTTTCGCTGGTGGTGGGCAAACATCCATCTCGTTCGAAACGAAAAACTGGTCTGATTTAAAATTCACTCCTCAGATTTGCCACATGAATTACTGTTGTACTCTCGCGCCTGCGAGAATTATCACTTGAGCAGCACGCATTCTGACCTGCAGTGACATGTGCTTACAGCAATAATACGCTGATTGTTCGATCATTTTTCACTATCATTTAACAATTCTTCATAAATTTACCATATAGAATGGTAAAAAAAGTGTTTCTTAAAGACAAAAATCCGTAAGGAAACACTCTTACGACCATAAGGCCGTAAAATTATGAAAAATTTGTACAATGTATGGCTACTCCGTAAGGGTTGGCAGGTCTGCTCTAACCACAAAGCCCCAACTCAGACGCATGCAATTATATCCTCTTGCGAGATAGTTAACAGAATTGTCTGAGCCCTTTCATGGATGCATCTGTTGTGGTTCATGAGAGATGGAGTCCACAGCAGATTACACATTTATCCCCCAAGTGTGATTTTTACTTCCCCTGACTTAGATACCAAGCAGAAGGGACCAACAGTCTTTAGCATCGCTTTTAGCACCACTTCCGAAAGACACAGGCAAAGTGAATGAAGCTGCCTAAGCTTCAAAACATTAGCAGGTGGATACATGTCATAGTTCTCTCAATTAACAGTTCACCACTGAAAGTGTAGCCACTAGTGCCTAGCACGGGCCTGTAATTTGAGCCCAAGCCCAGCCCGCAATTAGCAGTTAGAATCCAGGCCCGGCCCAGGCACCCAAAAATTTGTCAAGCCCAGTTCAGTCCAGGCCCGCAGACTAGAATTTAGGCCCGTCCCAGACCATTAATGTTTGGCACAGGCCCGGCCCAGCCTGCATGTTCCAGGCCCGGCCCATACCTGCAGACCAAAGACGGTTAAGCCCACTGCCCGCAAGCCCGCTAAATTTTTAAAAGATAAACCTATTATCTTATAATAAAAACGAAGCACACATAAACTCTATTACATATGTATTGTTTTATTAAACAACATAACAAAAATAATATATGATGTCTAATAGTCTGCTGTCTACTGTCCATAGTGTGCTGGACGAGTTCTAGAAATCCAGCACAACCAACTGCTTCAAACAGACGAATATCCTGAAGAAAAATAATCAACTGTTTATTGTCATTGCTATTAAAATATTATATTATATATGGATTTAATTTATTGGCTTAATGTTAGGGAAGAAGATTTGTTTATCTAACCCTAACTTAACCCTAATGCAAACCATAACCCTAATTTAAGTTGTTAATTGAATTAGCTCAATTAAGTTAACTTAATTTAATTAATTAATGTTACCAGTAAGGGCAGTTAATTTGGTATTAATTAATATTTCAATTAAATGTCACCCACTGGCACTGACACCCAGTGGCATTTCCAGCAGGCCTGCAGTCACTAGCCTGAGACAGATCAGGTACAGACATGTGTGAATTAGTACAAGTGTGAATTAATCAGTACTGGGGAAATTGTAGACACTAAACAGTAAACACTAGTTGATATATATGTATATGTACTGTGTAATGTGTGTGCTACGTATGCAATACTATGCATTGCTATTATATGAAATGTCTCTATTAAAAGAATGCACATTATTAAAATGATACCATTGGAAGTCCCATTGTTGAAAAGAGGTTAAACTGCATTCCAATATATAAAGCACTAGTGTCATTCATAATTCCATGCAAGGTCTCAATTTGCAACTATGTAATACTAAAGAAATAATTTTAAACATTCATTAACCGGAAATACAATTTATAATAAGTTTTTATTAATATTAAAATAAAAAATCTGGGTTTTGTATTAATATTTTTATTAGGTCCAGGCCCGGACCAGCCTGGCCCACTCACACTAGACTCGGCCCAAGCCCAATGTATTTAATATTTTTTCAGCCCAGGCCCGGCCCGGGCCCACAGTATGTAGGCCCAGCCGCTGTGACCCACCCCTCACATGATTTCTAGACACTACCATGTGTCAATGTTTTGAACTGTACTGAACTAGTGGAACACCCTCACAGAGTATGTAGTTTCCTCATTAAATAAATCAAGACTAGACAAATTCTGGTCTGCTTACAGTTTAGAACAAAATGACAACGTCCCACATATGCGCACAAACTGTAGTCAAGACCAGCTAAAAGGCTACTAGCTTAGAAGAGCTGAAGAGGATGTATGAAAGCAAGAAACAGTTCAGTAACCAGCTACACTGGGTTTCTTGTTACCAGATACAACAGTTGCCAGTTGAAGATTTGGGACCGCCAGGAGATGGACACTTGGACATTACAGCCGTCCACTACTGCCCTGGTACTGGATGAGGGTTTGGACGTTGGCATGGTCAGTAACTATGTCACCGCCATTGGTCTGAATGACCATCACACTGTGGCTGGCTACAATCAAGGTGAGATGGGGAACACTAGATCAGTGAGTAAGGGATGATCCCAAGTTGTTGATGTACATAAAATTGGTTTCACAGGGAACAGGGGTTATCACCTGTTTCATTCAATGATGTAAATTTATGTATTAAATTTTTTTTTTTCTGATCACTGTACATAATGGTGCTGAATTTGAGTGCGTGGAGTTTTGTATAGTTTTGGCTAATGGTGTATGACCGACACAGCATGAAGGGCAACAACATTTTCAAAGTTTCATATAGTGGGGAAGGTGTCAGAGGCTAAGCGATGTAGGTTTAGAGATTATCCCTTAGTTTTGTATTTAAACTGCTTCCTCAAATGGTTCAGCCCATCGTGAATCTGGTTCACTTACATCCAGACGTGTAGTGTGTGACTAGTTTAAGTAATGTGCGCAGTCTGTTCAATAAAAAAATGTCTATTTTTGTTCAAATCATCAAAAGAATTGACTTTTGTCATTAGCTCTGATGAGGATCAAAATAGTGGATATCCAAAATAATAAACACTGTGTGGATCAATGCTGACCTTGGACGTGATCATTCTCTCAGTGATCACATGACAAAGTTACAAAATTTCACCAAGGAAAGAAATCGTGATTTTTCAGCATTTTGATTTTCACTTCAGTTAATGTTTGAACAAGCATTAACTAATTTAATAGTTTTTAACATGTTTTAAAAACCCATAGCACTACACTCTGTGAATAACAAATAGTCAGCTCCTGAATAATAAAAAGAATGAATGTGTAAAACAAAGCACATTTTATTATAATATACCAACTGACAGTGTAGTATCTTGTCGTGTTGCAGGATTTGTAGACATTTGGAGCAATAGTGGACAGACATCGCCAGTCCACTCGTTCAGTTGCAGCAATCCTATTAGCGCCCTCTGTTGTTCAAAGACAGAACCACTCGTGGTAGTTGCATATAGCAACTGCATCAGGGTCGAAGTTCAGGGACGCAGCGAAGAAGACTGGATATGTGGGGACATTGCAGACTTTCAGGGGAAGGTAAGAAAATCAAGACTGGTATTTGGGTTGATACCATGCATGCAAGTTATGCACAGTGGTTCTTCTCCAGTGAACAATGTGTATAACTAGGTAATTTTCATTAGCTAGATGTATTATATAAGCAACTAAAATATATCTGCTAAGACTTGACTTTGACGTGTTTCCTTAATTTGAGATGTAAAAGAACCTCTGAGGATGACAAAGTCATGACGTGCACCCTAGCTCTCATCAGTAACTGACTGCCCTCAGTGCTAACTTAAGACCAGTTCACACGAGCGAATGGTCATGCAACATGCACCATGTTGCATGACAACGTTACCTGTGCTAGACAATGAAAGGCATGACTATTGAGTCCCGAAAAATCTGATAAAACTATGTGAGGTGCGACTTTCGACTCACACCAAGAGTTCATGAAATGTCACAGTGAGATCAGTTGAAAAAGTTCACTCTTATTTACATTGAGAGTCAATTTCACTGGATACCCTGACTCCTGGTAGTCAATCCTGTTTATCACAATGGAATGTATAGTTTCATTCCAGGCTCTCATTTGTGCGATACCAATTTGTGGCTACAATTGTGTCTGTGGAATTGGGGCTAGTCGAAAATTCAATGACTGTCACCCAATAGCTTATTTGGCACAGTCGACAATCACAAGTCTAGTACTATGACCACACAAGTCTAGTCCTATGACCACGCAAGTCTAGTCCTATGACCACACAAGTCTAGTCCTATGACCACACAAGTCTAGTCCTATGACCAATCAAGTCTAGTCCTATGACCACACAAGTCTAGTCCTATGACCACACAAGTCTAGTCCTATGACTGGTGGTGGTGGTGGTGGTGGTGGTGGTGGTGGTGGTGGTGGTGGTGGTGGTGGTGGTGGTGGTGGTGGTGGTGGTGGTGGTGGTGGTGGTGGTGGTGGTGGTGGTGGTGGTGGTGGTGGTGGTGGTGGTGGTGGTGGTGGTGGTGGTGGTGGTGGTGGTGGTGGTGGTGGTGGTGGTGGTGGTGGTGGTGGTGGTGGTGGTGGTGGTGGTGGTGGTGGTGGTGGTGGTGGTGGTGGTGGTGGTGGTGGTGGTGGTGGTGGTGGTGGTGGTGGTGGTGGTGGTGGTGGTGGTGGTGGTGGTGGTGGTGGTGGTGGTGGTGGTGGTGGTGGTGGTGGTGGTGGTGGTGGTGGTGGTGGTGGTGGTGGTGGTGGTGGTGGTGGTGGTGGTGGTGGTGGTGGTGGTGGTGGTGGTGGTGGTGGTGGTGGTGGTGGTGGTGGTGGTGGTGGTGG
The DNA here is from genome assembly GCA_033239005.1 of Lamellibrachia satsuma. Taxonomy (NCBI): domain Eukaryota; kingdom Metazoa; phylum Annelida; class Polychaeta; order Sabellida; family Siboglinidae; genus Lamellibrachia; species Lamellibrachia satsuma. Next base: position 8,024,555 of record BSQZ01000016.1, on the reverse strand, counting down.
TGGTGGTGGTGGTGGTGGTGGTGGTGGTGGTGGTGGTGGTGGTGGTGGTGGTGGTGGTGGTGGTGGTGGTGGTGGTGGTGGTGGTGGTGGTGGTGGTGGTGGTGGTGGTGGTGGTGGTGGTGGTGGTGGTGTGGTGGTGGTGGTGGTGGTGGTGGTGGTGGTGGTGGTGGTGGTGGTGGTGGTGGTGGTGGTGGTGGTGGTGGTGGTGGTGGTGGTGGTGGTGGTGGTGGTGGTGGTGGTGGTGGTGGTGGTGGTGGTGGTGGTGGTGGTGGTGGTGGTGGTGGTGGTGGTGGTGGTGGTGGTGGTGGTGGTGGTGGTGGTGGTGGTGGTGGTGGTGGTGGTGGTGGTGGTGGTGGTGGTGGTGGTGGTGGTGGTGGTGGTGGTGGTGGTGGTGGTGGTGGTGGTGGTGGTGGTGGTGGTGGTGGTGGTGGTGGTGGTGGTGGTGGTGGTGGTGGTGGTGGTGGTGGTGGTGGTGGTGGTGGTGGTGGTGGTGGTGGTGGTGGTGGTGGTGGTGGTGGTGGTGGTGGTGGTGGTGGTGGTGGTGGTGGTGGTGGTGGTGGTGGTGGTGGTGGTGGTGGTGGTGGTGGTGGTGGTGGTGGTGGTGGTGGTGGTGGTGGTGGTGGTGGTGGTGGTGGTGGTGGTGGTGGTGGTGGTGGTGGTGGTGGTGGTGGTGGTGGTGGTGGTGGTGGTGGTGGTTATTTAACTTTTGTCATGTTACTGCAGCATGATGTTTATGGTTTCTGCTTTCTTATCTCTTAACTTTATGGTTTCTCTTCCTTACATGGATTTCTCAGTCTGGCCAAGCAGTCATGGCCATTTGCACCATCTGTTTCTACTTGAACTGCCTCGTCTATTGAGAGTCCCAATTTGGATGTTACGAAGTCGGTAACTTTTGTTTATGGTCGGCCTTGGCCACTTCTTGTTATTTTCCTGATCAGCAATTCCTTCTCCAGGCCGTCTCTCCTTGCTGAAAAATGTCAGTTTGAGTGCTGTTTTGTTTTTGTAGAACTAGTTGTTATCCTTCTCATTAAGTCTCATTCAAGATTTAACATGATTTAACAAGATTGCCACCCAAGACAAAAGGCCCAGATGGCAAGTGGACAAGGAAGCCATTGGCCCTTTTGAGAGTCCAAAATTTTTTCACCTATGTGCAACCAGCCCTTCTGAGATATTTGTCAGTTTTGTTTTTAAACATATTCAAGCTGGTAGCATTTGCACAATCTGTAGATCATTTGTTCTAATCATTTATTGTCCGCTGAAAGAATGAGTACTTACATTCTGTAATGTTTTTGTAATGACTAACATCTTTGCTAGAGATCTGTTACCAACATTCATTCTATGATTTTAATCTTTATTTGGTACTTAACAGTTTCTTTATTAATGGTGGTTTGTTCACCATATCATCTCGTGCTATAGCAGACTGAACTAACAGCCAAAAGTCAAATATTTATGCAGCATGTGGGTCATATTTTCAGACACCCTGTGAGGTATGAGAACTTTCAGGATAATTTACTTGTCTGGGGGAACGTGCCTCATGAGAAATGCCCTGAAACAGATGGCCTTGACAACATGGTCCACAGGCGGTAAGCTTTGGTCCTAGTGTAATTAAGACAAAGACATTGTCCATAGGCAACAAGCTTTGGTCGTATTGTATTTAAGGCAACCACGTGGTCCACATGAACTACTGAGAAGTTATACTCAAGTGTGACTAAAAGTGGATCCAGATCGTCAAGTAGTTTTAAATGTCTGATAGAAAGAATATGACAGAAAAACATAAATGATAGAATGAAGTTGAATGCCTAGAAAGATTCTACTCAATAAAGTTACATGTTAACACATTTTATACATTGCCAACTGCTAAGGGCAGGTAATACCATAACCAGTTAAATTCTTTGATAACATATCGTTTCATATTATATTTGAACTTGTGCTCACAGACAGATAATTTGCCTTATTTGGACACCGGTTGATGACTGAGTATGTAATCACTGGTAGTTCTGTCAGATGGGGTGAAGCCTGTGTTTGGTGTGTTCTAGGTTCCGGGGCTCGCTACACGTGTACGACTTCGGCGTGACGCAGGACATGGATCACATTCCTGTCATCTGTCAATCAACATACGACGAACCAGACATGTACAACTACAACATACGTCTCACAGTACCCTACGACAACTTGTAGAAATAATTTATGTGCGTGCGTGCGTCCATACGCGCGCGCGTGCGTGCGTATTAAATATGACTAAGTGGTGTATATATCATGTATGACATCTGTACATATTTTACTTAAAAGGCTATACCAACTGTAGCGAACATCTCATACATAAAATAAATTGGAATTATTCACTTGTGCAGTTGGATTAGTAGCTTTTTATATCATTATTTAAGGGTGTTTATGTCATACAAACGACACATATTGTGGCTTATCTATCGTAATTATTGTGAATTTTTAACACAGTTATTATTATTGTGAATCTTTAGCCCAGTTAGTAACATGTGGTTTGATTACAAATGGAATGTAAGTGTTGAAGTGAAGTCATTGTCATATGGTCATGTGTCCACTCCAACTGATCATTATATTTTGGAAAATCTTGATCGCATTGTGAGTACATTAGGTGTATTCCCCAATAACTTAACTCAATATAACAAACAACAAATTATGTTTAAATACCATTTGTTTAGACATTTTTATGGTCTACTGAACGATAGCCCATAACTTTTGCTTGCTGCACTTTGCGGCGACTAGTACAGATTCAAAGCATAGCCTCTACATAACCCGACTGAAGTAAATGTCAGTAGGAATTCCCCGCTTAAAATCACAATTCACAAATGTCGTGCAGTCTGATTACAAATGGAACATGAATGTCAAAGTGATCTCTTTGTCTCATTGGTAATGTATTAAATCAGAAATGACAAATCATTATAGTTTAGTACATGTTGACCGCACACTGACCACACCGTCAGTCCCCATCATTGAAGCCTTAACTCAGTATAACGCAAATAAACATTATTTTGAAATAAGCCTACCATTTGATAACAAATGTTCGACGCTGGTATTTCAAGATATTTTATTTGCTCTACTTTGCGACAAGTGCAGCTTCAAGAATGTCATAGCCCGACTAGCATAATTTTATGTCGACATTACACGCTTTAAAACCATAACTCGCGATGTTACGCTGTAACAGTTGTTATGTCGATGGTCCATATGGCGTGGTAAGCTATGCTAGGCGTGAATCAGCATTAAACGGTTATTCTTCGAACGCTTGTTCATCCTGTTGTTTTGTTAATCAATGTTAACACATCTCACCATTAAACGGTTATTCTTCGAACACTTGTTCATCCTGTTGTTTTGTTAATCAATGTTAACACATCTCACCATTAAACGGTTATTCTTCGAACACTTGTTCATCCTGTTGTTTTGTTAATCAATGTTAACACATCTCACCATTATATCGTTTCATACATGCACCCAGAGTAAGCGTTAACATGGGACCACGTGTGTTCACTCGTGGTTTTGTCAGTCTATTGTCTAGCTTCGTACTAGATGCATGATCTCATTTTATAGTATAACCTCGCGATAACCACTCTATTGATCACGATGCTCTTTCAATAATAATAATATATTTTATTTGGTTTAGCGCCAGATCCAGAATTGTTTGTGGCGCTTTACAACATGTTAAAATACATAAAATAGTGTACAATTGCAAAATGAACAAATAAATGTATTTAAAATACTACTAGTAATAAGAATTATTTAAAATAAATACAGCAATAAAATAGTCTAGAATTGTTAAATAAGGAAATAACTAAATAAATATGTTAGCTGCTAGTAATAAGAATTATTATAATATTATGTTCAACAAAGTTTACTTAGTAAACCACGGGCGTGATGTTCGTGATTGCAATAGCAAATGGTTATGTTTTAATAACTCTTAAAGGTACATAGGCCCAAAACCTTGACTTTTATTTCCCTTTAAGCTCATAATAAAATAAGCGTAGACTATGTGTCTTAAATATTCAATACAGTTAATATATAAAAAATATGCAAAATTTTATAACACAGTTTAAATCAATAATAATAAGAAATAAATAACCAAAATCGCTAAATAAAAAGTAAAGCGGCTTATAGTAGGAGAGAAGTGCAACGTATATTTGGTCATTTAATGTCTTAAACAGCAAATGTAGATGAAAAACACATCTGAAAACTACATCGTCTTCTTCTGCAGTGTATCGTCGAAAGCAATCTGTGAAAGGTTATTTTCAAACATAGTTGAATATACTTTAAGGTATGCGCCACATTGTTAATAATACGTTAAGGTATATCATGTCTTTCAATATGTGTGATATTTGCGAAATGATAATAAAACGAGATGTCCACATTTTATTAAATAACTCCTCAACATTGCCGCATCCCAGGCATGGAATTACAACATGGGGATGTTAATGTGACATACTTTTGAAATGTCAAACGAGCGTAATACGTGCTTGACAAACTCAAGTAAGTATAATGCGCACACAAAACGCTTTTTCAAAAGCTTAAAATCAATAAAAGTATGGGATATTTGGCAAATTCAGGACCTACAACTTTATTACATATAGCTGATATATTTCCTGATTCCTGTGTTTTTTTAAATACAAAAACATTGTTCATTTCCTATCACAAATGAATTACATTCAACTACAATCGTGACATTGTTTGCATAAACGAAGAGGACAACACAAAAATAAAAACGCTACAAAGGAAGTTAGTAAAGGGGAATGTATCATAATGGGAGATTTTAACCATGGACACATACAATGGAGTTCTCTAGAGAGCACAGGGATTGAGGACCAACAATTTCAATTTTTAATCCAGGATAGCTTTCTTACTCAGCACGTACTAGAACCAACCAGGGGAGAAAATGTATTAGATATAGTTTTGTCATCACAAAAAGAATTAGTGGACAATGTAAAAATATTTGAACCATTGGGTAATAGTGACCATAATCAAATACATTTTGACATCAATGTAAAATCAGAAAGTAAAAATAAGAAAACGTACAAGAGAAACTTCCACAAAGGTAACTACAAAGATATGAGAAAATACTTAGCAAAGCTAGATTGGAATAACATGCTGATGAATAAGACCGCAACTGAATGTTGGAATATTCTAAAATATGAAATTGAGAGTATCATCGATAAATTTGTTCCCTTCCAAAAACAAGGAAAACGGTGTAGAAAGAAACACTTGTCAAAAGAGGCTATTAGAAAAATAATGCTAAAACAAACTGTGGAGGGTTTATAGGCGTATCAGAAAGGAAGAAGACTATGCAAAATACAAAGAGGCACTTAAAGCAGCTACAACTGAAATCAGACAATCTAAAAGAAGCTATGAGCATGTAACATAAAAAATGACAGCAAGAGTTTTTATGCATATGTCAGGAGTAAACAAAACGTACAAGACAAGGTTGGACCTCTAGAAGACAGTGCTGGAAATATAATATCACAGGGGTTTTAATGGCGGAAGACCTAAATGGTTACTTCAGTCCAGTGTTTACCAAAGAAGATATTAGTTCATTACCAGTTGCTGATGCTCTATTTCAGGGGGCTAAATCTGACTATTTAGGTCCGTTAATTGTAACTCCAGAATTGGTAGCTAAGAAAATAAAGACAATGAAGGATAACAAATCACCGGGAGTGGATGGGATTCCTCTAAAATTACTAATGGAAACAGTACAACAAATCAGTATACCACTTGCAAGAGTATTCAACTTGTCATTAAAAGAGGGAGTTGTTCCGTTTGAATGGAAAGAAGCAAACATCATACCATTATTTAAAAAAGGTTCGAGAAATAAGTCAGAGAATTACAGACCAGTGAGTTTAACGTCAGTGATTTGTAAATTATTAGAAAGGTTAATTAAAGACCATATGGTGGACTTCCTCATTAAGCATAACTTATTAAATTCATCTCAACATGGATTCCTTAAAGCGAGGTCATGCTTAACAAATATGTTATGTTTTTTGGAAGAAATCACTAAGTGGATAGACGTAGGATCGCCAGTAGATATTATCTACTTAGATTTTCAGAAAGCAAAGTGCCACATCAAAGATTACTACTTAAATTAAAAGCCCATGGTATCGGGGATAGCATAACTGACTGGATAGAACAATGGCTGACTGACAGAAGACAACGAGTTGTAGTAGATGGAGAAGTTTCAAATTGGAAATCGGTTTTGAGTGGGGTACCTCAAGGATCAGTATTAGGACCTATATTATTCTTAATTTATATCAATGACTTGGACGACAGTATAACAATATTAGGCTTTAATGATTCGTGCGTGCCACCTGTCTCATGTTAGGCTTTAATGATTGATGTGTACCACCTGTCTCATGTTAGGCTTTAATGATTCATGTGTACCACCTGTCTCATGTTAGGCTTTAATGATTCATGTGTACCACCTGTCTCATGTTAGGCTTTAATGATTCATGCGTGCCACCTGTCTCATGTTAGGCTTTAATGATTCATGTGTACCACCTGTCTCATGTTAGGCTTTAATGATTCATGCGTGCCACCTGTCTCATGTTAGGCTTTAATGATTCATGTGTACCACCTGTCTCATGTTAGGCTTTAATGATTCATGCGTGCCACCTGTCTCATGTTAGGCTTTAATGATTCATGCGTGCCACCTGTCTCATGTTAGGCTTTAATGATTCATGTGTACCACCTGTCTCATGTTAGGCTTTAATGATTCATGCGTGCCACCTGTCTCATGTTAGGCTTTAATGATTCATGTGTACCACCTGTCTCATGTTAGGCTTTAATGATTCATGTGTACCACCTGTCTCATGTTAGGCTTTAATGATTCATGTGTACCACCTGCCTCATGTTAGGCTTTAATGATTCATGTGTACCACCTGCCTCGTGTTAGGCTTTAATGATTCATGTGTACCACCTGCCTCGTGTTAGGCTTTAATGATTCATGTGTACCACCTGTCTCATGTTAGGCTTTAATGATTCATGCGTGCCACCTGTCTCATGTTAGGCTTTAATGATTCATACGTGCCACCTGTCTCATGTTAGGCTTTAATGATTCATGTGTACCACCTGTCTCATGTTAGGCTTTAATGATTCATGTGTACCACCTGTCTCATGTTAGGCTTTAATGATTCATGTGTACCACCTGTCTCATGTTAGGCTTTAATGATTCATGTGTACCACCTGTCTCATGTTAGGCTTTAATGATTCATGCGTGCCACCTGTCTCATGTTAGGCTTTAATGATTCATGCGTGCCACCTGTCTCATGTTAGGCTTTAATGATTGATGTGTACCACCTGCCTCATGTTAGGCTTTAATGATTCATGTGTACTACCTGTCTCATGTTAGGCTTTAATGATTCATGTGTACCACCTGTCTCATGTTAGGCTTTAATGATTCATGCGTGCCACCTGTCTCATGTTAGGCTTTAATGATTGATGTGTACCACCTGTCTCATGTTAGTCTTTAATTATTCATGTGTGTCACCTGCCTCATGTTAGGCTTTAATGATTCATCTGTGCCACCTGTCTCATGTTAGGCTTTAATGATTCATGTGTACCACCTGTCTCGTGTTAGTCTTTAATTATTCATGTGTGTCACCTGCCTCATGTTAGGCTTTAATGATTCATCTGTGCCACCTGTCTCATGTTAGGCTTTAATGATTCATGTGTACCACCTGTCTCATGTTAGTCTTTAATTATTCATGTGTGTCACCTGCCTCATGTTAGGCTTTAATGATTCATCTGTGCCACCTGTCTCATGTTAGGCTTTAATGATTCATGTGTACCACCTGTCTCATGTTAGTCTTTAATTATTCATGTGTGCCACCTGCCTCATGTTAGGCTTTAATGATTCATGTGTACCATCTGTCTCATGTTAGTATTTTACGATACACTGATACGTATCCACCGGTCGATGTAATTCAAAGTTTCGTGATCTCCGCCTCTTCGTGTAGGTTAAATAACATGTGTACCGCATAATGTCGTACATCAATGATTACAGCTCACAACTCTCTATTAAACTCCTACAAAATGTGACTAGAGCATTGCTGAGCTTCGTAGATTGCCCCTCACATTGTAAAGTTTATTAGCATTGCAATTTACACTGTAAACACACGTAGCGCACAATGCGTGTGTGTGTGTGTGTGTGTGTGTGTGTGTGTGTGTGTGTGTGTGTGTGTGTGTGTGTGTGTGTGTGTGTGTGTGTGTGTGTGTGTGTGTGTGTGTGTGTGTGTGTGTGTGTGTGTGTGTGTGTGTGTGTGTGTGTGTGTGTGTGTGTGTGTGTGTGTGTGTGTGTGTGTGTGTGTGTGTGTGTGTGTGTGTGTGTGTGTGTGTGTGTGTGTGTGTGTGTGTGTGTGTGTGTGTGTGTGTGTGTGTGTGTGTGTGTGTGTGTGTGTGTGTGTGTGTGTGTGTGTGTGTGTGTGTGTGTGTGTGTGTGTGTGTGTGTGTGTGTGTGTGTGTGTGTGTGTGTGTGTGTGTGTGTGTGTGTGTGTGTGTGTGTGTGTGTGTGTGTGTGTGTGTGTGTGTGTGTGTGTGTGTGTGTGTGTGTGTGTGTGTGTGTGTGTGTGTGTGTGTGTGTGTGTGTGTGTGTGTGTGTGTGTGTGTGTGTGTGTGTGTGTGTGTGTGTGTGTGTGTGTGTGTGTGTGTGTGTGTGTGTGTGTGTGTGTGTGTGTGTGTGTGTGTGTGTGTGTGTGTGTGTGTGTGTGTGTGTGTGTGTGTGTGTGTGTGTGTGTGTGTGTGTGTGTGTGTGTGTGTGTGTGTGTGTGTGTGTGTGTGTGTGTGTGTGTGTGTGTGTGTGTGTGTGTGTGTGTGTGTGTGTGTGTGTGTGTGTGTGTGTGTGTGTGTGTGTGTGTGTGTGTGTGTGTGTGTGTGTGTGTGTGTGTGTGTGTGTGTGTGTGTGTGTGTGTGTGTGTGTGTGTGTGTGTGTGTGTGTGTGTGTGTGTGTGTGTGTGTGTGTGTGTGTGTGTGTGTGTGTGTGTGTGTGTGTGTGTGTGTGTGTGTGTGTGTGTGTGTGTGTGTGTGTGTGTGTGTGTGTGTGTGTGTGTGTGTGTGTGTGTGTGTGTGTGTGTGTGTGTGTGTGTGTGTGTGTGTGTGTGTGTGTGTGTGTGTGTGTGTGTGTGTGTGTGTGTGTGTGTGTGTGTGTGTGTGTGTGTGTGTGTGTGTGTGTGTGTGTGTGTGTGTGTGTGTGTGTGTGTGTGTGTGTGTGTGTGTGTGTGTGTGTGTGTGTGTGTGTGTGTGTGTGTGTGTTAATTTTGTGAATAATGACCTGACTGTTGTATCAAGATAATTTCTGCTATGAGAATACGCATGTAATCTTAAGGCAATCTCCGTGTTATTATCTATCGTACATACGTTTTGACCGGATTTTCTGTGTCTACGTCAGGCTAAACTGTTGACTGCGCAATAACTAAACTGAGGAAAATCCCAAACGTTAAAATCCAACTTCACGATTACTTATTAAAACCACACCACAGTTGTAACCACGTGGTATTATTCGGCGTTATATATGTATATACGTAACCAGCAGAAAGCATGTCACGTGACAATATCAACCAGGCGTGACGTAACACGCACGCTGTGCTAAACATAGATAAATAATGTGCCATATAACCATAACCTCATGCTGGTGCTATAAAAATAGCTGGACACAGTACGAAGATCAGTCAAACATTTTTGTCAAAGTGCATGCACATGGTTACAATAGTCCAGTTGCAAGTGATACAGTGTTTCGCAGATACAGTAAACAGGTCAAACCAACTGAAAAGACACCATCGGCTCGTTGAGGGTAGGCGGAGGAAAAGACGGGAAGAAGCTGCGATTAACAACCAGATGCGCTGTGAGAAGATCAAGACGATGGGGGACACCAGGCAAGATAACATCAAGCTCCTCGGACGAGCACTGCGCAACGCTGGAGACGAGTTGAAATGTGTCGATCAAGTTGTCTACACGAGGCTGATGCCCGTCTACTACCGAGTACTGCTTCGAACCTTCGTCCGGCGCCGTTTCGATCTCGGCTTGCGAGTCGTCTTCACCTTGCTCCGTCTGCTGGTTCTGCGCTGAACAGTCTCTTGTGTGCACTAGCGAACTAGTGTTCCTTCGATATGTCGACGTCGTGCTATTGTACAAGGAACGAATATGTCCTCCAACGTACATTCGGCTTCACTGCTTTGAGCTGTTTCAACGATGGATTTGTGTGTTTACTGCATGGTATGTTGATACTCCTTGTTGATGAGCTCATAGGATTGTTTATTATGAATGATTAAGTCTGGTGCAGTGGCATGAATCGAAGCTCATTTCGTTCAAAGATTACGAGTGGTGTTGAGCGTATATACATATATATATATATATATATATATATATATATATATATATATATATATATATATATATATATATATATATATATATATATATATATATATATATATATATATATATATATATATATATATATATATATATATATATATATACACACGCTCAACACAACTCATGACCTTTGAAAGAAATGAGCTTCGACTCTGAATGATTAAGCCTGGTGCAGTGGCATGTTTGGGTGCGTTGAACCGTGACACAGAGGTATAATGACAACACGCCTGTACGCTCACGATAGATATCACGTAAGCATCTGTGAATGACTAAGCGCGTGATGAATAAGCTCACTGCCCCACTTTGACAGCCACTTAAGGGGGGTTGCAGAAGTCCAAAAACCGTGTAGCATTACGTGTTGGTGGCTGGTGGTTTGGTCATCACCACGTTTCGCGGGACAAACGAACGCTTCTTCATTGGCAATATAGACTTAGCTGAACTTATGCGACGAACCCTAAAGTCAAGCTGTGTAACTTGAAACATTAACCTGATATACGATTTGTTTTACGAAATCAATAACACACATTTTCTTACCAAATGTATCCAGTTACGTATGTAATTTAGGCGTAAGATTTTAACTTCAGTTAGTGCAACTCACTTTTCAATAACCATGCGTGATTGGGGGAGAATACTTCGTTTACTAAGTTCGGGTATTTATGTTCAACTTCAGACCGAAACACACAATGAAAGGCAGCTGTATGGACAGCAGCTGTCAGGACGACAGCTGTATGGACAGCAGCTGTCAAGACGACAGCTGTATGGACAGCAGCTGTCAGGATGACAGCTGTATAGACAGCATCTGCAAGGACTGCAGCTGCAAGGACGGAAGCTGTAAAGAGGACAGCTGTCAATACCACAGCAATAAAAACGGCGCCTGTAAGGCAGTTGTAAGGATGGCACCTGTAAGGACGGCAGCTGTAAAGATGGCAGATGTAAGGATGGCAGCTGTAATGGCAGCAGCTGTAAGGAGGGCAGCTGTAAGGTCGGAAGATGTAAGGACTACAGTCGTGAGGACAGCTGTAATAACGACAGCTGTAAGGAGGGCAGCTGTAATGTGGGCAGCTGCAAGGACAGCAGCTGTAAAAAAGGGCAGCTGCAAGGACGGCAGCTGTAAGAAGCAGCTGCAATGACGACAGCTGTAAGGAGGGTAGCTGTAAGGACAGAAGCGGCGGCGGCCATGTTCGCAAGCGTGACGGCTGGGCAGCTGTTAGGACGGCAGCTGTTAGGACGGCAGCTGTTAGGACGGCAGCTGCAAGGACGACAACTGTAAGGAGGGCAGTTGTAGAGACGACAGCTGTGAGGAGGGCAGCTGCAAGGAAGACAGTTGTAAGGAGGGCAGCTACAAGGAAGACAGTTGTAAGGAGGGCAGCTACAAGGAAGACAGTTGTAAGGAGGGCAGCTACAAGGAAGACAGTTGTAAGGAGGGCAGCTGCAAGGAAGACATTTGTAAGGAGGGCAGCTGCAAGGAAGACAGTTGTAAGGAGGGCAGCTACAAGGAAGACAGTTGTAAGGAGGGCAGCTACAAGGAAGACAGTTGTAAGGAGGGCAGCTGCAAGGAAGACAGTTGTAAGGAGGGCAGCTACAAGGAAGACAGTTGTAAGGAGGGCAGCTACAAGGAAGACAGTTGTAAGGAGGGCAGCTACAAGGAAGACAGTTGTAAGGAGGGCAGCTACAAGGAAGACAGTTGTAAGGAGGGCAGCTACAAGGAAGACAGTTGTAAGGAGGGCAGCTACAAGGAAGACAGTTGTAAGGAGGGCAGCTGCAAGGAAGACAGTTGTAAGGAGGGCAGCTGCAAGGAAGACAGTTGTAAGGAGGGCAGCTACAAGGAAGACAGTTGTAAGGAGGGCAGCTACAAGGAAGACAGTTGTAAGGAGGGCAGCTACAAGGAAGACAGTTGTAAGGAGGGCAGCTACAAGGAAGACAGTTGTAAGGAGGGCAGCTGCAAGGACGACAGTTGTAAGGAGGGCAGCTACAAGGAAGACAGTTGTAAGGAGGGCAGCTACAAGGAAGACAGTTGTAAGGAGGGCAGCTGCAAGGAAGACAGTTGTAAGGAGGGCAGCTACAAGGAAGACAGTTGTAAGGAGGGCAGCTACAAGGACGACAGTTGTAAGGAAGGCAGCTACAAGGAAGACATTTGTAAGGAGGGCAGCTGCAAGGAAGACAGTTTTAAGGAGGGCAGCTGCAAGGAAGACATTTGTAAGGAGGGCAGCTGCATGGAAGACATTTGTAAGGAGGGCAGCTACAAGGACCACAGTTGTAAGGAGGGCAGCTACAAGGACGACAGTTGCAAGGAGGGCAGCTACAATGTTCATTAGCGGCCATGTTCGTTAGCGTGTTGGACTTGGTTGCTAGGCATTCACATAATGGATCTGACAACTGCGTAATAAATCTTAGTTCTTAGTAGATTTATTAGTCATTATTTATAGTGTTTTGTCTTTGCATCTTAGTCAAACGTAAATACTCGATCGTGAGCAGGGTCTTACTCTAGACTGATACGTGTATAGACACAATGTATTATTATTACTACTACGACTACTACTACTACTACTACTACTACTTCTACTACTTTTACTACTACAACTACTACTACTACTACTACTACTACTACTACTACTACTACTACTACTACTACTACTACTACTACTACTACTACTACTACTACTACTACTACTACTACTACTACTACTACTACTACTACTACTACTACTACTACTACTACTACAACTACTATTACTACTACTACTACTACTACTACTACTACTACTACTACTACTACTACTACTACTACTACTACTACTACTACTACTACTACTACTACTACTACTACTACTACTACTACTACTACTACTACTACTACTACTACTACTACTACTACTACTACTACTACTACTACTACTACAACTACTACTACTACTACTACTACTACAACTACTACTACTACTATTATTAACCGGTGGTCGTATTCTTCCGTGAGTGGCAGCCGCCATACACAATTAATTGTTTGTTATTGATTGCATTGTTAGAGACTGGATGAATAGATATGCGTGATGTGGCCTAATTTTAATGACAGTGTCGTGACATGCGTGTTTAGATCAGCATATTGCGTTATCAAGTATTGTACCGTGCTCTAATGTTGTAATATGACGTGTTACTGAATAAATTAGTGTATTAGTGTATTGGTAATGCTATCTACAGTTTGTTTTTTCTATTACGTGCATATTTGTATTTGTATTATTATACAGGCTCCTAAGTTAAGATTATAATACATTATAGACATTCACAGGCACACCACAACGTGTCCGCTCATTCTAAACTGTTACTTGCAGAATCACCAAGCAAGGAATAATGAATAATTAAGACTACGCAGTAAGCTGTATTTTTAGCAATGCAGAAAATCCCAGCAGTTACACGTCTATGACGTCACTAATACGCGAAAAACGGGTCGCTAACGTCATTCCTAAACACATTCAATTCGAAGAAGTTAGAGGAAGACGGGGAAAGAAACTGGTATGACGGTGACATGGAAGGAGTCATGAGGTGGATTCGTTGTTGGAAATGGCACAGTCACCTAGAGGTAAATACTTATGTATAATCTAGACATCTCGATATCTGTAATCAATGGCAATCCGATTGAAATCGTTCGAGGGTAGCCGCGCTGGTTACAACTTTGAGGCGTTGCGGGTGGTTATGTTAGATGGTTATGTCCCGGTAAGTAGCGTATGTGGCGCCAATGTTCTAAGTCGTAGTTCAAGTGATTGGGTAAACAGAATGCTGCTTCTCCAAATCAATAATGCACCAAGCAATGGAGTGCATTATTTGAATTAAATTACGGGGAAATGAATTATGATTCAAAAGGAAATTACTCAGAAGGTCCATAATATTTTGCACAGGAAAGGTCTTCAAGTTTCCACAGCTACTCGCGAAAGTCAAGGTTTTGTTTATAACTCATTGTGGCGCGTTGGCTTAGAGTACTATCTTCAGTGGCGTGTTTTGGACCATACCTCCCCGCTTACATTTTTTTCCCTGTATATATCCTGTTTCGACAATACATAGTAGCGTGGTAAATAAGTGGGTTATTAAACTTGCCCCCCCCCCACCCCATTGTGAGATTATAGATACGACATTGACTATGTTCATTGTGTGTTTGAGTTTCCCGTGGCGCCGCCTGGCGATTAATTAATTCACCAAAAACACAAGTGGAGAATAAGAGCAACCTGTACTCCCTATTCCTGGGTTACCTTAACACGAATTGGTCTGTTCGTCGTTTATTTTTATTTTTAAACCCACGGCCGCATTAATGTATGTAAAACCAAATGATGCCAGCAACTTCAAAAACAACTATTAAGCCAGATGGAAAAGTTTGTGGTGTGATAGATAAGGTACTACTAATACCTTTAGCCATATACACAAAACAGTTAGATGATCATAGTAGTCCTTGCCTTCGAAGAACCCAGCACATCGGTTGCGGACCGGAAAATATGAAACAGGTGACCGGTGAATCGAAAAATGAAGTGGCACGGAATATATGCCAAAATGAAGTGGCATGGAATATGTGCCAAAATGAAGTGGCACGGAATATGTGCATTCCCAAAATCGATGCTTTGAGATTGGTTGAAAGACTTTCGTACGACGTGTGTCAAGACGATCTTGGGACAGTCTTTGACACGGCAGTGAAGACTACCAACCATATCAAGGCGAATCCTTTAAAATTGCGCCTGATTGACCTGTTGTGCGACGATCTGGGTTCGAAACCCATTTTTGTGCCAGGTAAACGCTGTGGAGGATGATAACGTTCAAGAAGAGTTCCTGGAGTTACGCCGGGATGGATATGCGAAAATGCTGCAAGAATCCATCGTGAACATTCTCTTGTCCTTGTAGTAGTGACTAGTGAGCTGTAAACCAGCCCTGCAACAGATAGCGCCGGAATTCAGCGTTTCCAACGACCAGTCACTATGGCAAATTACTTAACAATTTCAAACGCAAGCACGCTCACACGCACGCACGCACGCAAGCACGCACGCCCAAACATCCACACACATTTTTGCACATTGTACGTTTTGTGGAACTCTAAACCTAAATCACGCAATATTTCTTGTGTTATCGTCACAGATCCCAAATCAAACACATTTAACAAGATTTAGCCAGACAACCATCCAAGACAACCAGCTCCAGATGGCTAGTGGACAAGGAATTACTTGGCTTATCGTGATATTCATAATTGCCGTTTTTGGCAAAATCATTAAATAATGTGTCCATTCATGTATGTTGTGTCTTCTGGGAGAATGATTATTTTCCAATACCCAATCTACACTATTTCTTTACTAATGTCTTTTGTGACTTCTATTTGTAGAACTTTATTTAATTTTGAAGAAAACGCTATCAATATCTTCAAAAGCATAGTAAACAAAATTATGATTTTTTAGGTACATATTCGTAGATACTCATCAACATTTAAGTAGTACGGATGACGAAAAACATAACCAAATACAACCATCATCCGTATACATATAATGCTTCAATGAAGACCCGTTAAATGAGAGAACATATTACACCAATTCTGCAATCACTGCATTGGCTGCCGATCAGGATGTGAGTCATATTCAAGATATGCACGTATATATTCAAAATCATGCGTGGCTTAGCCCCAGACAACCTCAACTGTGTGGTAGTGTGCTACGCGCCCACACGCGCTTTACGATCAGCATTTGACACGACACTCCTCAAAGTGACAATGTCAAAGAAAACGATCGGACTGAGCAATTTTGCAGTGACAGGCCCACGAATGTGGAATAACCTGCCGAAATGTGTGCGATCTGCAGGAACATTAATGGCTTTTCGGAAAGAAAAAAAAACTTAAGACACACATATTTCGCCTGCACTACCTGCTTTGATACAAACACTTTTTTATAATAATAATAAATAATGTGAATGCAATCTTCACCTCCAATGCTCTCAGTCAATGGGAATAAATCGATTTGCAAAAGTGTCAGACTTTGTCATAGTGGCTGCTCGTTGCTACAGGAACAGTTGAGATGACGGACGACCCCTCACAGATTAGCGACAAGTCCACCTCGGCACCACGCCCAATTGACAAGGGATAGCAACTGTCACTTCAAATCTTTCTGTATCTATATCTGTCTGTATATTTCTGTCTCTGTCAGTGTCTATCTGTCTGTCTGTCTGTCTCTTTGTCAGTCAGTCAGTCAGTCAGTCAGTCAGTCTGTCTGTCTGTCTGCCTGTCTGTATCTCTGTGTCTCTGTCTCTCTCTTTCTGTGAATTTGTATAGATCTATGTGCCTGTCAGTCTGTGTCTATGTATGTGTGTGTATGTCTGTCTGTCTCTCTGTCTGTATGTATGTATGTATGTATGTATTTCTCTCTGTCTGTATGCATGTATGTATGTATTTCTCTCTGTCTGTATGTATGTATGTATGTATGTCTGTCTGCCTGTATGTCAGTAAGTATGTATGTATGTATGTATATATATACATATATATATATATATATATATATATATATATATATATATATATATATATATATATATATATATATATATATATATATATATATATATATATGTAAGTATGTATGTATGTCTGCCTGTCTGCCTGTATGTATGTCGATGTGTCTGTCTCTCTATACATGTATGTCTGTCTCTGATAGACCAGTTTATCTATCTCGCTCTCTCGCTCTCTCGCTCTCTCGCTCTCTCGCTCTCTCGCTCTCTCTCTCTCTCTCTCTTCTCTCTCTCTCTCTCTCTCTCTCTCTCCTTTCTTCCTCTATCACACTACAAAAGTCCTGCGGCGATGGGGAGATGGCAAAGGGGACAGGCGGAGGATCCGCTAGCAGTTCTTAGTCACGACCCTACACGTATGGCGGCCCTTGTGTGAAAGTCGTTTTGTCACTGACATGGTGTTCACAATGACGTCAGTATCCTGCTAGGGCTACAGAGCAGCCTTCTGGAAGGGCAGCAATGCTCTCTCCAATTGGAGGAGGGGATATAAAAGGTCCAGAATCTAGACAAGCCGTTGTAGGTTCGCAGTAAAATCTACTCATATCCAGTACATGGACACCTTGCATAAAGGAATACACGAACGGCTCATGGTAATGCGTATCGACATGCCACCATCATCAGTGCATATGCGCCAACCATGACCTACCCGGACGAAGAAAAAGAACGTTTTTACGAAAATCTTAAAACAATCATTCATAAAACAGCTCGCCACGACACACTGATTTCAATGCACGAGTAGGAAGCGACCTCACCGCATCGGAAAGGATCACCGGACACCACGGTGTTGGAAATGAGGACTCGAATGGGTACCTCGTTCTAACAATGTGTGCTGAATTTCAACTTGTCATCAAAAACACAACATTGGCATATGATCGACTACATCATAATCAGACAACGCAAAATGACGTCAGAAAGACACGGGCCATGCGTTGCACAGACTGTTGGTCTGATTACAGAATAATAAGAAGCCAAATTTGCCTCAATGTACAACCCAGCAAGCACAGATGTAGTGCAAAACCACGAAAAAAGCTTGACGTTACAAAACTCAAGTCGGCAACCGTCCAACAGCAACTAGCGGAAAAACTTAACACCATAGTCGAGGAAGATATTGAATAAAATATAGGGAAAAACTATCAAGCGATAAAGAAACTGACAAGTGAAAAAGCTGCGGGTTCAGATGCAACTACTGCAGAAATATACAAACAGGGAGGAATAAATCTCACTAAACGACTTGTCCAACTCTTCACCATTATCTGAGACAACAGATCCGTCCCGCAAGACTTCAAAGACGCATCGCTTGTACATATCTACAAGCGAAGGGGTGGCAAAACCATCTGCGACAATCACCGTGGCATATCCCTACTATGCATAGCTGGCAAAATACTCGCCGGATTATGCTAAATCGGCTGGCACACCATATAGCCGACAATGTCCTACCAGAGAATCAATGTGGCTTCCGGGCAGTGCGTGGTACTACTGACATGATCTTCGCAATGCGACAAATACAAGAAAAGTGTCGCGAACAAAACAAAGACCTCTACATGGTGTTCATAGACCTTACCAAGGCTTTTGACTCAACAGAACAGGACTATGGAAATTGTTAGCAAAAGTTGTCTGTCCAGACACGTAATACGGTGCTTTCACGATGGCATGATTACCAGAATGCAAGACCAACGGTCTATATCAAATGGCACCAAACAAGGTTGCGTGATGGCGCCAAAGCTGTTCTCAATTATATTTTCCATCATGCTCCAAGATGCTTTCCGCGATAACGATCTAGGCGTTTACATTCAATTTCGCACCAACGGAAACATATTCAGTCTACAGCGCCTGAAAGCCAAGACCAAGACTACAGAACTACTTGTCCGAGACCTGCTGTTTGCTGATGACTGTGCACTCATTGCACACTCAATCAACGATAGAAAGAGAATCACCGACACTTTTGCTAAAGCAGCCCGCCGATTTGGATTCACAATCAGTCTAAAGAAAACGGAAGTTATGTTCCAACAAAACTCTGGCACCAATCATGTACAACCAAATATTACTATTGACAACGTCTCCTTGAATGTCTTGGATAAATTCACCTATCTGGGAAGTACGTTGTCCGAAAATGCAATGACTGACGATGACATTTCTGCCCGTCTTGGAAAGACAAGTGCTTCTTTTGCCAAACTAACCAAGCGCCTCTGGAACGAACGTGGCATGTGCCTGAACACGAAAATCAACTGCTCTACGGATGTGAGGCATGGACCCCATACTGACGACATATCAGACGACTAGAGCAGTTTCACATGCGCTGCCTACGACAGATAGCAGGCATCAAATGGCAAGATATGGTGCCAAACACTGAAGTATTAGAACAAGGCGGAACATGGGGAATCGAGTTCCACGTCAAACGAGTACAACTCCGATGGTCTGGTCATTTGGTCCGTATGATTGATGACCACATACCTAAGGCGCTGTTTTATGGCCAATTGAAAACCCGTTGCCAAACAAGAGGCGGCCAAAGAAAAAGATACAAAGACGTACTAAAATCAACGCTGAAGTCCTGCTCCGCCCCTATTAACACATGGGAAACGACAGGAACAAATCGCCCTCTCTGACGTCACACTTGCCACACCGGTCTGCAGGACTTCGAACAGAAACGACTAAAAATAATCAAAGACCGGAGAACATAGAAGAATGATTAACCGCGACCACCTGCACTACCTGTGGACGCAAATATATATATATATATATATCGCTGAGTCACGTAGAATAATACCACGTGGTTACAACTGTTGTGTGGTTTTAATAATTAATCTTCGTAATTTAACATTTGGGATTTTCCTCAGTTTACTTATTGCGCAGTCAACATTTTTTAGCCTGACGTAGACGCAGAAAACACGACCAAATATATATATATATATATATATACGTAAGCAGCAGACATCATATCACCTGACAGTACCAACCATACGTGACGTAGCACGCACGCTGTGCTAAATATAGATAAATAATGAGCCATATAACCATAATCGCTCTTTTTACCACGACAGGTAGTTTTGCGTAATGCTGATTCTATAATACAGCAGCTGGAAGATCATTTAAACATTGTTGTCGAAGTGCAAGCACATGGTTACAATAGTACAGTTACTGTGATCAAGTGTTTTGAAGAGACAGTAAACTGGTCAAACCAACTGAAACGACACCATCGGCTCATTGAGGATAGGCGGAGAAAGAGAAGGGAAGAAGCTGCGATTAACAACCAGATGCGTTGTGTGAAGACCAAGACGATGGATGACACCACGCAAGATAACATCAAGCTCCTCGGACGAGCATTGCGCAACGCTGGAGACGACTTTAGATTTGTCGATCAAGTGGACTACACGAGGCTGATGTCCGTCTTCTACCGAGTACTGCTTCGAACCTTCGGCCAGCTCCGTGTCGATTTCGGCTTGCGAGTCGTCTTCACACTACTCCGACTGCTGGTTCTGCATTGAACAGTCCGTTGTGTACACTAGTGAACTAGTGTCAATTCGATTCGGCGTTGAGAGATGTCAACGATGGATTTGTGTGTTGTACAGGTATGTTGATATTCCTTGTTCACAAGTTCAGAGAAACTAGATGACATGTAGCAGTGTTATTAAATGAACAGTATAGCTTGGATATCAGGAAGAATTCATTCTCTCAGATGATGTTATTCGATTTATATATATATATATATATATATATATATATATATATATATATATATATATATATATATATATATATATACATATATATATATATATATATATATATCTATATATATATATACATATACATATATATATATATATATATATATATATATATATATATATATATATATATATATTTATATATATATATATATATATATATATATATATATATATATATATATATATATATATATATTGGCCAAACACGAACACCAACGTTACAATCCTCATTTCCCATTTTCGGAAATTTAGCAGAACTATGCACAACCCATTTTGTCTTAACCTTTCAACGAAATGAGCTTCGACTCAGAACGAATAAGCCTGGTGCAGTGGCTTATTTAGGTGCGTTGAACCGTGACACAGAGAAATTATCATAACACGCCTGTATTCTCACAATAGATATCACGTAAGCATATGTGAATGACTAAGCGCGTGATGAATAAGCAAGCTGCCCCACATTGACACCCACTTAAGTGGCGGTAGCAGAAGTTCTTAAACTTCAGTTAGTGCAACTCACTTTACAATAACCATACGTGATTGGGGGAGAATACTACGTTTACTAAGTTCGGGTTTTTTTTTCAACTTCAGACCAGGCAAACGTCGAACACAAAATGAAGGGCAGCTGTATGGACAGCAGCTGTCAGGACGACAGCTGTATGGACAGCAGCTGTCAGGACGACAGCTGTATGGACAGCAGCTGCCAGGACGACAGCTGTATGGACAGCACGTGCGAGGACTACAGCTGTAAGAACGGCAGCTGTAAGGAGGGCAGCTGTAAGGAGGGCAGCTGTAAGGAAGACAGCCATGCTCGTTAGCGTGCGGACTTGGTTGCTAAGCAAACAGCCACATACTGAATCTGACAATTGCGTAATAAATCTTAATTCTTAGTAGATTTATTAGTCATTATTTATAGTGTTTTGTCTTTGCATCTTAGTCAAACGTCAATACTCGAACGTGAGCAGGGTCTTACTCTGGATTGGTGCGTGTATAAACACAATTTATTATTATTATTATTATTATTATTATTATTATTATTATTACTATTACTACTACTACTACTACGACTACTACTACTACTACTACTACGACTACTACTATTACTATTAACCGGTGGTGGTATTCTTCCGTGAGTGACAGCCGCCATACACAGTTATTTGTTTGTTATTGATTGCATTGTTAGAGACTGGATGAATAGCTATGCGTATTTTGGCCTAATTTTAATGTCAGTGTCGTGACATGCGTGTTTAGATCAGTATGTTGCGTTATCAAGCATTGTACAGTGTTCTAATGTTGTAATATGACGTGTTACTGAATAAATTAGTGTATTAGTAATACTATCTACAATTTGTCTTTTCTATTACGTGCATATTTGTAATTGTATCATTATAGAGGCTCCTAATTTAAGGTTATATATATATACGCAGTGGCACAACACAACGTATCCGCTCATTCTAAACAGTTACTTGCAGAATCACCAAGCAATGAATCGTGAATAATTAAGACTACGCAGTAAGATGTATTTTTAGCAATGCAGAAAATCCCAGCAGTTACACGTTGATGACATCACTGATACGCGAAAAAACGGATCGCTAACGTCATTCCTAAACACGCTCAATTCGAAGAGGAAAACCGTGAAAGAAACTGGTATGACGGTGACATGGAAGGAGTCATGAGGTGGATTCGTTGTTGGAAATGGTACACTCACCTAGCGGCAACTGCTGATGTATAATCTAGACATCTCGGTGTCTGTAATCAATGGCAATCCGATTGAAATCGTTCGAGCGTAGCAGCTTTGCGCATGGGTGGTTATATTAGATGGTTATGTCCCGGTAAGTAGCGTATGTGGCGTCAATGTTCTAAGTCGTAGTTCAAGTGATTGAGTAAACAGAATGCTGCTTCTCCACATAGATAATGCACCAAGCAGTGAAGTGCATTATTTGAATTAAATTACGAGGACATTAATTATTATTCGAAAGGAAATTATTCAGAAGATACCTAGAAGGTACTAATATTTTGCACAGGGAAAGTCTTGAAGTTTTCACAGCTACTCGCGAACGTCGAAGGTTTGTTTATAACATTAGCTCGTTGGTTTAAAGTACTTTATACCCTGCTGATGCTTAATGTTGATACCTTGCTGATGCGTAATGGCAGAAATCTCAGCTTGTTTGCTACAGGAACACACAAAGAGTAAATGTTGTTAAAGGTAATTTAATAAATGCATCGTGATAATAAAATACATGTATCGATGAGAAATAGCTGGTACAAACATGTTCATCGAGAAAAATATCATACATGTAAATCGATGAGATATAGCTTAATCATCAATACAAACTAGCTCATCGAGAAAAGCAAATATTAAATTATATGTAAAAGTAGCAAAGGTGGGGCGATCATCAGTTGTGTATTTTGGACCATATCCCCCCGCTGACATTTTAAATTTTTTTCCCCGTATATAACCTGTTTCGCCACTTCATAGTAGCGTGGTAAATGAGTGGGTTACTAAGCTTGCCCCCCCCCACCCCCATTGTGAGATTTATATATACGACACTGACTGTTCATTGTGTTGCTACGTGTCGAGTGGCGCCGCCTAGCGATTAATTAATTCACCAAAAATAAAAGTGGAGAATAAGAGCAACCTGAATTCGCTATTTCTGGGTTACTTTAAAACGAATTGGTCTGATGGTCGTTTATTTTTATTTATTAATTTAATGTTTTTGATACCAGAAATTATATGTTCAATGTATGCAGCCCACCAAAACAAGTTTACCAAGCCCGACACGTTTGTTTGCATTTTGCCGAAAACGGTTGAAATCGGTGCCTCCTCGAAATCCGGTATTTAACGTTACAGAGGCGATGGTGCTACCCATTAGACAGCGTACATTGAATTAAGCGTGTGCTGCTTTCCCCGGGCAACTGAGGCAGATTTTGAAAATAATGGGTGCTTGTAGTGTTTAAGCTGTAGCCTCAAAAGTTTTGATATCTTATTAATTCAACTTATGTTTATTTTGAAGCAAATTGAATTATTTATGCAGTTGTGAAACTGTGGTCTGTGTGTATGCGTTATATGTTGTCATTGTGAGGTGTGGAACTTCGGAAATAATTTTGTGAACAAATATTGAGAGTGAAGTTTGATATGATAGTCATATTTTATTAAAATAACATCACCAACTGCTGGCTCCACACACGGAAATGTTCTTCCTATGCTTGGTACTGCATAAAGAATCCCATTTTGCACAAATGCTCATTGAATGTCAGACATCCAAAGCATGTCTCAATGGCACGTCCAGATGGCCGTTTTACTCCGTTTTCGCGACACAACTGACAAGTTTGTTTTGATGACAATGAGTTGTTGGAGTTCTCATCAGGGTTGTCATCACTACTATTACTTGCCACCTGAAACATACAAACAGCTACAGTAATAAAAACGGAATAAGACTAAAAAATGTTATGCATTTGTCACATGTCATATCCAACATATCAGTGTCAAATTATAATTTTTACAAGCAGCCAGTAATGACATGACTATTTTAAAGTTTACTAATATCTGAAATATAGATAAATATAATTAATTACAAAGACCAATGAGACCGTCAATATAATAAAAATTTTCAACAATGTCCAAAGCCAAAGCATCCATTCAGGCACCTCCCAGGCCAGGGCTTCACTGTTAACAAGCTCGTCATACCAGATTTCTCAGTTTTATTTACTTGTTTGCTTTATAATTCATTATATAATAACATACACAACTAACCACGTAATCTAAGCTGAGTAAATGGCGCAATACTCACAATGCCAGTGTTGATACAGTCAACAAGCTGGATAAGACAATGACCAGGCTACTCTTGGACAAAAAACCAACCGACGCCATCTTCAGTTTATCGCTCACTCAGTCAAAGATCGAGCCACACATAAATCTTACCTCCACATCCATCTCAGAAGCACTTTCATCCAAAGATTCATCCCTAAAATCGCGCAAACTTCATCTACAGTGAACGCATCTGTTCTACGAGAAACGGCCATTTTTAAAGCCAACCAGTGCTCGACTTCAAACGCGATTATGGAGTCAGACCACAGTAGAGAATTGCATTGGTGGCCATGTTAACGTTTTGTCTGATTATAAGAAAACCTGACCATCAAAAATTCAGAAAAAAATGTGCAGCAACTACCATCATCTCATTGACATGCTCACCAACTTTTATCAAAATCACATATCTCCAGCTCTTTTAAAATGCCGCCACGTGCGATGCCCGTCAATATTTACAGAAATAGCTGTGTATTCATGCGCCCACGTGGCCCATAGCAGAACAATTCCCATAAATCTCTCAGCCAGTTAAACTCTCAAAACTGCACTTTTTCACAGCCAATAGCTTCTATAAACAAACCTGTGAATATTCCTACTCAAAGGCACTCATGTCACATAATATGAATTTATTAAGTTCCCATTTCACAATTTCACGTGCCCTACTTTCGTGTGAAGCAGTAAACAGGAAGGTCAACAGTGGTCTTACCCCAAGTAAAAATGGTAATTGTGCAGAACAAAATTGAATTTAACCTGTTAATAAAGGTAAATGAAAATCATGCAGTCATGCAAAAAGTCAATGTCCTACCTAGTTGTTGGAGTTGCTTTTATACACACGGAACCACCACCTGTGCTGGACAGAACACCGACATATGAGCTACTTCAGCTTGAGACTGTAATCCAGTACAACACTCGAATACACTCACTTTATCAGCTTGCTCGAATGAACTTGTAACATAATTTTTGGAATAGTCCAGCATGTGTTCTGTAATCAAATTCTATATAGCCTGTTGTTATTCCATACTGAAAATTATAATAATTTCTTTACTTTGTGCTACAATACACCCATGTAAACAGACCCAAATATAATCTTCGCATGTGGATTACTGAACAGCCAGGCGTCTCAACATGTCGAATTGCATAACATTACATAACCTACTTAGTGGAGTCCTCAGAAACAACTCACCTTCCCTGTGGAAGAATTAGGTCAGCTCACTAAGCCATATCAGATAACAGCTGGGCCTGTCCAGGGTTTTCTCAACTCCCAATAGATGTGTGTCCGTCACATGGACTTGCATAAAGGTGACTGTGTCTAATTAACTGAAACAAAAACGTTGATTGCTAAGTAATTATATTGTAATGTGACTTGCTCTGCTTTGATGTAACTTATCAGATGGAGGCTGCACTAGTGTGAATTTGCCCCCCCCCCCCAATATACTGGTTTCCTGTCGCTGTCATCTGGATTCTCAGACATGTTAAACGTCTTTGCATTCAGATAACGGTTTTGTCCCTTTCATTATTAATTTTACTCGGATTTACCTGGGATTTTACAATGGAGGAGACAACACATGATAGTAGTAGTAGTAGTAGTAGTAGTAGTAGTAGTAGTAGTAGTAGTAGTAGTAGTAGTAGTAGTAGTAGCAGCAGCAGCAGCAGCAGCAACAGCAGCGGCAGCAGCAGCAGCAGCAGTAGCAGCAGCAGCAGCAGCAGCAGCAGCAGTAGTAGTAGCAGCAGCAGCAGTAGCAGCAGCAGCAGCAGCAGCAACACCAGTAGTAGTTGTAGTAGTTGTAGTGGTAGTAGTAGAAAGAGTGAGGAGAAATGTCCACCTGCTGGTGGAATTAAGATGAAGGTTGGCGGAATCTAGGCCCGCCACTGTTACCACTATTACCACAAACCATCAGATACCGCAATGCAACAACCCAGTGGGGCTAGCAGTGGGGTTTAGTTGCCACTGCTAAGCCAGGATGACTTTGAGAGAGTGATGCAAACCACTCCTTAAGGATTGCTGGCAGTTTCCGACGCAGAGGGCCGGCCAGGCATAAGGACAATTCTACGGCCACGACTTGATCAGTGCCCTGACCTAACAGACATCTATCTTCAAGCTGACGTACAGACAGATACTCATGCAGTTCCTGAAATGCGTCTACTTAGTGCGGAAAAAATGCAGCTATGTGGAATGATTGCTTTAAAGAGCACGCTAGCAGAGAGGACACATGTATTCTTTCACACTTCGAAGTACATGAGAAACAATTTGGTTTGTATTGGCAGCAGTCATTGTCCTGTACAGCCTGTCACTACAAGTCACGTATGTACAAGCTGTATTCCGAAGTAGACACGGGCAGTCGTGGTCAGAAACCGTGTCCTCCAGACGTAGCCATCCATGTAGGACTGCAAGATTCAACTGTGGGAAACACAAAGTTGCGACACATTCTGACCACAACAAACACGCCTCCCCCAAGTCGAAGTGGGATGCAAAGGAAATCCAACCGGGTTGCCACAATTACTTCTCAGTCCACGACTACCTACAGCAGAAGAGAGAAAAAGCCAGAGAGATAAATGTTCTGCGTGGTCTTCCAGCAAGCGTACCAATAAATGTAAGCATGGATGTGAGGTCAAACTTAACATACCTAAAAAACAGCTACGGTCGTGGACAGAGCGCAAGTCATGCAGTGGGAACAGCGATTGAATGGTAGACGGACAAGCATGAAATTATAGGTTTTCACACGGAGAACAAGCTATGCAAACTAGGCACATCACATATCAATCAAGGTCAAAATGTCTAGTGCCCAGACCATCAAGGATGTACAGCCACGATTCGTGTGATCGATCCAATCTCAGAATTTGAAATAGGCCGTCAAATCTGAGTGAGCTTTGCCCAGCAAAAGGTCAGCATAAAATTTGTAGCATCAGCCGGTGATGTGAAAGCATTTCATGAGTTACAGGATGCCATGCCAACAGTCGCGGCAGTACGGCAGGCTGACACAACACATCTCGGACAGACACAGTTCCGATATATCATGAAAGCATCTTTCTCATCCAGAATGTTCCCGGGAGAGAATGCCATGGTGAGAGCTGAAAACAAGAAAATGTTTGTAGAGGACGTAAGAACACGATGCCAGAAAATCTACACAGATATGCACACACTTTTTACTGGCGATATTAGAATCATAACTACTAAGATGCCAAAGATAATCCAAGCAACACTGGATTGTTATTATGGCTTATGTGAGAACTGCCACCGACGTGGAATTGTCTGTCGTGGAGGTAAGCGAAGCAACTGGTGGAAAAGGTCACAGCATTTGAAGGCATGTGGCCTGACACGACTGAATATGACAGATGAAGATCGAGCAAAACGTCAAGGGTTAATAGAAATGCGTCTGGGAAATTCAGCACTCCAGATGACATGACACAGACTTACAACCACCAAGAATGAATCCATTAACCGATCATTCAGTACTTCATTGCCGAAGAATGTTACATTCAGTAGAAATGCACATGGATGAGTGTGTCCAGTGATCGATCGCGTAAATTATGGAGCGGGGAATTCAATGCTGCGCACGTTGGAGAATATACGTTGTACTATTACGAGAGGTGGACAGGTCGCTAGAGCTGTCAGGCAAATCCAGCATGAGATACGTCTGCATATCCGTCATACCAAGTTAAAGTGCAACTACTTCGATTAAAACAAAACTGCCGTCCAGAAGATCGATATCTGAATTGTCAGCTTGATCAAAAACAAGCTACTCGTAAAGGAAAAAAAGGCCAGCTTCAGCAACGTCAGCAGCAGTAGTTAAGCCAGTGGTCACAAGGAGTCGCCGCAGAAAGACAACACTGCCAACTGCAAAGAGGGAAGATCATCCTTATTCATTGCGATCACGAAAATATGCTGATCACAGTTATGCCAGCAGAGAGCAGAGGGTAGATTTGGAAACAAACAGAAGACAGAACACTTCTAACAAATATGAACTTTCTACTTTCTCCCAGTGTCATTGCCCATAGACCACAATACAAGAAACCACCAACAGACAATGGACCATGACTGGCACATGGTGCCATCTTGTGAGCTATACATCAATCAACCTGCGAAAACATCACTCAGCATAGGCTGACAGACACAAATGCATAAGATTGCCTACAGCAGACGACACTTTGAAACAACTGAAGCATTCAAGACATCTCGAAAAATGTAAGTATTACTATTGCATTGAAATATCTTTAATTGCATTTTGACTAACACAACATTGCCTGTTGTTATTTATTGAACGTGGCGCTCCATA
Organism: Lamellibrachia satsuma; assembly: GCA_033239005.1. Taxonomy (NCBI): domain Eukaryota; kingdom Metazoa; phylum Annelida; class Polychaeta; order Sabellida; family Siboglinidae; genus Lamellibrachia; species Lamellibrachia satsuma. The sequence continues at coordinate 7,995,855 of BSQZ01000016.1, read as the reverse complement.
GAGATAAGACTTGCTATCAGACATAGGCCGTTATGACTAGGATGACTTGCATCTAAGCCAGGTTCAACACGTGTCATTTTGTGTTCAAGCATATAACTTAAACAATGCACCTCAACCATTCTGTAGCCACACTCAAATTGGCAATTAATCACACCATAGTCACTGAATTTTCCTTTTCTTCACCATGTCCACAGCTGACACTGCCCATTGGCAGACAATATCACATTTTCTTGCATCTCGCGGTGTACTTTTTTTTAAATCAATGTTTTTTGTTTCCGTTGCCATGACACTCTATTTGGATTCAGACCACAGTAAAGAATTGCATCAGTAGTCATGTTAACGTTTTGTCTGATTATAAGAAAACCTGACCATAAAAAATTCTGGAAAAAAACTGTGCAGCAACTGCCATCATCTCATTGACATGCTCTTCAACTTTTGTCAAAATCACATACTTCCATCATTTTTTAATGCCCCTACGTGTGATACCCGTCAATATTGACAAAAATAGCCGTGTATTCATGCGCCCAAGTGGCCCATAGCAGAAAAATTTCCATAAATCCATCCGCCAGTTAAACTCTAAAAAATGCACTATTTCACAGCCAATAGCTTCTATAAACAAACCTGCTCAAAGACACTCATGTCACATAATATGTATGTATTAAGGTCCCATTTCACAATTCGTGTGAAACAGTAAACAGGAAGGTCAACAGTAGTATTACCCCTTATCTTCGAAACTTTCAATACGACCATTATGTTAATTTTACCCACAATTCGATATGTAGAATTCCGCTAGTTTTAGTTTCATATTAATCCACCCTATGACGCCACCTACACAGCCTTTTTCCCTAGCGGCGCTTGCGGGCGCCGTGGAGAAAACAAGGTCGGACGATTGCGGGCGCGCGGGGTTTAAAGGGTTAATTAATCCTCCAACCGCGTTAATGTATGGAAAACCAAATCAAACTTCAAAAACAAATATTACGACAGATAGAAAATTGTGTGGTGTTATAGATAAGGCTTACTATAACATTTAGCCGTATACACAAAACAGTTAGATGATCACAGTAGTCCCTGCCTTCGACGGACCCAGCACATCGGCTGCATACCGGAAAATATGAAATTAGTGATCGGTGAGTCGCAAAATGAAGTGGCACGGAATATGTGCCAAAATGAAGTGGCACGGAATATGTGCCAAAATGAAGTGGTACGGAATATGTGCCAAAATGAAGTGGTACGGAATATGTGCCAAAATGAAGTGGTACGGAATATGTGCCAAAATGAAGTGGCACGGAATATGTGCCAAAATGAATTGGCACGGAATATGTGCCAAAATTAAGTGGCACGGAATATGTGCATTCTCAAAATCGATGCTTTGAGATTGGTTGAAAGACGAAGTGAGACATTTATCGAATGTACCTATTGTCGTTTTTATTGTTTAATCAACTTTCGTACGACGTGTGTCAAGACGATCTTGGGGCAGTTTTTGACACGGCAGTGAAGACTACCAAACATATCAAGGCGAATCCTTTAAAATTGCCCCTGATTGACCTGTTGTGCGAGGATCTGGGTTCGAAACCCATTTTTGTGCCAGGTAAACGCTGTGGATGATGACAACGTTCAAGAAGAGTTCCTGGAGTTACGCCGGGATGGATATGCGAAAATGTTGCGATAATCCATCGTGAACATTCTCTTGTCCTTGTAGCAGTGACTTGTGAGCAGTAAACCAGCCCTGCACCAGATAACGCCGGAACTCAGCGTTTCCAACGACCAGCCACTATGGCAAATTACTTAACAATTGCAAGCGCAAGCACGCACGCACGCACGCACA